>LPNX010301105.1:38527-212276 GCA_001517045.1 Pseudotsuga menziesii | reverse complement strand
AGGAACTTAACTAAAACTTTTCCCCATAACCAACGCACCGGCGTTGTTCGATAAATACCGAGGCATGTGGGCAAATTCCAAGTGTGGGCGCCAGGCTACCTAGTCTGGGCACTGGTAGTTAAGTTATTGAACACTTACCTTTGACCCCAGACAGGTCCGTCATGTCTTCGAACGGAGCCACTGAAGGTATTATCGGTTAGGACATCCAGCCACCATAAGCAAAGATCACAAGCAAAAAACTCTTAAAATCTACCAAGAGCACTTGCAAAACCTAATACTCACTAGCTTAAATTCCTAGACTTTATTTCACGCGTTTATTTGACTCCATAAGGCACTGGTCCTTTGTTATATTTGATTAATTTTCTATCTTGATCAACTGTCTATGGTCCATTTCAATTGATTATATTTGAATGCGTAAGTTATAAGTCTGGAATCTTAGCTTATATGTGTGATCTCTTGTTAGCAACGTGGATTGCTTTTGATTTCGTTTCATATTCATAATAAACAAACACTTCAAATCATAATAACTCCTAAACAAACACCCATCCGCATCCGCAACTAATCAAAACACTTTAACAACTTAAGAGCCATAGAAACTCTTTTGTAGGGACTACCCCCCTTGGCTTCGTTAGGAGTTAGCCTAAACGGAGGAGCTAGGAGTAGGTGACAGTACCTAGCTCTGTGCTTGCCCCCAAGGTCACACCTCTCCCACTTTCCTAAGTGAGGAGACAGCTTTCGAAAAATTTCTGCTGTTGGTGTGCAATCGGCGGACAACAGGTAGTAGCTTTTTCACTCTGTTTGCAAAAAAAATTGTTAAAAATTATAAGATGAATTGCAAAGCAAGATTGGGCAAAATATTGCAAAGGATATTGGCTTTTGCATCTTTTAAGATTAGAACCAGAAAAGAGAAATTTGTGGCTCCCCTATTTTGTCTCTTCCTTTCATCCAATTTAACATCCTACAGAGATCTTTTCTTAATATAGGCCAGAAAGAACATTAGAAATGAATGGTGAATTCGTCTAAGCCCGATGCTTTGATTGGATTTAGACCCTTATAGTTGTTCAAACTTCCTCTTCAGTTATGGGCTTATTAAGCACGAGATTTTCCTCTTCCATTATCATTTTCAAGATGTTGGTTAGTATTTCCTCCTTTGCTCTACTAGCAGTTGCAACTTGTTCAGTGTAAAGGTCTTTATAATACTGATAGGCCTCCTCCCATATTGCCACGTGACCTATGACCTTTATTCCTTCTACATCCTATATCTCTATCCCTTCTGCATCTTATATCTCTTGAATCACATTATGTTTAGTCTGAGCTTGGCTTAGTTGTGGAAAAAGGAAGTATTTTTGTCCCCAAATTTTAACCAAAGAGCTCTAGACTTCAATTTCCAAGCCTCATCTTCTTGCCTATAAGCTTCATTTAATTTCCAATTTAATTGTTGTCCTTTTCGAAGGAGCTCTGTGGTGATATTTGCGCTCTCCATATCACTTCGTACCTGTCCTAATTCATTTTGAATTTCAACCCTTAATTTATCAAGGGCCTGATAATTGTGTTTAGCCCATTCTTTTAGAGCTAATTTTACATGTCAAAGTTTTGTTTCCCATATAAAGGAAGGGGATTCGTTGATGTATGTTCCCCATGCTTTTTTGATGAGCAAATGAGTCTCTTCCTATTTTAACCTGGGTTGAACCGGAATGGAATAGATCCATAATTTCATATTGGTTTATCATTAACATGATTGGTTTGTGGTCTGAGACTGCATTAGGAAGAATTACAATTCGAAGCAAGTTACCTTTCCGAATAAGAGAACTGTGAACCTAAAAAAGGTCCAGTCTCGCGGGCGCAGCTATGTGGGTCAACCCAATTCTTTTATTTGTCTATGTAGGTTCCCCTATTTGGTACTATGTCAATAAGATCAAAATCTCCCATTAAGTCTTACATATTTTCTCCATAAGGATCTCATATGAGGCTTCCTCCTCTTCGTTCTTTGTAAGAAATGGTGGTATTAAAGTCTCCTGCCACAACAGTGCATTCATCTTCACGTAAAGAGCTTAAAGCCTACCAATATTCTTGCTTACTGTTGTATTGTACTAGCCCGTAAGCATTATATTTTGACTCTCTCTTTGGTTGTTAAGTCTTCTAATTCTGCTAGAATCCAATTATTATGGTCTTTCCTTTGTCGTAGTTTATATTCCCTTTCATCCTAGTATGTTGCCAATCCTCCAAAGGCTCCTCTAGCGCTTACAACAATTCTTGCTCCATGTTTCCAAGCTTTTTGTAGCTGCGAGCAAACTTCAATTGCTTCCATTTTAGTCTCCTAGAGCAAGAGAAGGGAGAGCTTTTCCTTCTATATCAAATTCCTTGCTGCTTCTATTTTTTCTTTTCCTCCCAACCCTCTGCAATTCCAAGAGACTATATTCATTATTTTTTGAAAGGGGTTTTGGATCTACCTCCAGCATCAAATTTCTTCCCTTTTGTACTGGACATAGTTACCTTTATATGCTTATCTAAGGAAACCTACTTACCTAACTATTTTTCTCAATCTGCTTCTTCTTCTCTAGCTTGCTTTTGAGTCGTTCCTGCTTTCTTATGTATGGGCATGTCTTCTTCTGTATCTTCCGATGATTCATCTTGTGTTTGCTTTGATTTTTTTCGAGTCATGACACCCATGACTTCTCTTTCTCTACTTAGATCCGAGTTGATTTCTTGGATCGATTCTGAGGGCAATATTGATGTATAATTTTCAGCTCCTATCTCCTCCAACACTAGTTGAGAGTCTTGATCTAGTTCTTCCTCTATTGAGGGGCTTTTTCTTGTTGCTCTGCATTTTCTTCAACGGTATTTAGGACTTATAACTTGATTGGAAACCAGGATTCAAAGAGATTTACCAGCGTCGAAGATGTCACAGCATGTCTTTCTTTTCTTATAACCTTATGCCAACAATGCCCTTACTCTTTCTCTGCTTCTTTCTCACATTTATTTGGACAATATCTTGTGAAGTGTCCATAGTCATGGCAAGTTCTATAGTATAATCTACTTTTTGAGCATGTGTCCAACTCTCCATAGTGAGACTGATGACCTTCGATAGCGCTTTATCTAGATTCACTTCCACACATATCCAAGCACAAGAAAACATTAGGAGTTTAGGTTTTAGATTTATTTATGTATCTCTCTCAAGAGTTTCCTATTGCTGCCAAAACTTCATCAGACCAACAGTGCAGGGGAAGATGGGGAAGCTTCATCAGACCAACAAACAATGAAATGTCACATTCATGGTCAAGAGACATAGTCCAACTATTTAAATACATAGCTCTCGGTCCCATGAAGTATGGCCCATTTTGGAATATCAAGCCTCGATGTTCTTTGTTCTCAAATAGAAAAGCACAGTATCTCTTCCACGGAAATGGTGTTGCAGCCTTCTTGACAAGAGTGGCATCCAATTTTTGCTTAAGTAGATCTCCATAGCCCTTGGTGAAGGCCAGAGACCTGTAAATATGCCCACCAATTCTCTTTCTAATAGGCCCAAGGATTTGATTTTCACTAAGACGGAGGTTATTCCGAGTCTTGAATTCTGGGCCAGAGGCCCTCTTTGCAAAACGCATGGATGACTTTATTCCTACTATTGTTAGAGACTGAATCGAGGCGTCCAACTGTCGAAAAGCATCGTCTAGACTAGGGTCTCCTGGGTCATGATCCTGTGGAGGATCCATGGCCACAAGCATACATTGCTATAGCAGACAATGCATCAAATCTTTCATAGTTTTTGGGTTTCAAAGTTTTCTTGGAGCTCTCTATAAAAAAAAGAATTTCCACACAACTATGCAGTGCTTGTTAGCTATTAAAGCTTATTTTTGTTTGTTAGAATTCCTCGTCACTCGAGGCTAGTGTGTTTCAACCATTGGCTAAGACACTGCAACCCAAGGGCATCTAAGCCGTCAAAATAACCCGAGGATCTCACCCGGCCTAGGCCACACCAACCCGTAACATGGTTGGATTTTTTGGTGTCTCCGCATAACTAAGTCACCCCTAAGGGTATTGAACTTGGTCTCCTTGCAAACGAAACCCACACCTTAACCGGGTGAGCTANTATATATATATTCCTCGTGGGGAAACCCTTGGCCACTTCCCCGCATTTCACAAATGGTACCTAGTGCAAACCCATCAATGCAACTATGGCACCTAACCGATGGGGACATCAATTGAGGCATGCAACCAACCTAGGGGATTAACCCCAAGACCTCTTATATGAAGCTCAACTTACTCAACGACTCAAGCTAGCCCACCAAGCTCTTTAAAAATGATATAAATTAATATAATATTAAATAAGAATCGAATATGAGGAGAAAACCATAAAAGAAGGCATGCTTACAAGGAGAAAACATTATATGTTCAATATATATATATTCCAAAAATATATACACACATATAAGAGTTTATAAAGAAAAAAGTTACAAGTAGGTTTTTGTATAACCTGTAAAATTTACAAGTTGTGTTGAAGCTTTTCTCTCCAAAACGGCCCATAAAAAACATTCACAATGGGAAAAAACATTCAAATTTAACATAAAATTTCAACACTTCATCCAATATTCATAAATGATAAGATGATAAGGGTCAAGAGTTCAAATGACAAAATAAAAAAATGTTTAAAAAAGTGCATGCATGTGTTGATAGGGGATGTGAGGCAATGTTCATTCCAAGGACTCTTGCTACAGGTCATATCAGGGCGCACAATGATCCACAAAGCAAATTCAACAAACATCAGTGAAAGCCAAAGCACCAAAAAGGTCCAATTACCTTTACTCGTTAAAATTGAACCAATACAATCTTTACATAATAATCTCTATTTGCACAGACCAAACACCCTATATTCTTTGCCTACTAGGCTAATGGCTCCTCTACAGTGAATCACCATGCCACCAATGGAATAAAAGCAGAACCCCAATTACATTAAGTTTATCATACATATAGTTTTCATAGCAAGTCGAACTTGGAAAAACGGTAGTAATTGTTCAACTATCCACAAGCATATCAATATGGTATCCAATTGATTCATGTCCCCTACCATTTTTAGAGGGGAAGTAACCTAGTTGCCGGAGAGTTAAAATGCCATTTATAGAGGGGGGGTTGAGACTAGTTGCCAAGAGATAAATATGGAGTGGATCTAAGAGTTTTGTACAGAAGTGAAGGTGTTGAATCTATCGGATAAGTTAAGACTTTAAATTTCAGTAAGTTAGGAAGGAAGGCCACTACTCAATCATCTCAACAAAACCTATAGTCCACATCAACACAAGTAGTCAAATAATAAGTTACATAACTTCAAGTGAATCCGTTCCATTTTCAAAATATGGTCTTAAGATGCCATGTGGAGTTCAAACCTTTGACCATCCACAATTATTTGCTACAATGAAAAAGCTAGATGCCACCCTTGTGACATGATATATTGAAAAAGGCACCTATGAGAGTTAGATGCAACCTGTATGTTGCATACTTGCTTGAATACAAAAAGAGCATGGGATTTTACTTTCAACACGTGTTTCTGTCATTCATCACAAACTTATGTGTCACGTCCCCACCCTTCTACCAGAGAGAGGACGCGACTATGCTACTATCAATCCAGGCAATCTAAGCCCCATGAACATAATATAAAAATGCATTGAACTTAAGAACATACACAGATGTATAAATCATTAACAGACAGTGGAAGCAAAACACATTCCTTCAAGCATTCAACACATTAGATATGTTCATCATATTTCATTAAACAAATACGAATGCAGAGATTAACTCAGAGATACTTAGCTTATGAAGAAGCTTCCCCGCAACTAGCTATGTCGTTGCAATGTTCTACCCAACCATAGGCCAGTGTGCTCCTTACTCTCTCAGCATCACTGCCACCCTCGAGCTGGGCATGATTTCCACACAGCAAGACCAAACACCCACAATCAGGCCAATAACCACATCCAAACACAGTCAGCCCACTAATAGATGGATTCTTGGACTTACTTAGCCAAGTCAACACAAGGATGCACTACAAAGCAAAATGCAAGTTCTAGGTATGAACCAAAAAACGTCCTAGGAACCCAAATCGACATGACAAATGGGGATAACAGCCCTGTGACCAAAATCGACTTCACAAAATGTTCTTGGCTCCACGTGGGTAAGAAAACGGCTCAACAACCACTCAGAAATCGTGGTGTCTTCTCCAATTCGCTGGGAATTACCAAGACAATTTCCAACTTGGAAAACAATGAGGAAATGCAGCAGAATCGTGGGGGTAGAAACCCAACCACTGATCATTCCAAAAAATGATTTCCCGGCCTAGAATAATGGAGATAATGGCTGCCCACGTGAGGGAAAACACACACAGCAGACCAAAAACATGAATGCCACACACAGGAAGCTCCCAGTTGCCTGAGAGAGCCCCAACGTGGATGAATGATGGGTGCGAAAGACGCCCAGGAGCCCCCAAGAGGGAAGAACACAACAGACCAAAAACGTGGAGGAAAATAGCTCTCCAAGCTTCCACTGCGTGAGGAAAATGGAGCACGTGAGTGGATGATGAAAAATGCCTGCGCATGAGTAGTATGGATGCTCTCTTCCACGTGGGGGTAAAATGGATGAAAACCTTCCCCTTGGGCAAGCGTGTGGTCAAGGCTGACAGCCCTGCCATAATTGATGGCTGCCCATACTCCCCAAGCCCCAAGGCAATAACTGCCCAACTAACTCCTTGGAGAATTAAGTGGGTGGTTGAATAAGACAAGAAAGGTGGTTGGTAGCTGATGGGTTCTCCTTTTGACACTTGGCTTCTCCCTATTGTCCACCGATTGCACACCAGCAGCAAAAATCTTCCAAAAGTTGTCTCCTCACTTGTGAAAGTGGGAGAGGTGTGGCCTTGGGGGCAAGCACAGAGCCAGGTATTGTCACCTACTCCTAGCTCCTCCGTTTAGGCTAACTCCTAACGAAGCCAAGGGGGGTCGTCCTTAACAAAGAGTTTTCTATGGCTCAATGTGTTTTAGTGTTTTTGATGTTATGATGCGGATGGGTGTTGTTTAGGAGTTATTATGATGAAAGATGATTATAATTATGAATTTCGAACACAAGACAAAAGCAATCCATGTTGTTGTATTGGATTAACAGAGGAATAGTATATCAAGAACTTGTAAAATAAAGATGCATTCACAGATAAAGATTTTTATAAGCCAAGGACAAATGATCCAGATTTAATAATCATGCATAAAATAATAGACCAGTGCCTTATGGAGTCGGAGCTCTGCAATGCTTAAAGAAATAACAACAAGTGCTGAAATAAAGCTAGTGAATGTTATGTGAGTGCTCTTGGTACGTTTTAAATGTTTTAGTGGTCTTGTTTATTATGGCTTTGAAACGAAGAAGGTATCAGAGACCAACCGGGAAAGTGTTCAGAGTCATTCCATTAAAGAGATGTCGGCCCGTCCAGTATCTCGGGCTCGTATCCAGGAGGATTGACCAGCTAGCCGGGAAGCTTAGACAACGGGGAGTTCCGGCGCCTTTACTAAGAATAGACTTGAAACTTTCTACAACGTCGGTGCGTTGGTTAAAGGGTAAAATTTTAGTTGTGTTATTATTGCGATCTTAGCAAGTCCGTTCACCGTTCTGAGTACGAGCCCAACTATGAAGTCGACAGAGCATACTAGGTGAAGGATGTCAACGAAGTAAAGTAATTAAGGGGGAATGTGAGTTGAAAAGATTTTATTATTATGAGCACACAGTTCAACTCTCCGACAGAGAGTGCTCTTGACTTTGTCTTATGACAGAAGTTCAAGAGACTTTAATTAATCTATATGCTTGATGCAAGGATAATGCAGTGGGAATGCTCTCCGACAGCGAGTGCTCTTGACTTAGGTTACTGCAAGTTCAAGAGACTTTGGTTCCTTTTATAAAACAATCAGCTTGTAAATTGAAACCACATGATAGCTCAACAAATTGTAAAATAATGAAGCGATGACATAGTAAGATGATAAACCACTTGCAAATAAAGAAAACAACTAATCTACCCAAGAATCTCTTTCAGGTTTTAAGGCCTTAATCAGGAGAGCATGGGGGTAAGTAGAAAAACGAAATAAAAACAACTCTCCGATAGAGAGCACTCTTGATCCACAAAGTGAGATTCAAGAGATTTCTAATTGTTAAGCAGCTGAAATACTTTTGAAAGATGAAAAATTTTAAAAGATAAACAACTTAACAATGAAATAAAACAAGCTAAGCTAGCAATTAGTGGAAAGTAAATCTAAGCTAGCAATCACTATTCTAAAGCAAAATGAAACTAAACTAGCAGAATATTTCTAAATGCAAAAGATGGAAAAATCAATCTAATCTACTCAAAAAATATGACAAAGATCTAAGCTAACCAAGACAACACTCTTCTCCAAATGGGGAAGAAACACGAAAATGGAAGGCCTTATCCCACTTAGCCTTATTTCATTAATACTTTACAAAAAGAGGGCATTTAGCCCTTTGAAAATAAAGAAAGTGACTAATCAAGAGAACTTGAAGCCTTATTATGACTTGTACAAAGGAGAATGATTTTTTGAGTTTGGATCCTCTTCTTGGTATGGTTCTTCGTTTTAGCTCTAAATCTTTTGGATCTAGCTTTGCTTGCTCTTTTTTTGCTTCATTTTTCTCTTCGTTCACTTGTAAGTAAGAGCTCTAAACAACAGCTAGTAAGAGTGTTAGGAAACCAAATTTTAACTTATGACTCGGGAAGATGAAAGTGAACAAGATGATAAGTGCCTAATGAGATATATAAAAGCCCAAAACAGTAAAACAAGACCACAAATCAGACCTTGGAAATGGGAGGAAAAGCTTGCATTTTATGACTCAAAATGCACGTTTTTCAATGAAATGACTTGAAATTTTTTGAGAAATAAGTTTTTTTTAATTTTTAGGCTAATTTTCATAATTGGAAAATAGCAGAAAAAATGTCAAAAAATCAGCAAAAAACAGCAAGCTTAAATTTGCACGTTTTTCGAAGAGGAGATGAAAAAATTAAAAATAAATTTTTTTGAAAAATTTTCGAAAATTTTCTGATTTTTAGGCTAATTTCCAGAATTAAAAAATAACAGGAAAAAGTCCAAAAAACAGCAAGCTTAAATTTGCACGTTTTTCGAGAAAAAGTACAAAAACTTGAAAAATTAATTTTTTTGAAAATTTTCGAAATATTTTCTGATTTTTAAATGAATTTCAAGAATTGAAAATTAATGAAAAACACAGAAAAACCAGCAAACCTAAAAGTAGAAAATTTGCACGTTTTTCGAGAAAATTCGTGCACGTTTTCCAAGGCAAAAAAGAAGTCAAAAAATTGACTTTTAAGCACTAGTCTTGAAATTTCCAGCTAGCTGAAAATACGCAAGAGATAGCGAAGAAATAGAAGCGGCACGCAAAACAATGCGACAATTGGGGACAAACCCCAAAGTACTTCTCAAGACAAAAGTTTGGCAAAAAAGAAAGATGGATTTACAAGCTTGAAATGAGACTAGGATCTTAGATCTAGTAAAAGTTAAAGATTTGAAAAATAATAGATCTAAACTCAACAAGTAGATCAAAGTATGAATCTTTGATCTACTTTAGCCAATCATAATGCAAGATCTAGAAATGTGAATAAATTGAGAATACTTGCACTACTTGGAAAGCAAATCAATAGGATAAAACCTATGAAAATGTAGATCCGCTTTGTAGTCACCAATGTAACCAAGAGATTTTTTTAAGTTTGTAGTTTGATGGATGAGGCAAGCAAGCCCTTCGTTTCTTGATTTCTTAAAGTAGAAGCCTCCTTTAGGCATCTGTAGAATGAATGCATAAACCAAACAAAAGCTCTTGTATTTGGGAGAATACCTGAAAGCCACAAAACTTAGGAGAAAAGCATAGATCAAATAATATTGTGCTAGATTGTTAGCCTTCTAATCACAAGATCATATACTTAAGAATCAAAAGAAATGAGCTAAGAATGGTATCACCTTCAACAAGATGAAGCATGGCACAAAAATAACTCCCACATGGACCTCCAAAGTCTTCTGCTTTATTCAAATTCAAACAATATTACAAATTTCTTCAAAGTGTACTTGTACAAATTCTCCATCCCAATAGAGCTAAAGGAGCCTCTATTTATACAAAGAGAGAAGGCTAAAACCCTAAAACCAAACCTTCATTTCATTTATTTCCCAGCTTCGTAAAGATCACCGGGCCAATCACAGCTTTCCAAATCACCAAATTCATGAGTTTAGTTGGAGATGACAAGTCTGCTAACTGAATGTACCTTTAATGCTCTTCGATTGTTGACTGAAGAGGATTTGTGCCGAGTTGAATCATCATAAATGCCCAATGCCATGTCATTTAGCCTTTTATTTTATTCAATTTGGCTAATTTTGGAGAGTTTTTATTTTCTCCAAATTATTCATTTTTAATATTTTAATTAATAATTTCTCCATAAATGACTTTTTTGAGAAATTATTAATTATGAGGCTGAATGAACTTCTGAAACTTGGAGATAGCTGGCTGGTTGATCATTGATGATTTTTGGCTGAAGGTTAGAGCTTTCAATCACTGAATTCAGGTTCTGGATGACTAACTTATTACAAAATTAAATTTTCCATTTAAATTATGGAAAAATTTAATTAAAAACTCAGAAAAAATTAAAAAATTAAAAATCCAAAATTTGACACGTACGGTGAAAAAATTCGGAATATTTTCTGAGGGTCCTAGTGACTTAGGACATGACCATAGTCTATTCTAATAATGTCTAGTAGGTTTATACATACTCAATTGGGCTCTAATAACCCCCCAAGGCCCAGAATTCAAAATCGAGCATTCCAGCTTTGGAGGAAGCAAGAGAAAACCTCGTCGATTATACTCGGCTATAGGTAAAGCATAATTGACAAGAGCAAAAAACTCCCTGGAATACCTTAGTTGAAATTCTACGTCTTAGGAGACCGAACCACTCAAAACACCCTACTAACACATTTTATTACAAACCCCGCGGGGCCATGGTCATAATTACTTAAAACAAAAACTGACTAGCCAAAACTGGCTAGGCACAAAGGCGGATCATCTAATACACTGGAACACAAACATTTATCATGTTTGTCAAATGGTGGCTCCTCAGCTAATCCAACTATGGTACAAATAAGTTGGTAACATCTTCTAGCTCCAACTGCGGGACGTGTGCTCGATCTAGTCTCTTATGCAAGGATAGCATACGAAAACACCAAAATCTTTGGTTTCCATATCCTGTAAAAACATCTCAACTTGACAAGAAAACCTCAGTAGCACAAGTTTTATGAAAAAGAGCCAATGATCCAAAAGTTGCTTTATTCAAAGGAATGACAAAACTTAACTGAAAAATTTATTTATTCCTAAGTATATAAAGAAAATGCTAAAGTAAACGCTCACTTTAAGGGGCCTACTTTCCTACTCTAAGCATGATACAAAAAAGGTTAGGTGTTATCATAAATCCAGTGTAGCCACCTAAGCATTTTATTAATATAAAAAAGTTTTGCCTTGTCTTTGGTTACCAGCCAAAGTAAGGACACAATTTCCAGAAAATGCAAACCTGCGTGATGATCCAGAATGGGCGGGCTGGATGGGAAATCATAGGCATGAATAATGTCGTCAAACTTTTTCTCAAACTGGTAGGTGCTCGCGCAAGCTGCTTCTATCCATGACTGGATAGCGCTGATATACAAGTTCGGATGATGAAGCAGGTCGACTACTCCATCATGCTGATCATCAAGGCTTATCAAATAATAACTCGTTGTATAAGCCCCAAGCTGCTCCAAAACATAAGGAACATCTACATGTGAAGACGATGGCCAAGAAAAAACTTCAACTAGTTGGATCCCATCTGATTCTTCACTGCACTTCTTTTTCAAGTCCTTATTACAGATACTCAAATACAATTCTGACTGATCATAGGAAAACTCCGACTGCTCTTCTTTACAACTTTCATAAGTCTCAGAATAACAACTCCCCTCGTTGGACAAATCATAGATGAGATTCTCAAAAATATTTTCAAAAGTATCATAGGTTGGATTTTCAATAAAAGTCCAATAGTCATCATCGCCATCTATGCCGGATATGAGAGATGCCTCATCACTGGTATCAAGTCCCTGGCTACACTCCTCATTCTGCTTAAAACAATCTTCTTCGAAAAGCTGGGTTTCAAAGATATCACATGGGACCCAACTTTCCAAATATTTGTCATCCGATGGAAAGTGTTGTCCGCCGATTGCACACCAGCAGCAGAAATCTAATGAAAGTTGTCTCCTCACTTGAGAAAGTGGGAGAGGTGTGACCTTGGGGGCAAGCACAGAGCTAGGTATTGTCACCTTTGAGAAAGTGGGAGAGGTGTGACCTTGGGGGCAAGCACAGAGCTAGGTACTGTCACCTACTCCTAGCTCCTCCATTTAGGCTAACTCCTAACGAAGCCAAGGGGGGTAGTCCCTACAAAAGAATTTTCTAAGGCTCTTAAGTTGATAAAGTGTTTTAATTAGTTGCGGATGCGGATGGGTGTTATTTTAGGAGTTTATTATGATTTGAAGTGTTTGTTTATTAATAGAATGATGATTAATCAGAAGCAATCCACGTTGCTAACAAGAGATTACACAAATAAGCAAAGCTTCCAGACTTCTAACTAAGCATTCAGATATAACAATTAAAATGAACCACAGACAATTGATCAAGATGGAAAATTATTCAGATATAACAAAGGACCAATGCCTTATGGAGTCAATAAAATGCGTGAATAAAATAGAAGTCTAGGAATTAAGCTAGTGAGTATTAGATTGTGCGAGTGCTCTTGGTAGGTTTTTAAAAGATTTTAATGGTGATCTTGCTTAAGGTGTCCGGATATCCTAGCCGGAAATACCTTCAGTGGCTCCATTCGAAGACATGACGAACCTGTCTGAGATCACAGCTAAGTGTTCAATAACTTAACTAACTGTGCCCAGATTGGGTTGCCCAACGCCCACACTTGGAATTTGCCCACTTGCCTCAGTATTTAATCGAAACAACGCCGGTGCGTTGGTTATGGGGTAAAAGTTTTAATTAAGTTACTCTTGTGCGAACTTAACAAGTCCGTTCATCATTCTGAGTACGAGCCCAACCCGAAAGTCGACAGAGCATACTAGGTAAAGGATGATCAACGAAGTTAATTAATTATGGGGTGTGTGTGTTGAAGGTTTTATTAAGTTAATTAATTAAACTCTCCGATAAAGAGCGCTCTTGACCCTGTCTTATGACAGAGGTTCAAGAGTCTTATCTAATCTAGATGAGACTAATGCAGGGATTATGCAAAACTACGTATGCTCTCCAATAGAGAGTACTCTTGACTTGTGTTTTTGCAAGTTCAAGAGTCTTACTTATTAATTAATTGAATTAGAAAACAACATGAACATGAAGCAAAGATGGTTTATTAAACTCTCCGACAGAGAGCACTCTTGATCCACCTTATGGTGAGATTCAAAAGATTTTGGTTCCTTTAAAGATTAGCAATAATGGAGAAAGATACTACAATGTAATTAACCAAGTCTAATCTAGCAATTAGCAGCTTATACTTTAATGAACAACTAGCAATTAGTGGAAATGAAACTAAATCTAATCAAAAGAACTAAGCTAAATACTTAAAATTAAAACTACACTATGAAAAGAAACACAAGACACACTTCCCCCAAATAGGGGAAGTAGAAAAAATGAGAGACTTGCTCCCACTTAGCCCTTTTTATTAATTCTTTACAATGATCATGGTGACTTGTTCTTTTGCCTTTGGAAGAACAGGGAAAGAAGGGGATGAAAGAAGAGGGAGAGAGTCTTTTTGTTCTTGTGTTCTTTTGCACCTCCTGCTTGTAGCATTTGGGCTCTCCTTCACCTGCCTAAAACTAAGAGCTCTAGACACAAACTTGTTATGATGTTAGTTCATAAAAATAAATTGAAACTAGATCTATGAATTAAATGACAAAAGCTACTCAAACTTTACCCGAAAGAAGGAAAAGAAGATGAGTGAAAAAAGGTAAAGGAAAAGGAGTGAAAAGGGGGTGAAGAGAGGACAAAAGGAGGGTCAAAGAAGGCTGGAAGCAAAGCGAAAAAGAGGGCTGCAAGTTGGAGAAAGAAGGCTGCAAATAATGATGAAAAAGGCTGAAAGTACAGCCCAAAAGAAGGCCACAAAAGAGGACGAAAAGGGGCTGCAAAAAGTGAAGAAAGAAGGCAAAAGAGGGCTGTCCAAAAGGTAAAAATCAGAGAAAAAGTGGACAGCGAAGGATAGGAAAGAATGGCTGCAATAAAAAGGCCAAAGAGGCTGCAAATTACAAACAGGGCATCCAACCGGGGCAAAGGCTTGGTGAATGAATGTTCACTTTAGCCCAAACCGTGCCCTAACCCAAGAAAATGAAGATTTTATGAATTTTGAAAGATGAATAATGATGAAAGCAAACCCTCAAACCTGTGGTACTTTGATGACGTTTGGATTCATTTGAAGCTTGAAAATCAGAAAGTTTCCTTGGCTTCGAGAGGAGAGGATGCACCTGAGCTCAGACTCCTACTCGCTTCAATGAGATAACCTGCACAATTTCAACTCAACACTTGCAAAAATTGGATTAGATCATGTATGTTTGGTTAATAAAAATATAACAAAACATATCATATAACTGAATAATCAATACTACTTTTAATTCATAAGAACAAAACCATAAAAGAATAAGTTGGAACATCAAATAATCAATCTTACGTGCTTATAGAAGCCTTCTAAAGCATGAACTATTATCCAACCTAAGCAAGAAAAGAAAGAAATTGAAACATTTCACCTCATTCGCCAAGTATTCATCCACATTAACAAACCATGTATGCCTCCAAAGCCTTAAAATTTTATTCCACAGTTGCAAAAGCAACAAGCATTACAGAGTTTGGACAAAGTTTCTCTACACAAAAACCCATCCGAATAGAGCTAAAGGAGCCTCTATTTATACAATGAGAGAGTGCTAAAACCCTAAAACCAAATCACATAACCTAACCGGCTTGGCCACCTAACAGAGAACCCAAACCTAAAATGAAGAGCTGGAAGTGAGGGGAGGCCTCCACCTAGGCAAGGCACCCCCACTCCAACCCTAATCACTGCAAACAACCCTGAATTGAGGCCACACGTGTGGAAGGCGCCTTCATGGAGAAAGAGGGGCGTGAGCCTTAGGAGAGACGCCTAGGATGTTTGGTAAACCACCTTTTTAGGTCTGGATGCAGCCTCTGCTAGGTTTGGGAAGGCCACTGATGGTGTAAGCCTCAGTCTTTACCTCGATCAAATCATCGGACCAATGAGTGCTCTCCATCTCATTCTTTAGCTGGAAATGACACAACGGCTAACTGAATATAAATTAATTGCTTACTGAATGCTGACTGAAGCGGAGTTATGACAACTCCAAACATCATAAATGCCCAATGAGATGTCATTTAGCCTTTTATTTCGCTTAATTTGGATTAATTTGGAGAGTTTTAATTTACTCCAAAATAATCATTTTTTAATAAAAAATCTTTTTTTTCCTCGAAAATGACTTTTTTGAGAAAAAGGACATTATATGTTCGACTGATGATCCGAAAGTTGGATCTGACTGGTTGGCCGATCAAGAATGATTTTTGGCTTAAGGTTAGAGCCTTCAATCACTAAATTCGGGGTCCGGATGGCCAACTTATTACAAACAGGTTTTTTCCATTTAATTTATGGAAAAATTAACCCAAAAAACTTGGGAAAATAATTAAAAAATAATTTTTCCCCGTTCGAAAAAGATTTTTTTGAAAAAAAAATTATATGTCAAGATGACTTAGGACATGACCATGCTCTACCTAAAAAATGCCTAGTAGGTTTATAACACTCGGTTGGGCTCTAATAACCCCCCAAGGCCCAGAATTCAACATCGGGCATTCCAGCTTTGGAGGAAGCGGGAGAAAACCTCGTCAATTATACTCGGCTATAGGCAAAGCATAATTGTCAAGGGCAAAAAACTCCCTGGAATACCTTATTTGAGATTCTACGCCCCAGGAGACCGAACCACTCAAAAAATACCCTACTAGCACATTTTATTACAAACCCCGCGGGGCCATGGTCAAAATTATTCAAATAAAAAACTGGCTAGCCAATATTGGCTAGACATGAAGACGGATCAACTGATACACTGGAATCAGACTTTGAACAAGTCTGTCAACCGGCGGCTCCTCAGGTAACCCAACTATGGTACAAAAAGGTTGGTAACAGAAAGCATGTAGGACTCTCATCACATGAAACTTCTAAGATTTGATTTTCAATTAAAGACTCGCAGTTATCATCCATCTCAGATGTAAGGGATTCTTCCTCACTTGTATCACATCTCTGGCTATATCCCTCCTCATGATCATAGTCATCTTCTTCAGAAAAAAGGTCACGAGGTAGTAAACCTTCCAAACTATCAGCATTATGCTCATTTGTAGGATTAGTACCAAATTTTTTAGTGAGGTTATCCAATTGTTGATTATAATCTTCGACTTGACCCCGAGTTTCTGTGGTGACAAAATGGAGTTGTCCAACTGCGTTAATGTACTCAAGCATTGCTTTGCCTCTCTCCAACTTTCTCTGGAAATATCATGCATGTCACCTACATAGTTTATGTACTCAGGCTCGCTTGATGATGCTTTAGGACCACAACCCTCTGGAAAACCATGCTCCTGAACATAGCATGCATAATAGCAGGAAGATTCTTCATGAAGGTCTTCACATGCCCTACAAAATGGCGTGTAAGTTTCAACCATGTTAGCAGCCTCTAACTGATGAGGAGGCCTCTGTTCATGGCTGGGATTTCTTCTTTGCCATGTTGGTTTTGCAGGGAAGGTTCTAGGAGGTGGTGGAGGTTGAGGTCTTTCAATAGTTATGACCCGATTCTGAACCTCTTTAATCTGTGCTAAGTACTTCCTTTCCATGTCTTGCATTTTTTCTGTTAGGTCCATGAGCTTCTTTTCATATGCCTCGTTTGATGGCTCTTTTCCTTTAGGTTCCACAGTTTTCAGAGGAGTTGATGATCTAGAGTAACCCTGGATGTTTGACTCTCCTGAAGACTCTCCTGAAGACTACATATTCTTATCAATTTTAATGGCCAAATTCTGAGCTTGAAGCAATGTGGTCGGCTCCTTGTCTCTAATATGGTACTGGATCTTGCCACTTAATGCTTCTATGTAATAATCCAAAGTGGAAGCTGCAGGAGGAGCATAAGTAGCAGGGATGGAATTTGATAACTCCATGAACCTATCATTGAATTCATCCATGGTTTCCATATCAGATTTCTTCATACTAGTCAAGGCTGCCACTAGATGTCTAGGCTCCTTTTTGTTGCCAAATTTTCTGAGGAACGCAGCCTTGAAGGCTGCTATGGTAGCGAAAGAGTTGTTTAACAAGTTATCATACCAGTTTCCAGCCTTACCATCCAAAGATAGAGGCAAAAGGGTCATGTATACATCTTCATGTTTGTCAGTACCCCTGACATAGGCACCACAGTGTTTTGAAAAATATCTGAGATGTTGCTCAACAGAGGTAGAGGCATCAGTTCCTGTGAAAGTGACAAGCTTATCAATAGCTTTTTCGGGAATGTCATGGGGCTGACCTGCTATTTGAGTGAAATTGAGCTGAGTAAAAAACTCACCCATTGTGTTAAAACAGTTATTGTTTTGAAAATTTTCCAAGTTTTCTTGAAATAGAAGGTGGATGTCTGAAACAGACTCATATCCAAGTTCTTCAAGGATCCTACAAAAAGCAAGTTTGTTCAGTCTCCTCCTATAAACCTTTTCAGGCTCGGGGATGAAATTGAGCAAACCTTCAGAGTTTCTTCTAGTTGAATACCTTGAGGTGTTTACTGACAGTGGAGTCGCCAGGTGGATTCAAGTCTAATTTCGGAGAGTGATTGGACTAAAAATCTACCAAAAAGGGGAAAAAAGGTAAAAAACTAAAAAGAAACAATGGTCGTCCAGGAACAAAAAGATTTGTCCCCGGCAACGACGCCAAAAGATGTTGCCCCCAAGGCCACACCTCACCCATTGTGTTAAAACAGTTATTGTTTTGAAAATTTTCCAAGTTTTCTTGAAATAGAAGGTGGATGTCTGAAACAGACTCATATCCAAGTTCTTCAAGGATCCTACAAAAAGCAAGTTTGTTCAGTCTCCTCCTATAAACCTTTTCAGGCTCGGGGATGAAATTGAGCAAACCTTCAGAGTTTCTTCTAGTTGAATACCTTGAGGTGTTTACTGACAGTGGAGTCGCCAGGTGGATTCAAGTCTAATTTCGGAGAGTGATTGGACTAAAAATCTACCAAAAAGGGGAAAAAAGGTAAAAAACTAAAAAGAAACAATGGTCGTCCAGGAACAAAAAGATTTGTCCCCGGCAACGACGCCAAAAGATGTTGCCCCCAAGGCCACACCTCACCCATTGTGTTAAAACAGTTATTGTTTTGAAAATTTTCCAAGTTTTCTTGAAATAGAAGGTGGATGTCTGAAACAGACTCATATCCAAGTTCTTCAAGGATCCTACAAAAAGCAAGTTTGTTCAGTCTCCTCCTATAAACCTTTTCAGGCTCGGGGATGAAATTGAGCAAACCTTCAGAGTTTCTTCTAGTTGAATACCTTGAGGTGTTTACTGACAGTGGAGTCGCCAGGTGGATTCAAGTCTAATTTCGGAGAGTGATTGGACTAAAAATCTACCAAAAAGGGGAAAAAAGGTAAAAAACTAAAAAGAAACAATGGTCGTCCAGGAACAAAAAGATTTGTCCCCGGCAACGACGCCAAAAGATGTTGCCCCCAAGGCCACACCTCTCCCATTTTCTCAAGTGAGGAGACAGCTTTCAGAAGATTTATGCTGTTGGTGTGCAATCAGCGGACAACACTCCCCATTGGCTCAAGGTTAAACATCCCCCCCTTATCCTTAGGAAATCATGCCCCCATCTCTTTATAGTTGCATTGACATAGCTAGCTGTGGGTATTTTATTAATTGCATATTTACATGATGTAGAAATTATATTGTTCCATCAACTAGCATGATAACCATCGGCATCGTTTTTAATTGCCGAAACGTAGAACACTGAATCCATGGCAAGGCCTCTGCCTTGAGCTCCGCACCATGATTTATTAACGCTATTTACATCATTTATAATTTAATGCAATTGGGGTTGAAATCGGGGTATTACATTATGCAAGACCAAATCTCACCCACAAACATTAAACATTGAACTTAGAAACAAACCATAAACTACATAAAATAGAAACTAGAGAAAAAAAAATTGGTTATCGAAGATTTCCAATAACCTAGGGGATGATCCTACATGAGACCCCTAGTAAAGAAAACGTGAGCATCCTACTCACAAGATGGGTGATGAAAGCCCATACAATGGTTGCCCAAGTTGGCCAAAATCTACTTCAAATATCGAAGTCACTTCCTCTAAACCTTTGCCCTTCCAGCGAACAAAATATTCCTTGCACTCCTTCCTCTATCTTTCTGCCAACATACTCTTTCAAAATCTCCTCAACCTCATTTCTTTCCTTCTCCAAAATCTAATCTTTCCAATCTACAACTTCTATCTTCTTTGCCTCCAATACATTCATGGTACTCATATAAGTCTGGCACATTAAACATCAACAAGATATCCAAGCCTTCTAGGAACCAAAGTTTGTATTCATTATCCGAAACATTCTCAAACATTCCAGCGAAGAGATCGAGCTTGTATTAATGCGTAGACCCAGATTCAAAATCACTTGAGTAGGTGCAGATGAGGCTAGGCGTAAGTCCTAGGTGAGTTTGACGACATAGATATGCCCCTCACAATGCACCATTAGCCAAAGATATGCTATAAGAAGTATTTCTCAAAAAAAGAAAAAAGATTCTCAAACATTCTGCAAGGCCTTGTCTTCTTAAATTTCAGCAAGGTATGTGCTCCTTTTGAGAACCTTTCTTTCTTCAAATGTTTTAACAATATGTCTCCTGCAAATTTCTTCCCTCGCCCTCATCTACATTCTCTTTATATTTCAAGCTGCTTTAATGTAGGTGTCCTTTAACCTACTCATGCAACGCTTTCATAAATTCTGCAAGTGTCTTGACATCCTCACTTTTCACACTAACTTTCGAAAAGCACAAAAATCCATCACTCCCTTCAATGACCTTTCATGTACAATATGAAATGATGTCTTTAACCATAGTCCTATTCACAAAATTATTATATGCAAACTCAAACTGTGCCAAAACTGTGTCCCAATCTCTCTCCAACCAAGAATCTGAACAAGTTCCTCTAACTATTGTTCACAACCTCCATTTTCCTATCAACCTAAGGAATGACAATGTAATGTCCATTTCCAAATGATCACTCTAGGTAGGTGACTTACTAGCCTATTTTATGTCAACGAAAAGAGGGAATTAAAAATTATTTAATCTCAATTGGCAAAAAAACAAAATTAAAAATGACATTGAGTGATTGTTTAAAAAGGGGACCTTATAAAAAGTCACTTTTATTAATTAAAGACGAGAAAAAGTAAAAACGACGAAAAAGAGTAGAAGTGGCAAAAAAGGGTAAAGAGGGGGCATAACAGGGCAAATTGACGACTCCTCTCATTTATTCATGACATTTCATTTTCGAGTAAGGGATTGTGGCTTTTGGCTCTTGGGCCAAAAACCCTCAAAGGGAAATTAGTTTCAGTGGTGAAACTATCAACCCTAGCTGATCAAGAAGGGAAAATCACTCAGATCTTTCATCATGCTTCACTGTGGTATAAGAAAATCACATTCCGGGGACAACTCGTGGCTTATTGCTGAGTATGTGGGCATTCTATGGGGGGTTACTTCATCATTTGAGACTGAGCTTGTTAAACCCTCAGAGAATAGTTGTTCTAGTAGCTGTAAGGAGGCGATCACAGCCACTCATTTCAGATCTGTAAAGTACTGGAGGAGGGTGCACCAATTTCAGAGTTGTGGGTATTTGCAAGAAGGGTGCACCACTTTTTAGAGGGTGTATTCATCATCTGAGAATGCAGAACCTGAGGGACAGCCTTGCTGCCTACCATTGCTGAGTTTTATCTGTGTTGGGTGTACTTCCATGTCATTAACTGCTGGGCACAATTACTTTCAGCACTCAAGTCGTTTTCAAGGCAAATTGTGTGGGTTTTGGGGTCATCTCTCTATCAAAAAGGAGCTGACTGTTAGGTGACAGCTACAGGTGTACATTGTAAGTCAAATAGTGGCCATTTTGGGGGTTCAAGGGAGGGCATTCCAGTTACGAAAGAGAGCTGCAAGCTCATATACACCTACAGGTCTGAGATTTCTTTAAAATCTGTTTATTAACCCATATTGTATCTCTGCTAAAGCTGTTTGGAAAGTACTGTCACTCCCATACTTTGTTGTGGAATATTTCCAGTATTAAACGCAAATAAAAAATAAGAGTTTGCTTTTCGTGTTGGTTTCAAGGAATTTTCAGATTGCATGCCAAACCTTGTAATTATTGTTAACTGTTTGACAAAACGCCTAAACCAAAGAATTCACTAAACATAACAGCAGTCAACATAACTCATAACAGCAGTAAGTGGGGATATTCAGTGGTATCTGAGCAGTAGTTGCCAAGTGTTTGACAAAAGTCCTATGCCAAAAATACATAAACAGTTAACTAAAATTCAGTCCAGATCTAGTGGAGGATTTTACAGACAAGTTGAACTAAATTGCAATCTAGTCCCTAATTTCTTCCATAAGGTCTTCCCAAAAAGCCCAAGAAACTTGTTATCCCTGTCTGAAGAGATGATATTCAGTAAACGCAGAACCTGAGGGACAGCCTTGCTGCCTACCATTGCTGAGTTTTATCTGTGTTGGGTGTACTTTCATGTCATTAACTGCTGGGCACAATTACTTTCAGCACTCGAGTCGTTTTCAAGGAAAATGTGTGGGTTTTGGGGTCATCTCTCTACCAAAAAGGAGCTGACTGTTAGGTGACAGCTACAGGTGTACATTGTAAGTCAAATAGTGGCCATTTTGGGGGTTCAAGGGAGGGCATTCCAGTTACGAAAGAGAGCTGCGAGCTCATATACACCTACAGGTCTGAGATTTCTTTAAAATCTGTTTATTAACCCATATTGTATCTCTGCTAAAGCTGTTTGGAAAGTACTGTCACTCCCATACTTTGTTGTGGAATATTTCCAGTATTAAACGCAAATAAAAAATAAGAGTTTGCTTTTGGTGTTGGTTTCAAGGAATTTTCAGATTGCATGCCAAACCTTGTAATTATTGTTAACTGTTTGACAAAACGCCTAAACCAAAGAATTCACTAAACATAACAGCAGTCGACATAACTCATAACAGCAGTAAGTGGGGATATTCAGTGGTATCTGAGCAGTAGTTGCCAAGTGTTTGACAAAAGTCCTATGCCAAAAATACATAAACAGTTAACTAAAATTCAGTCCAGATCTAGTGGAGGATTTTACAGACAAGTTGAACTAAATTGCAATCTAGTCCCTAATTTCTTCCATAAGGTCCTCCCAAAAAGCCCAAGAAACTTGTTATACCTGTCTGAAGAGATGATATTAAGTAAACCATGCAATCAAACAACTTCCTTGAAAAACAAAACAGTAATGTTTGTGGAATTGTTAGCCTTTGTATATGGAATGAAAATTTGCCATCTATTAAAAACTATTAACAACTACAAAGATAGAGCCATTACCTCACCATATTCTTGACAATCCAGGAACCAAATCCAGGGTCAAATCCTCCCATTCTCCATCCAATGTAGGTTATGGCGTATACAATCTAGTGTTTTGGCTTCTTCCTTTTGCACGCTAAAAAAACTCAGCAATTTCCCGCCCTTTCCTTAAAGCTGCAAGAAATACTAGACTAATAGTATATATCTTCTTACAAAACTCATATTTTTTAATACCAAGTAAACTGCCAAGGCACCATTGTACAACTCTCTAACGAGGTTCTCCCTCATTGACCCTTTTGGAATACACAACTACTGATTTTGAAATAAGAATCCTTCTTGTTTAAAGTAATCCAAACATGAAGTTTTATCACCACTGCAAGGCTCCTTGCACGCTGTCTAAGAAGTTACAAAATCAAAATCTTCTTCACACATCTTTCATGCTCTCCAATCCTGCTACCTTCAATGACATGGCGGGTAAATGTGTTGTCCTCCGACTCAATTTGTAACTCCTCAATCTATGCTTCAACACAAAAACTATGCAAAAAAAAACTACCCACTTCAGCTGCCTTCGACTCGACTTTGCTTGGTTGTTAATAAATTGCAATGCTTAATGATCGGTGAACAAAACAAATTCCATGGTCGGCAAATAAGGCCTCCATTTCTCAGTGCTAAATCAATTGCATAAAATTCTTGATCATACACCAAATACTTTTCTTGGCCTCATTTAGCTTTTTGTTGAGAAATGCAATCGGCTTACCTTCTTATCTCAACACAGTCCCTATCAATATCCTACTTGTGTCACTGTCCACTAGGAATACCTTGCTAAAATCAAGTAAATGTTGACACTGACCACTCAATCACCTTCTTCTTCAAGAGCGCAAAATTCCTTTGGGTTGCCACCATCTATTGAAAACTCCCCTTTCTCATAAAATCTGTTAGTGGTGCACAATTCCCATTGTTGCCACCCACACCTGGGAAGCGTGATAAAACTCTTAACTCACTAGGTGCAGCGTTGGGGGCAAGTTCAGATTGGGTGCAACTGTCACCACAACACTCGTGACTCAAACCAATATGTTTAGGCCAACTCCTAAACAAAGCCAAGGTAGCTAAACCCTAATAAAATAATCTAAGGATGAGTAAGCTATAGGAGTTAAATGAATTTGCAACCAACAACTTAGGAAATAAGTACATAAAGTAGATCTATTCTAGATTTAGCAATGGGACAATAGCTTAGATCTACAACTTCAAAAGTGCACAAGGTTTCTTGCAGATAATATATTCAGATAGACCAATGCCTTAATTTAAAACAGATCTATGCTACTTAAGATAACCAAATGAAAATAGGTACTGAGATCTGCAACATCAAGAATTGCATTTGTAAACTATGTAGCATAAGATTACTTGCAAGCAAATACTTGAAAATGAAATTGAAATATTGTCAAGTGAAATAAGTGCTTTGTTTCCTTTTAGCAAATTAGATTGTAGATGATGAAAATCCTAAACTAGATTGAGTTAGTGTCTGCATGGTTGATGGATAAGAAAGAACAAATGCTAATCTAGGAAAGTGAAATACAAATTAGTAAGCTAAGCTAGAAATGTAAAGGCAATTAGTAGTCAATCCCAATCTAAAATGTCTAATCTAGTGAAGTGACGTCCAATTGGGGACAAATTGATAAATTTTTGTTATGATTCCTTTTAGCTAAGTTGCTTTGAGTGACGTCCATTTGTGATGGACTAATAATTGTAAGTTCTAGATGTTCTAAAACTATAAAGCGAAAGCTAATTGTAAAAGAACCCAAACCACGAAGACAAACCACTACACAACAAAGTCAGGGGAAAGGGGGATGCGAGGAACTAGTGGCTTGACCACCACGGTTCTGAGATTATTACAAAGCTTTGGACAGCCTTTAGAAAGGCTTATTGTTGGTCATTAACAACCAACAGTTTAGCTTACAAAACTTGTGGAAGACAGTGACAATATAAGAGAAAAGCCTCGAAAAATGGGCAAATGTGACAATTCTTTTGGAGGATCAAGGCTTCTCTTCGGGACTGCCTTAGGACTGTTCAAAATCTACAAAAAAAAACGCTGTAAAACATCAGTAAATGAGTGTGTGAAGGTCTGCCACCTAGATTCCTCTTCACCTGCAAACTTGCCACTTGTAAATCTGCAATCTTGATGGGATATTAGTAGACCTTTGTAGTAGACTTGTAACCTTTCAGAATAGATAAATCTTTCTAAAGTGATAAAGTATGTGAAGAACAAACAGATTTATGTAGGCAGATCTAGAAGTGCTTAGTTTTCAGTCAAATTTTTCAAGAACTACAAGTAACAATAGAGAGTTTAATGCTTGAAAAGAGTTGAAAGGTTGAGAGAGAGAGAGAAGAAGAATGCCGAGAGAGGGCAATGGAGTCGAATTCAAGAGCAACTTCAAGGGCCTTGCTTGAATAATGATTGTGAGAGTAAGACCGCTCAAGGCTAGCCTTAACCTACTCAATGCTTTGAGAAAATCCTGCAAACAATACAATGTGTAGGAGAAGAATCTTCTCTTCCTTACTACTCTAGGTGCAACCTACAAAGAAGGGTTAGTATAGCACAACCCTATAAAAGGTAAATATGCTAAAAATAACTTCCTTCTAAACAAATATACAATTAGATATAAAGCAAACTATCTTACCATACATCTCTATTCCAACAAGGTATTAATACCCTTCCAATGGCCAAATAAAGAGCAAGAAATAGAATGCACAATACAAAGGTTACCTCAACATAGATAAGGAAGCAAGAGATGGCCACAAAATCCACAAGGCGCTCCAGGATGACCTCCAAAGCTTTCCTTTATTCCAATGCTCTCCAATAGAGTAAGTATTACAAGTTACAACAATGCTCAAGGCAACCACCAACTCAAAAAAGAGAGGGAAGAGCTTGCTTAAATAGCTAAATAGGAAGAGGGGGGTGAATTTCAAGAAGTGGAGTGAATTAGAGTGTCATATGACATCTCATGGAGTTAACTAGAGTGTAATTTCACACCTCATGAAGTTAAATGGAGCTTAAGGGCTCCTCATGAGCCACATAGGAGACAAGGAGGGGACAAATAGGGATTGATTGAGGCCAAATCCAATCAGAAATGACACCTCACTTAAGGGAGGCGAATTAGGGAATATTCTCTTTTACCAACCCCCTAAAATCACTCAAATTTATCTCCAACATTCAACAATCATGGCATTTTGTCTCCAAGGGGTGTGTTAGGCTAAATGAGGGGGTTTAAAGGAGTGTTTGAAGTATACTAAGGTGTTTGACACCCCCTTTAATGTTGGAATTTGAGCAACTTCAGAAGCTATTCTTATTGTCCTCCTTCGGGAGTTAAACTTGTTGTAATTATTCATCTAAACCCTAGAAAGAACAATGTAATCCTTGGGGAGAAAAGCCAGTAATAAAATAATAAATAAAATAATAAAATATAAAATCATTTATTGTACCCCCAAGTAAAGTCGTCCCTAGTTATTTTCTGGGTGGCAAAACAGTATAAATAGAAGGCGCCCCTCCTCATTTCAGCACACAACAGCAACGCATCAGCACAAGAGAAGTTCGCAATTTTATGGGAAAGATAGCAGCTCAGAAGTAGACTGATTTTGAGGGTTTCATATTTGGAAGGCATTTCCTTATTTTAATTTTCATTTCTTTATTGTACTCTGATCTCAGAATTATCATCTCTAAACGAAGGTTGCTCAGTTTTTCCCAATTGGGTTTCCCAGGTGAAAAATACTTGTGTTATTGTTATGTGCTTTGTCTATCTTCTAGTGATCCTATTGATAAATGCAATTAAGATATACTACTATAATCTTTATGAAAATTTAACATGGTATCAAAGCAGTACTAGAAGAAGCCATTGTTGGAACTTTGTTGGCAACCTGTCGAAACTAAGGTTTCATCTTTCAAGGTCTTCACTCAACCTTTTGGCGGAAAAAGAGCCTTAGGAATTTCACTCTAAGGAAGGTGCATCTTTCTGTCGAAACAGAATTGGATTCTAAGCATTTTCAGTTTTGACCTATCACTACTGCGGGAAATTAGGGCTTTTCACAGAAGTGGAATTTTTGAGTGAGCCCAACATAGGATTGTTCTCCTCCTCAAAATCGAAATTCAGAGACCAAGATCAAAATTTTTGGTTGGGTAAAACTCTGAGAAAGTCAAACCCTAATTTGACCCCGAACAAGAAAACCAGCACTGCAAAAGATCAACTCTAGATCCAGATCTGCAGTCAAGATGATCAGCATGAAGGTCGAAGATCGTCTGGAAGGGGCTTCCAATTTCATCCCCTAGAAGTCTAGGGTTCTACTAGAAGAGAATGACCTATTACAGTATGTAAAGGCAAAGGTCCCAGAACCAGAAGCCGAAGAAGACAAACCTCGCTGGAGAAAGGATGATGCCAAAGCAATGAGGATTTTAGTGGACTCAATTAGAGATCACTTGGTTGCTTAGATCTCAGAAAAATCGACGGCGAGAAGGATGTTCAAAACCCTAAAGAAGTTATTTGAACACAGTAGCATCATTGTGACTCTCACATTAAGGAATCAACTGCCGAATATGAAGATGACGAAGTTCGAGGATATTGCCTCATATTTCATGAGGATCACCGAGCTCCAGAACAAGCTAAAGTCCAGTGGAGACAATCTTGAAGAAAAGGATCTTGTCATGATCACCTTAAATGGTATCCTACCATCTTGGGAGTCTTTCATCTAGACTATAAGTGGTCAAACCAAGTTGCCCAAATTTGATAAGCTATGGGCAGAATGCACTCATGAAGAAACAAGAATTGCTGCACGCCAAAGACTTCATGGTACTCAACCTAAGTAAAATCAAGCGTTTGTATCACATACTAAGGCAGGCAAGGGAAGGGGAAGGAAGTTGTACATTCACAAGCATCAAGACAAGAGATCAAGTCCTACCCCAGATCAAAAGAAACAAAAGAAGGATCTATCTCAAATCCAATGCTACAGGTGCCAAAAATACGGTCATTATGCCAGTAGCTGTCGAAGTTCTCACAAAAGGAAGCATGAAGCTTCAATTGTTGATGTAGAAGAAGACCCTCCTCATAAGGAGCCAAGGAAGGATGATCGTTCGGAGTTCTTCTAAGAAATGATATGAAGATCCAGATTGTGATGATCGTCAAGCAAGCATATGAAGACCAGTGGACCCTGACAGTGGGATCCCACCCACACAACTACAAAAGATAAGTATTTTATTTTGCATGCTCTATTAGATTAGATCTGGTTGTTTTTTAATATGTTCTACATAGATCTACATTTCAGGTAGTTAACAAGTAGGCTCATCTAGTATTTGTTATACACATGATTGTTTAAATAGCTTGTCATGCTGCACAACCCATCAAGGATGACAACTCCTTTATAACATACTTGGAGTAGTACACACTCTTAACGGTATACTATAATGGAGACCATAAGCATCTAGATAATGGCCTTACATGTGTTGTGTCGAAGCATTGACTAAAAGGTTGCCTACAATATTTTGTTAATACATTGATTATGAAACATTGTTAACCATCTGACAGGATTTGACTTGTAGGGAATGCCATGATCTACAAGGACAAGCAATCCCATTGATACATGGATGGAACGAAAGCAAAAAGCCTCTAGAAGCATGTATTATGACTCTCAGAACTAGAATAATCTCATGTAGAGATTTGGTGATCAAAAGCAGAAAGCTTCTACGAATGTCGGTCTATATGCTGCTTCAACAAGATTTACTCAACCGACTTCTAAGAGACAGAGGGGGTTATCCCTCAAAGACAAGGATTCTAGTCTATTATACATAATAGAAACCTGACGACACTGATGTCGTGATTCGAACAAGACAATTGAAGGATCCTTAATGAACCTAGTCGTCACCAGGATGAACAATTACTTTCCAGTCTACATTCATTGCTCAAGTTAGAACCTTTAGGCAAGAAGGGAACATTCGAGGGATATTGCAAGTCCTCAAAGGCTGACAGAATATACATCCCGGGATCAAGGCAAATCGAAGTCAGTCAAGATGTAACCTTCGAAGAAGAAATGGTTATCCAAAAAGGAAGAAGATCAGATATGGAGATCAATGACAATGAAGAGATGAGATCATCTCCCCTCCAAACATTAAAAGGGAGCCTGAAGAAATGAATAAATCGATCAGTTCCATTGATCCAGCTAAGCAAGATGATGCTCCCACAGTTATGGCAGTAAGCCGAAAAAGACCCAGATGGGCACGACAGATTTTGCAAAATGCAAAGGAGCATGAAGTTCCGCATGGAATAGATAGGAGGCCATATTTGTTTCCAGAGGGCTCTCTCAGAAAGAGGTAGTCGATTATGATGAGACATTTGCTCCTATGGCTCGATATGCTTCCATCAGATCGGTTATTGTTATTTCAGCTATGGGATGGAAGTTGTATCAGATGGATGCCAAGACAACCTTTCTCAATGATATTGTTGACACATTACTTCTTGGGATTAGGAGTATGATAAAGGCAGAAAAATATTTTCCTAGGTCAATGAAATTACACCATGGATATGCTGAAGAGATTCGGAATGTTGGACTACAAGTCAATATAGCTACTCCGATGGATGCAAATTTGAAGAAGCTGAGGGATTCTGCTTCAGATTCAAATTTGATTAATCCCGCCATGTATTGCCAGTTGATTGGGTCCTTGATGTATTTGACGAACCCCAGACCATACATTTGTTTTGTTGTGAATGCTCTCAGTCAGTTCATGTGCGAACCGAGGCAGATTCACTGGATTGCTGCAAAACATGTACTCAGATACTTACATGGCACTATGGGATATGATCTACGACATGACTCAGATTGTGACTTAAGATTGCAAGGGTTTACAGACTCAGATTGATCCGGATGCAATACAGATAGGAAGAGCACTTCAAGATGTTGTTACAGTCTGGGTTCTGCAGTTATTTCCTAGTGCAGTATGAAGCAGAACTCTGTGGCTATTAGTACTGCAGAGACCGAGTATATGACTGCTAGTTCAGCAGCCAGGGAAGCAATTTGGCTTCGTAAATTTCTTGCAAGATTGTTGACCAGATGCCAGAGCCAACCTTGATTCACTGAGATAACCAAAGTTGTGTGCAGATGTCAGTGAATCCTGTATTTCATGACAAGTCGAAGCACACAGAGACTCAGTATCACTTCATACAAGATATGGTGCAGAAAGGTGCAGTCGAGCTCCAGTATATTTCGACAGACGACCAGACTGCAGATGTTCACATCAAGCCTCTTCCTAGGATGAAGCTTGAATACCTTCGCGGAAGACTTGGAGTAGAAGAGAACGTATCCCTCCTTGAGAGGGAAAGATGACTGAGAGGCATTTACCATACTTTCACCCAAATACCTCTACTCGTCCAGGTTCTCAACCAAGTATGGGAGAAATCCCATTGACAGATGAGACGGACAGGTAGTAGATGGTCGGGTTCACCCAGGTACCTCTGCTCGTCCAGGGTCTCAGCCAGGTATGGGAGGAATCCCATCGGCAGGTGAGACAGACAGGTAGTAGATGGTCGGGTTCACACATGTGTCTCTGCTCGTCCAGGTGCTCAGCCAGGTATGGGAGTAATCCCATCGGCAGATGAGTCGGACAGGTAGTAAATGGTCGTGTGATTGCACATGTACCTCTACTCGTTCAGGTTCTCAGCCAAGTATGGGAGTACCCCATCGACAGATGAGATGAACAGGTAGTAGACGGTCGTGCACGTGTGCTCATACGGAATCTCTAGCCAGGTATGGAAGTATTCCATCGGTAGTAGAGATGGGTAGGTAGCAGAAGTTTCTCTCTCAGACACCCGGATATAACAAAATTATAAAGACAACCTTCAATACGTTTGGAGATGATGGAGACAGTGTAGATGTACAGATGAAACCCAGATGATGACGATGTTGATGAAGACCGAAGAATATCTTCTTTGTTGAGAGGGAGTGTTGGAGTTTGTTCAACTTCAGAAGCTATTCTTATTGTCCTCCTTCGGGAGTTGAACTTNAATCCTTGGGGAGAAAAGCCAGCAATAAAAGAATAAATAAAATAATAAAATATAAAATTATTTATTGCACCCCCAAGTGAAGTTGGCCCCAGTTATTTTCTAGGTGGAAAAACAGTATAAATAGAAGGCGCCCCTCCTCATTTCAGCACACAACAACAGCGCATCATCACAAGAGAAGTTCGCAGTTTTCTGGGAAAGACAGCAGCTCAGAAGTAGACTAATTTTCAGGGTTTCATTTTTGGAAGGCGTTTCCTTATTTTTCTTTTCCTTTCTTTATTGTACTCTAATCTCAGAATTATCATCTCTAGACAAAGGTTGCTGGGTTTTTCCCAATTGGGTTTCCCAGGTGAAAAATACTTGTGTTATTGTTCTATTCTTTGTCTATCTTCTAGTGATCCTATTGATAAATGCAATTAAGATATATTGTTATAATGTTTATGAAAATCTAACATTTAATCATTTTAATACAATCTTACAACACTGACCACCATAAGCGGCAAATACTTACCAAAAAAAGGAAAAACATGGTGACACATTAATGCATGACATCAAAACCAAGGCCTAAGACACTAGGTTGGGGTAGATGCATTAGTGCATACTCGTGGCTTTGGAGGATTGAGTGAAAAAATCTAGGCAAACTCAAATCAATAGGATCTAAGTTCATCTAAGTAAAAAAAACACTTCAAAGCAGTACTAAGACAAGTGACACATTTAGGCTACACCTGTTACACATATAATAGTATGTGATGTCATTTTACAATCATCATCTTTTGACATTAGGCAAAGGAGATGTACAAGATAAAAATAAGGAACAAAAGAGTGCTTGAGATAACTGAGGGTTCATTAGTTCTTTGTCGTCTTCTATTTGTTGATCATCTTGATCAAATTCGATGGTAACAACTAGCTCCATACAAGGACGTGTACTTGATCTTTGGAAAGCACGCGAGAGCTCCAGAATCTTCAACCTGTGATGTGCAAAACTGCCCATCTCACTAAGAAAACATAAGTAGCACAAGAAATCATACAAATACTATCAAATAAAACATCAACTGTAAATATGAAAAATTAGAAACATAAAGGAAACTAAGCATCCTAAACAAAACTAAAATATTGAAATGAAAGATTGAAATAAAAACTGAAAGAAATGATGGAATGAAAACTATTCTAATTTACATAAATTCCCCCTAGGCATCATACGTTACCTTTGAAAAACAATTGCATGACTTGCCCATTCATAGGCAAATTTAATCTTTCATTGTCCAGAGTGCTAAGATAGATAGAATTTCGACCAGCCATGTCATCATCTCTGTAGGGACCTAACCATAAACTGTCAAATTTATCATACTTTCTTAGCTTTTCTTTCCTTTTGTCCTACATAAGAACAAGGTCATCTTTCTAAAATGACCTTCAACAAGATCCCTTATCAAAAACTCTCTTTACCTTTGCATGGTTCTCAACACACTGATCAAATGCTCTTCTTTTGACCTCGTCAAGTTCTATTAGTTGGTGTATCCTAGCCTGAACTACACTTTGATCTGTGGCGAACACCTACAATAGTCGATACATTGGGGATCTTAAATGTACCGGTAAGGTGACCTCTATCTCATAGACTAACTCAAAAGGGCTCTTGCCTGTAGCATGCTTTTTCATTGTTTAATCGGCCAAAAGTGCATACTTAATCTTGTTATCCCATCCCTTCTTGTTTTCCCCAACCGTTTTCTTGATAATGGCCATCAAATTCTTGTTAGTAGATTTAGTGAGGCAAATTCCTTGGGGATAGTAGTTGGATGAATGGGATACTACAATGTCGTATTTGAAATAGAAGTTGGAGAACTTTGTAAAACTGAAGGCTAAAGCATTGTCGATAGTATTTTTTGTTGGCACACCAAATCTTGTGATTATCCTATCTTCTAGGAATTCCATGACTACCTCATTGGTGGCCCTGTTAGTGGGGATGGATTCCACCCACTTAGTGAAATAGTTGGTAGCTGTAAGGATCCATGTATATCCATTGCTCGAGTTTTCTTTGAAATTTCCAATGAAATCAAGGCCCCATTGTTGGAAGGGCGCTTCAACTATGATTGGTTGTAAAGGCAAAGTAGCTAACTTTTGTTTATGTATAAAAAACTAGCATGGATTGCATACTCTGACAAATTTGTGGACGTCTAAAAAATTGAAGGCCAATGATACCCTGATCTAAGGATTTTGTAGGTTGCAATTTTTGTTGCCAAATGTCCCCCACATAATCCTTCATGTAACTCGATCATAACCCTCTTGGATTCTTGCTCATCAATGCATCTAAGTATTAGTCCTCATGGATTCTCCAACCCAATTTGTCTTGCATTAAGCAATACTTAGATGCTTTTAACCTTAATGCCCTTCTCTTCTAATTGATCAAGTAACTTGGACAAGTAAGGTTCGTGAGGAAGTAGATGATATATGCATACCACTCGTGCTTTCCCAATTTATCAATATCTATTGAAACTATTGTTGAGTCAATCTGACAATTCATACCAAGGACCCTTTCATTTCCTTCTGCTAGCATCTGAGCGATACCTTAACCCTTTATTAACTTGGTGGGTTTGATCTCTAATCCATATCCTTGAATTTTTGAAACCCACTTTCCTCTAATTCCAAGGCAACTAAGTTGCCAAGAAACTTGGGGACAGGGACGAGTACGGGGACGCCACTTTTTGAAACAAGGGACATGGGTATGTTGGGGGTACCATATATATATATATATGAAATCAAAAATTAAATCATTTTCACTAGTATTCAATTTTAATAAGTAACATGCACATTGCTTCAAAGTTCATAAATCATTGATATAAAGTGGAAATTGTCCACATAATCAAGCAGGTAACTTTATGTTTATGAGTGTAGATGGTGGCATCATAATATAAATGGTTCAGAATTTTCGTGCTTATGTTTGTAAGTGCTAAGTCAACTATAGAATAAACTATCTTGATTTGCTCATGTAAAATGAATAAACCATCTGGATCTCCTCATGTAAAATGAATAATTAGTTAGATTAGAAAGACCTTATGAAAATAGCTAATCCTATAGCCTAAGTTGCATTGAAACATATACGGATATAGGGGGGCACGGGTATAGCAAATTTTCAAAAAATCTGGATAAGATACAAGAAGGAAATGGATATATATATATATATATATATATATATATATATAACTAAAATTTAGCATTCATCATTTAAATTTTAAATTAAAACTACATATTAACATATACATAATTCTCATCTTCAACATATTAACATAATTCAAATATACAAATTACAAATCGAATTGACTGGCAACCTATTGTCAATGCATATTCATAATTTCATTGTTCATTGTTCAAAAGTTTAAAACATAACCATAAAGTACATTTACATATCATCAAAAATGTCCTCGTCCAGGTGACGAAGACCCACATCAACACTAGCACTTTGATTGTCTCTAGAAGTAGAAGCGAGAGCATTGCTTCCATGTCCACTTGATGGTGCCCCCTCATCAAATTGATTCATATGAGACATGGTATTCAATGTCATATCCAAGTCAGGCAATTCTAGTTCTAGATCCCATAGTTTGGTGGGCCCCAATTTGTATTCATCCTTCTTATGTGACAGAAGGTGAAGGTTGGAATGGACAAAAACAAGTTCCTCGGTCTTCTTGGATCCCAATCCGTTTCGCTTCACTGAATGGATGAATCCATATGTGCCCCAGTTCCTCTCTGCTAATGAGGAACTAGCAACTTGTGACAAGATCTTGACGGCCAATTTTTGGATATTTGGAATTTCCCCACCATGGAAGTGCCACCAATTAAGTGGGCTTAGTTTGGTCTTGTCCTGCATAGTCTCAATATCTGCACCCAAATTTCAAACTTCAAAGTTCAAACTCTCATATCTTAAACGAATATGAAATGATCTAAGAAACCAATATGAAATAACAATGATTTTGTCTTTTGATGCTTAAGATGATAATGGAACATTAGCTGCACCCAAACCCTCAGATCCCACAAAATGTGAAAACTCTTCACGAATCATATAGGCAATATCAAGATCTACAAATAGCTTTCTCAAAGCTTTCTTATACCCTCGGGAGACTTCTAGGTCGTTGTTTGGTGCAGTTCTTTCTGGATCATTTAGCAACTCTGCAAAATAATGTTTAGGATTCACTGCATAAGCCAAAAGGTGCAATGAAGTGGTCATCTTGTTCCACCTTCTGGTCAATATGTCTTTTACTTCTCTATAAAAGACTTTGTATGGGTCTTGCTCCTTGGCATTGATGACCACTTTTATCTTCTCTATCATGGAGTCAATGCCCTCATACACCTCTCCCAAATTGGACTTGTCTGTGTCAAACATACGTAGCAAATCCACAATTGGCTTAGTAAATGCCAAGAGGTATTCCACCTTATCCCACCATTCATAATCAACAAGCAACCTCTTCACTGCTTGTGCTCTTTCAGTCTGGGATTGCCTCCATTGATTCCAAAGAGAACTGCATACCATTGATTGTAAGGCTTCTTTCACCTGCATAAGCCTCGTCAAGACTATTATGTGAGAGGCAAAACAAGTCTCTACAACCTGCAAGTGACAAGATTTCAAAAAAATAAAATTCAGAGTCATATGATTTATGAAAAACACTTTACAAGTTTAAACTTTAAATTTTAGATTTTTGGTACCTTAAGAAGCTCCAACTTCGTAAATTCCTTGGAACATTTCGTGGTTTGTGATGAAGGCTTGTATTTCCTTTGCCTCCTCAAAAAAAAGTCGCATCCACTCAATTTGATTCCCCATCTTGCTCAATATCAAGTTCAATGAATGAACAACACAAGGGGTCGAAAAGATGTGTTGATATTTACCTTCAACAATTAGGCCCGCTGCTCTGCACACTGTTGCATTGTCAGTTATGACTTGGCCAATGTTTTCTGCCCCCACAAATTCAATTGCTCCAATCAAGATGTTAGCAATGAATTGAGCATCTTTTTGCTACCCCTCAGAATCTACTGCGTTCAAACACATTGCCCCACTAGGGCTTTGAGCAATCACATTAATCAAAGGCCTATTCCTTTGATCTTTCCATCCATCAGAAATCATGGACACCCCTGATAAGCGCCATGAATGACGAATGGGGTTCAATGCACCCTCCAAACGTAGCTTCTCACCTGTCAACAGTGTAATGCAGATCTTCTAATAACCAGGGCCAATGTATCCTATTGGGGCTTTATTAACTTCTCTAATCATCTCTTCCCAGTAAGGAGATCGCACAAGGTTAAAAGGAAGGCCATTTGCATAAAAGCACTGACCTATAGCTTCATCCGTTGTGCCTCGAGCATCATTATTAAAACTCTTTTCAAGCGGTCCCAAATTAGACCGCTTGAAGTTCTAACTTGAAGGACTACCAATTTCATGAGAGGGAAATTGAGTCTTTGATGAATATGCCCCATTCTTATAGATTGTTTGAATTGAAAGGCAGTGTTTGACTCATTTTCTTTAGCATCTGCCTCATCATGTCCTTTCTTATGTTTTGCTATTTTTTCTTTGCTCAAACCCTTTCCGTCTTTTCCATCCGATTTAGGTGCACCGATGCATACTCGAATACAATTGTTCTTTATCCCAAGCAAATGTGCTTTCACCCAGGTGTAGGATGCCTTGAATTCCTTTTGACATTCACTACAAATCCATATTAGAGACCCTCCTCCTTGGATCTTCCCCACAACAGTGACATATTTCCAAACATAAGACTTTGGATCAATTTTCTCTATAGGGACAGATTCAATTTCCTGCTGCCCAACATTCACAGATGATTCCATGATACAGTCTGCAAATGAATAGCAGGTTGTAGCTATGATGCTAGTGCTATACCCTGCAAGACCAAAAAATATACGAAGTGATCATCAAGGGAAGACTGTATAAAAATTCAAAAATCAAGGGCACACTGCTATAAAAATTTAAAAACTAAAAAATTAAAAGTCAACACTCTCCAGAGTCCAATCTAACTTGCTAACATTCTCTTGAGTTCTTTAGGAATTGAACAGTGAACTTTGCTTGGACCAAAGCCTAAATGTTTGTAATTTCTTTTTGGAGCCTGCAGGTAAGAGTTCTTTTTTTAAATTAGTGTGGCGGTATTTAAATTGAAAATTATCAATATAATTTATCGTATCAAGTAAAACTCAAGAGTAAATTCAACTTGAATGATGTCAAACACTTCACATCTAATTAACAGGAATTCATATTAGGTAAGCTATGGATAAGGGACTGAAGTTCTGAAAGTGCAACACTTCTATAGCATTGAAAGCAAAATTCTGCTTTTAAAGAGATTTTTCATGCTCCACATGCCTGATTTGGGCCCACAAAAGTCATTCCGTAAACCTTTTCTCCCATTCTTATTAGCAGAACAACTACCATTTCATAACACCTTCGCATCCTTTTGCTTTCTACCAGCATTTTCCCTCCTAGTTTTGTTGTTTAATGCATATAGATGATATTCTTTTCTTCCTCCACCCAATTCAGATCCCACTATTTGCCATTTAAACTTTAAAGCATACAGAAGTAAGGTTTAGTAACTATACTCAAAGAGTCAAAACTCTGATCGGAATCTGACCTACGATTATCCCATTGTTTAGGATTTAACAAGGATTAATTTCTACCATCAAAGTTTGTATGCATAATCAGTTCGACTGTACAGTGTAGAATCAGTAGATTGTAGACTCAGTAGTCTGTAATATGTATGCATAATCAGTAGATTGTGTTACCAACTATTTTGTACTATAATTGAACTTCCTATTGAGCCACCAGTTATCGAGCATGATGAATGCTCGTCTCCAGAGTTCAGAAGTTCAGTGTGTTCCAGAGTTGGCCAATTTTTAGCTGAACTGTTTATTTTTTGTAAAATACATGTTCATACCCCCTCGGGGAAATTGTAAAAAATGTCCTAGCATTTAATTTTTTATAAAAGGCTCAGCTTCCCGGACTTGGGCATCAAGCCGACTAGCCCAGAGTGTTTTTTCCCTTGGTTATTATTGGTTGTTGAACAAACGACCAATAATTTCTGAGTTTTTCACTCGCTCCTCCAAAGTTGGGGTAGTTGTCTTGATGTTTCGGCCTTGGGAGGTTATTAGAGCCTTCGTGTCAGTGTTTTTTGTCATGCTAGGCATTTCGATTGAGTCATATGAACATGTACTAGGTCCCCCTAGAGTTTCGTTTAATTCCGAGAAAAAATAATTTTTTCCGTTTTTTAAGCCATTTTTTAATGGTTTAAATGGAAAAATTCAAAATGTAATAACTGAATGATTCGAAGGCCATTTTTGGCATGGTTGGGCTCATTTTCAAGCCCAGAGCAACATCTTTACCCCAGGGGCCACTTTCACTATCAGTCGAGCAGCCAGAGCAACCCATGAGGCAGTGTTTGACAAAAAATGCATCAAGATGGCATTTTAATGCTAAAAATGGACATTTTGGCACTTAGTCAAATTATTTTAAAAAGTCAAAAAATCATTATTTTAATGATGATAAAGTGACTTGGCATGGGTCCCCATGGTTAAACGACTTCACTAAAGTATGAATGGTGACATGGCAAGTAAAGCTTTGGTTTTAAGTTTGAGTTGGGGTTATTATAAAAAAGAGGTGACGTGAAATGAAAGCACCCACGCTAGCTCGTGAGCATGGTTGTGCTAACTTGAAGTGTGGACCCCCATATGACACAACACTTATACTCGGTTATTTTAAAAAACCACGGTATAAATAAGATATTGCATGGTAAAAGTCACGTTTTAATTACATAAAAGGGATGACGTGAAGTGGGACTCACGCTAATGTGGAAAGGATGGTGGGGAGTGGGGTGGACCCCTCTCAACATTAATAATATTGTTTTAAACCTATGGTATCTTATCCTTTGACAAATCATTTGATTTAAGTAGCATATCGCAAGAGTCTAAGAGATAGCGAATGGTGGGGAATGACGTCAAAGCTTGGAACCCACGCTGGCAATCAGCCGTACACTCGCGCTGATGGAGTTTAACGTCAACCCAAGATTGAAGCTCACGTATGGAAAGTTTGGTGGAACCGTGGCTTGCCAAAGTGGACGCTTTCCTTGATTTATGGCCACCAATGGCTCGACTCTCTCCAAATCTCGGTGTTTAGCAAATCACGGCTCTCTTCAGTCACGAGTTATCTTTACTTCAGCTTAGTTCAAGCTCACTTAGCTCTGGACTCTCTCTTTAGTTCATGAATGCCCCCCCTGGGGTCTTGTTTTTGTATAAATAGAGGTGCTTTGCACTCTCTTCAACATGGATTTTTTGGGCAAACTTACTCTGCCATTTTGTAATCGCATAGCCATTGGCTTATTGAAATAAAGCGACTTTGGTGGTCTATGTGGTGTTGATGCTTGTTATGGAAGTGCTTCATCTATTCTAAGGTGATAATGTAATTTGTTTATTGCTCATATTTCATTACTTTGATGAATTATTTAGCTTAGAAGGCTTTCTTAAGCCCATAGGGTGGGCATTTGGGTTCAACTTGTCCATTCATGTTGGGGTTCTATGTGATTTGGAAGGAGTAGACTATAGTTGGAAATACTTATACTCTTCTAGTCCCATTTTGTTTTACATGCAATATTTGATCAAGGTGTGTTTGTGAGTAATTTCTTGTGCAGATCTAATAGGTTGAAGAGAAGCTTGAGCTCGGTTGCATCTCTCACCTCTTCAAAAGACCTACTTTCTAACATTCGTTTGCATTTCAGGATCTCCCAAAGTTGATCTCAAGCATTAGAGATTTGGCAAAGAAGTACTAAGTTTGAAGATCTGTCCCTTTTTCAAAACTTAAAACTTGGTTACTTGGTTCTATTGTTGAGTAGTGGATCTACAAGCCTATCTTTCCCACACTCCTCTTCTTCTTCTTCTATACTAAAATTTTTGTCCTGAGCTTAGACCTCTTCTCTAGCTTCGTTTTTTACCCTTTCTTTTTTCCTTTGTTTTCATCCCTTTTCCTCACTGTTTGCAGCCCCATTTGTTGACTGTTCGCTGCCCCATTTGTTGATTGTTCACTGCCCCAATTGTCTCTGTTTGGGCACCCTTTTTTACCCCACAGTTTGGGCTTGTTACCCACTGTGTGGGCTTCTTTCCAGCCTGTTGTTGGGTCATTCTCTGTCCACTGTTTGGCTGCCCCTTCTATCTTTGTTTTCAACTCTCCTTTGCCCCTTCTTCCAATCCCCTTTTTTCTTTTCTTTTGCTTGTTTTTCTTTCCTTGCTTCAAAAGTCCACAAAACAAAAAAGAGGCTTGGTTAAGTTAATTTCCATTTTTTAGTTAGCTTCTTGATTGCATTTCTTAGATCTTAGTTTGCATTTTCACACCAGTATTAGATCTCATTTCAAAAAATTAAATTTTGCATTTAAAAAAGTGATCAAGCATATAGTTTCATTGTTAAGTTTGCATTAGATATCTTTACAAAGTTAGTTTTGTTATTTGCATGTTAGCTAGTTTCCATTGTTAAATTTAATTCTTAGATCTCATCTTTGAGACTAGACTTGCATTGCTTGTCAAGTTTCTAGGTTATAATTAGTTTAGATCTCATTATTTATTTTGACAAATGCTAAGGAGTGCCTTGAGTTGGATCATTTGTGTAGGTATTTTGAAGGAGAAAAGAGCTTGAGAAGCTTTGAAACAAAAAAGATCTAAACCAAGAAGAAAGTGAAGAAACCATAAGGATGATCCAAACCAAAAGTCATTGATTAGCCATTATCCTTTGTAATAGCTCTTAAGAGCTTGTTTCAAGTTTTTTTTTTCCAAGTTATTTCTCTCAAAGTCCTTCCAAGGGTTTCAAATCCCAAAGGCATCTGTACTTAATAATAGAGTCTGGTTAGTGGGGTTTTTAATCCCCCACACCCAACTTCCCCCATTTGGGGAAGACTTGCATTGTCCTTTGAGTGGTTTGCTTCTTCTTAGCTTAGTTTATTTCTACTAGTGGCTTAGTTTCATTTTGTTGTAGAATACTAATTGCTGGATTAGTTCATTTTGCAAGTAGTTTATTAATTGCTAGATCATTGTTTTACAAATTTTGAGCTATCACGTGGTTTCATATGTACAATCTGATTGTCTCTTAAAATAAACCAAAGTCTCTTGAACTTGCCATAACCCAAGTCAAGAGCACACTCTGTTGGAGAGCATCGTTAGATTTGCATTTTCCTTGCATTAGGCATATAGAATAGCTAAAGTCTCTTGAACTTTTGTCATAAGACAAAGTCAAGGGCACTCACTGTCGGAGAGTTTAACTGTGTGCTCTAAACTTAAAATTTGCAACTCACACGCCCCATTTAAAAATTTACGTCGTTGCTTTCCGCCACCAAGTATGCCCTGCCGACCCTAAAAAGTTGGACTCGTACTCAGAACGGTGGTTGGATTTGATTAATTGGATAAGTGAAAACCTTAATAAAACTTTCACCCCATAACCAACGAACCGACGTTGTCGATAAATACTGAGGTAAGTGGGCAAATTCTTGCTAGTGACGTCGGAACAAACCTTTGTCTCAGAGTTCAATCAGGTTGGTTAAGTTCCTTGGACACCTAACCTGGAATACTGGAAAGTCCGACATGTCATTGAGAGAAGCCACTGAAGGTATATCTTCTAGTTGATACCTTGTGTTCTTAGCCATAATAATCAAGATCACTAAAACTTTATAAAATTTACAAAGACCACTTGCAAAATGATCTCACAAATATACTGAACGCTTATATCTTTGCATCCCAAGCACTACAATTCTTGACTCCGTTGCCCATTGGATAAGGACACTAGTATTGTGATTATTCTATTTTTATATTTGAAGTGTAATTGCTCAAATATTATTTCATTATGGATGCTTTTGCTTAATTTAATCAGTGTTGTGTTTTATTTAATATATTGCAAGCATATCTTTGTATTATTTTAATCTTAAAATTTGTGATCTTGCCATCAACAAACTCCTAAACAAACACCCATCCGCGTCACCACATACAAAAAACATTCAAAACATTGAGCCATAGAAACTCTTTGTTAGGGACTACCCCCCCCTTGGCTTCGTTAGGAGTTAGCCTAAACGGAGGAGCTAGGAGTAGGTGACAGTACCTGGCTCTGTGCTTGACCCCAAGGCCACACCTCTCCCACTTTCTCAAGTGAGGAGACAGCTTTCATCAGATTTCTGCTGCTGGTGTGCATTCGGCGAACAACAAATTGTAGACTCAGTCGCAGACTCTAGAGATGCCCTTATAATACATTTTTAAAAGAGTAAAAACAACGAAAACTAGCCAAGAGGCTGGCCGTTGGCACCGTGAATGCCAATGAGATACTTCTACCTCTGCTCCAGCGACTTCACAAAGGCAACCACTGTTAATGCTAGATGAACTCGGACCACTGCTGACTCGCTAACGAACTCAGACCATTGGACGCTTGCTAAACAACTACTGAACAACTGTGTGGGTTGAGTCGAGACTCGAGAGGTAAATGGCAATTTTTGTAACTTTGTTGTAGCTGGCGTTTTAGGGGTCGTAGGTCATATTAAAATCATTTTTTTTAATTTGTTTGATAGGCAGGTGAGGTTTTTTTTTTAACGCCCTCCATACGTATCCTGTTTTTAGTGTACGGATCCAATCTAGCAAGATCTGTATCCTCATTGCCTGATCTGTATCTTCACTTCCAGATACATTTCGTATTTTTCCAGAAAAGTATCCGTATAGTACGAAAACGTATCCAGATCTTTTGATCTGTTTCAATGGCGACACAAGGCCATATCCCCTTTGTATTTGTATCTAAAGCGGTGATCAGCGTTTCAAGAGGGTGGCAGGGCCATTTCCGGTAACTTAGCTTGTACTTTAAAGCAAACTTAAACTGTAAAGTACTAAAGTAAAAATGCAGTTGTGGTAAAAGTCTAATAAACAACAAATATAATTTACATCTCTTTCAACTTTAACACTCCCCTAAGGACCACTCTGTTAAAGTTAGGATTTGTAACAAAATTATAACAGCTGCAAAAACACATTGCAAAAGCAGTACTAATAAAATCATGAACAGCAGTACATTAACAAAACAAATGGGACTGAGTTGAACCTTCCTTATACCCAGAAATACTTTTAGATCAGACCTAGTCTCTCAGAGACAAGTCACTAAGTGGAACACATCTGGCCCTTACCTGAGGGAATGGACATACCTGAGAGAAAGAGAAAGATAAATTGTTATAGGATGGGTTTAGACAAGTACAATAGAAGATACAACAGTCAAGACATCAAGATCAACTTCAAGATGTAAACCAAGACAACCAACAAGTGTCCAACTCAAGCATCCCACACACAAAGCAGCGACTTACCCAAACAACACACACATAGGGAAGCGGTCACTCAAACAGTCCACACAGGACAGTGACCCACTTAAACAACGCTTACACAGGGCAGCAACCACTCAAACAGTCCACACATGACAGTGGCCTACTCAAATAGCCCTTACACAAGGCAATGCCACTCAAATAGTCGACACATGACAGTGACCTATTATAGCAGCCCATACACAGCATTGTCCTCACCAAACAGCCACAAACAGATCACGACCTAGGTGATAGCCCAAAAACATACAACGATTCAGGTGTTTAGCTCATACACAGTCCACGGTTGAGGTGTTAAACCCCCAAACAAGTCACTGCTGAGGTGATAAACGCACAAACAGATCACGGCAAGGTGACATCCTTGCAAGCAACCCACGGTTCAAGTAAGAGGCCAACACACAACCCACGATACCATCACAAGAAGCAACAACACCCTTATAGCAGGTCACAGCACCGTCACAACAGGTTAGGATACCCTCACAACAAGTCACGATACCCTCAACAAGGCTCACGGCACCCTCAGCAAAGGCTCTCGACACCCTCAGGAACACTCGGCACCCTCACACAAGTAGGGAACCCTCACAGCAGTGCTTAGACAAGTAAAAGGCAACGCTAATTGGGCTTAGACAAGCAACAGCAACCCTAACAAGGCTTAGACAAGCAACGACCCATACTCAAGCAGCAGCAGCACCCTCTCAACAAGGTTTAGACAAGCAGTGGCAGCCCTAACAAGGCTTAGACAAGCAGCAGCCCATACTCAAGCAGCAACAACACCCTCTCAATAGGGTTTAGACAAGCAGTTGCAGCCCTAACAAGGCTTAGACAAGCACCGGCCCAACAAGATCAAACCCTAGCAGCAGAAGTCATGCACAGAAGACAAGTAGCAACCTTAAATCCCTTGACATCATCTTGAAAACAAAAAAGATGGAAACCCTAGATGAGACATAAAACATAGAGTTGAGATATCTCTCCAAGACACATTCATAATGAATGATAAGTCTTGCTTTTATAGCCTCTTAGAGAATTCTAGAAGGATCCCCCTTCTATTCCTACATTGACTTTAGGGTTACCAAAAATTAGGTCAATACATCATACATTAAGGAGAGTTTCCAAATACAAAAATATAAATTAAAGTAAAGTCATCATAACAAAAAGGGTCAAGGTACCACACTCAAGAGGGGGCACTAGCACAACAAGGCACAGATCAACACACTACCAAACCAAACACAAGGTTAACCACAAATCAACAAGATGTGCCATAACCAAGTGCGAAGACAACCCTTTTACCCACAAGACCGAGGTGTAACAAGAAGGTGGGAAGACAAACCTTTTACCCACAAGACCAAGGTGGGAAGACAACCCTTTTACCCACAAGGAGAAGCAACCATACTTTTATCTTTCTCTCTCAAGGTATGTGCTCCACAAGTGTTCCATACAATAACTGGAAGATTTATCATCACCATAAAAGGAAGGTCCAAACCGGATAATGTGATCCTCTGATTCTCCTGACTGCTCCTAAGGTCAATTGCTTTGTGACTTCCACAAGGGACGGCTAGTCCCTTGAGAAGACGACTTGACTTAACCATCTCCAAGACCTAGGAGAGGAGGAAATCACACATCATCATCTTGGTTAACTAACCAAGATCCACCTGGTTAACTGACCAGGTACACACCTACAAGACCTGCTTAGTCCTAGACCAAGAATCTACCTGGTCCCAAACTCAACCTGCAGAATTTGCTTGGTTCTAAACATAACAATCTGCCTGGTCTCTATCTCAGCCTCCAGGATATGCTTGGTCCTTATGGCCAAGCACTGTCTAGTCCCTGACCAAAATAACATAGAGAAAGATAGGGGCACTAGCCACATGCTAGGGACTTTTCCATGGCATCAACCTACTTGGTCCTAGACAGACCAAGAACCCCAATAGATTATTGGGGGCCCTAGGGTACCTGCTAGGGACTTACTTTGCCTGGTTAACTAACCAAGAACCCAAGTTAACTTACTAGGGTGCCATTCAGAGAATGGCTCTCACAGTTGCACTATCTTTAACACTTGTGCCCTCATTTCCTCTTCTTTGGTAGGTCATACCCTTATAACTCATCATTTCCAAAACTTGATCTAGAGTAGGTTTTTCACCATATAGCTTAGTTACAATGTCTATATTCAAACTCTTTTCTTTGACTTGATCCATATGACTTCTAGAAATGGGGTAAGTTTTGCCAACTGTATTGATGTGGTAGAAGTACCCAATACAGTTGTTTCCATCAAACTGTATAGAATCTTCATTGTTTACATGTCTGTAATTAGCATAGTTAGTTTCTTCATGGAACTCTTGGTATGCCCTATGAAAAGAAAGAGCCTCGTGCTCAACTAAATTTGTGGGTTCTAACTATGTAGGGGGTCTATGATCCTGATATTGACCCCAATTTCTCTGCCACCTAACATTTCCTTTGGGTTGAACTTTATGTTGAGATCTTTCCATTTGAATTAGCTTGTTCTGCATTTCTCTCATCTATTGAGCATGATTCATTTCCATGTTTTTAACTGTCTCAATTAGAGTTTTGATAAGATCATGAGAAGCATCATAAGTATCAATTGTTTTTGCTTTGTGTTCTACTTTGGAGCTATTACACCTCTCATAAAACCAAGCAAATTTGATCTTCCTGGAGCTTGCATGTATTTGTCTATTCTTACAACTTCATTTTTTAGCTGCCTTGAGGTCTTGAGGGTCCTTATCTCTAAGTTGATAACAAATTTCTCCATTAAAGGCCTCAATAAAGTGAATCAAGATGGTTGTTGGAGGAGGTTTAATGCTGGTTGGTAAACTTTGGACTATTTCATTAAACCTCTTGTTGAATTCCACCATAGTCTCATTTCCGTTCTTATTTATTGTGCTAAGGGAGGCCAATAAGTGACAATTATCCTTATGCTCTCCCCATTTATCAGCAAAAGCATCTTGTAGCTCTTCCAAAGTTTTGATGCTATTGGATGTTTGATCTAAGAATCAGTCTAGAGCATCCTCCTCTAAAGATAGGACAAACAATTTCATGTGTACATCCATATGTTCACCAGCATTTTTAATTTTTTAACTTTTGAAAGCAGTTATATGGTGTTTAACACTAATAGCATTGTTCCCTTGGAATGAAGGGAGTTTATCAATTGCCTTTCCAGGAATGTCATGGGGATATCCAACAATAGTAGTAAAATCAAGGGGTGCATACAAGCCATCTACCATTTCTAACAAACTAATAGAGCTACTTGCAAAAAGGAGATGGATATCCGAAATTAGTTGCCTCAGAACTCTACGAGAAGAAGCCTTGCTCAATCTTCTTTTGAAAACCCTTTCAGGTTCAAGAACAAGATGGAACAAGCCATGTAAATTTCTTCTTGTAGAATACTTGCAAGAATTTAAACTAAGTGGAGTCACCAGACGAATATAAAATGATCAATCTCTTACATGCATCAAACAAAGTAAAAAAACAAGAAGAAACAAAGGTCATTAATTCTGGAATGATAAAAGATTTTATCCCTAACAATGGCACCGAAAGATGTTGTCGCCTAATCTACACTTGGGAAACATGACAAAAATCTTAACTGACTCAGTGCAGCCTTAGGGGAAAGTTCAGGTTGAAAGCAAATGTCACCATAAACACTCAACCTCTCTGTTTGGGACAACTTCTAAGCAAATCTAAGAGAGGTAGAGTCTAATAAAATAATCTAAGAATGAGTAAGCTATAGAAGTTAAATGAAATTACAACCAGCCACTTAGGAAATAAAGTGCGTACAGCATATCTATTCTAGATATAGCAATGGAACAATAGCTTATATATCCAACTTCATAAGTCCATAAGATTTCTTGCAAGTAGGATATTCAAATAGACCAGTGCCTTAATTTAAAACAGATCTATGCTACTTGAGATAAACAAATGAGAATAGGTATTGATATCTGCAACATCAAGAAGTGCGTATATAAGCTTTGTAGCATAACATTACTTGCATGCAAATAGTTGAAAATGAAATCGAGATATTGTCAAGTGAAATAAGTGCTTTGTAGATGATGAAAGCCCTAAACTAGATTCAGTTGGCATCCACAAGGTTGATGGATGAGAAAGAACAAAAGCTAATCTAGGAAAGTAAAATGCAAAATAGTAAGCTAAGCTAGAAAAGTAAAGGCAATTAGTAGTCAGTCCTAATCTAAATGACAAATGTTTAATCTAGTGAAATGACATCAAATTGGGGATGGATTGATAAATTTTAGTTATGGTTCCTTTTAGCTAAGTTGCTTTGAGTGACATCCATTTGTGATGGACTAATAATTGTAAGTTGTAGATGTTCTAAAACTATAAAGCAAAAGCTAATTGTAACAGAAACCAAACCACGAAGACAAACCACTATGCAACAAAGTCAGCGGGCAGGGGGGACGCAAGGGACTAGTGGCTTGACCACCACTATTCTGAGCTTATTACAGAGCTTTGGACAGCCTTTAGAAATGCTTACTGTTGGTCATTAACAAACAACAGTCAAGCTTACAAAACTTGTGAAAACAGGGAGAAAATGTAAGAGAAAAGCCTAAAAAATGGGCAAAATGTGACAATGCTTTTGGATGATAAAGGCTGCTCTTCAGGGCTGCCCTAGGATTATTCAAAACCTGCAAACTAAGGCTGTAGCAAATAAGTCTATGAAGGGCTGCCACCTAGCTTCCTCTTCACCTGCAATCTTAATGGGATATTAGTAGACCTTTCTAGCAAATTTATAACCTTTCAAAATAGATAAATGTAAACTTTTAAAGTGGTAAAGTATGTGAAAAACAAACATATTTATCTAGGTAGATATAGAAGTGCTTAGTTTTCAGTCAAATTTTTCATGATCTATAAATAACAATAAAGAGTTTAATGCTTGAAAAGAGTTAGAAGGTTGAGAGAGAGAGAGAAGAAGAATGCCAAGAGAGTGCAACAGAATCAAATTCAGGAGCAACTTCGAGGGCCTTGCTTGAATAATGATTGAGAGGATAAGACCACACAAGGCTAGCCTTAGCCTACTCAATGCTTTGAGAAAATCCAGCAAACAATACAATGTGGAGGAGAAAAATCTCCTCTTCCTTACTACTCTAGGTGCAACCTACAAAGAAGGGTTAGTATAGCACAATCCTGTAAAAGGTAAATATGCTAAAAATAACTACCTTCTAAATAGATATACAATTAGATATATAGCAAACTATCTTACCATATATCTAATCCAGCATGGTAGCAATACCTTTCCAAAGGCCAAATAGAAAGCAAGAAATATAATGCACAATACACAGGTTACCTCAACATAGATAAGGGAAGCAAGAGATTGCCATACAATCCGCAAGGTGCTCCAGGATGACCTCCAAAGACTTTCCTTTATTCCAATGCTCTCCAATAGATAATATAAGATAAGAGAATTTTATTAATGTCCAAGTAATGACCAGAAAAGTAGGTCAAAGGGACTGTTCAGTACAATGATGACATTACAAAGCGGGAGTACCAAACGGTCTCCTCTAAAAGACAAGATGTATCAAGTAAAGTACAATAAAGCAGAAAATGCAAGTTGGGCTAAAGCATGGAGAACCATCAGCCATAACCACAAGCCCAATGCTCAAGGCAATCACCAATTCAGAAAATAGAGGGAAGAGCTTGCTTAAATAGCAAAATAGGAAGAGAGGCAAATTTCATGAAGTGGAGTGAAATAGAATGTCATATGACACCTCATGAAATTAACTAGAGTGTAATTTGACACCTCATGAAATTAACTAGAGCTTAGGAGTTCCTCATGAGCCACAAACAAGGAGGGGACAAATACAGATTGAGACCAAATCCAATAAAAAATCACTCAAAGGGGCAAATTAGGGAACATTCTCTTTTACCAACCTCTTAAACCACTCAAATTTATCTCCAACATGCACAAATCATGGGGTTTTGTCTACAAGGGGCATGCTAGGCAAAATGAAGGGGTCTAAAGGGGTGCATGATGTATACTAAGGTGTTTGACACCCCCTTTAATCATTTTAATACAGTTTTACAACATTTACCCCCCTAAGGGACAAATACTAAGCAAAAGAGGAAAAATATGGTGACACACTAATGCATGACATCATAACCAAGGACTCGGACACCAAACTGGGGCAAATGCATTAGTACATACGCATGGCTTTGGAGAATTGAGTGAAAAAACCTAAACAAACTCAAATCACTAAGATATAAGTTCAACTAAGTGAAAAAAACACTCCAGAGCAGTACTAAGACAGGTGACCCATTTGGGCTAGACCTTTTACACATATAATAGGATGTCATCTCATTTTACAATCATCATCTTTTGACCATGGGAAAAAGAGATGTACAAGAAAAAAATAAGGAACAAAATAGTGTTTGAGATGGATCATGGAACAAAGGGTTTCCTAGTTCTTTGTCATCTTCTGTTTGCTAATCATCTTGTGCAAACTGGGTGGTAACACCCACTAAAAATTCAAATGAACTTACAGTAAAAGATAGCTAACCCTTGAAAACTTCTTACCTCAAATGTGCGCCTTAGAGTTGGCCATTCCATAATTGCTCTCAACTTCTCCATATGCATCTTCAACTCACCTTGAGATATGACAAATCCCAAGTACAACAGTCCTTCCTACATGAATAATCTACAAATTAATAAACAAATTCTCCTTTCTCAACTACTCCATCACTTGCTTCAAATGTTCCTCCTTCGTCTTGTTGAAGATGAATTTATCATCAAGATATACAACCATGAATTTGACCAAGAATGGCCAATCACATGAAATTGATGGATGAATTCATCAAACTAAATGGCATAATCAATGATCAGTACAACCCTCCCTTTGTCTTGAGCATTCTGTTCAAACTTTGATTTGGAAAAACCCACTCTTCAAGTCAATCTTCAAAAAGTATTGTTCTCCGCTCAAACAATTCATTAAATCCTCAATCCATGGTAAAGGAAATATGTACTTAATTGTAATTTCTTAATTGCTCTCAATTATGAGCACATTCTTCATTATCCTCCTTTCTTCAATGCAAATACAACTGGTATTGCACATGGATCCATGCTCTCCCTTATCAATCCTCTATCCAACAAGTCCTAGACCTATATGTTCATCTCTTTGATCTTGAGTCTTTGTTGGTGTCAATCTATGGGATGCCTTATCCAACAAGCATGATCCAATCAGCAAATCATTTGAAATTATCAAATCATATCCGCATATTAGCACCTTCACTTGCATAACATTTATATTGAAAATAGGGGTGTAATCTTCACTTTCGACCATGGTTGATCTCATATTGTATCATTATTATACTTGTAGGTTTGATTAAGACAGACTTTGTACACATAGGCTCAAAACCCTTACGAGGGAAAGAATCCTACCTTGAGTTGGGTATTTAGACACCCACTCTAATTTGTATTATTCATTTCCAGTGATTCATTCATTCTTAATAAAAGTGATTTTCCTAAGGGCATCAAGTGTTGTGCTCTCTCCCGTGCTTGGGTGTCTTTTTCTCTCTAGCACAATTTTTCATGGGTTGTTTTCTCCCTTTATGGTTGTGCTCCCCTTGTGTAACCTTTCTTCAAGTGTTGTACTGCCCTAGTGTTGGTTTATGTTTCTCTTTATTGCAAAACTAGGGTTTGTGTTGGTTCTATTTGATTTTCTCTTTATTACTTGTGAATCTCAACATGGTATCATAAGGAGAATCAATCTCACTTACTCAATTCAATCATTAATCTAATAATATTTTAGTTATTGCCATCACTTAAGGCTTCTTTGTGACTACATAACAAAGGTTTTTGGATCATCTCTTTCTCTAAGGTTTCCTAGGGTTTAAACCCTTCTTCAAGGCTAGTGCCTCTTTTTCTAGGGTTTTCTAGGGTTTAAACCCTCTTTCAAGGTTGTTGCCTCTTTTTCTACAGTTTCCTAGGGTTTAAACTTTGAACTCTCCTTCAAGGCCAACGCATGTTTCCTTCCTTTGTTCTATGCTAAGAGGAAGGGGTTTCTTGAGGTACATTTACAAATCCTTGCTTTGAAGAAGGGTAGCGATTTGATTTACCCAAGTATTATAATTAGCCCCATTTAGTCGTGAAAATATCCACATTGAGTTCATTAAGTTCAACAATACAACAAAGAAGAAAGCAATGACATCTAATACCTCGTATGTTTGAATAAGGATGAAGCTCTTGGGCTAATCACCCTATATGTTGAGCCAAATCTCATTCATCACACCAAGGAACACAAAACTTAGTAGCAAAGGAAATATGAGACACCTTCAAGACACTCTTTGGAACAGTGAATACCACTAAGGCAACTAGAGTCAAACGGTGCTTTCTAATCTCAAAATGGATGAGTTCAACCGCATTGAGGAGTATATTGCGAGATTTAAGAACCTAGAAGCTAACATCATTACATTAAGAGGAAAGGCGAAATAAGACTCAGATTATGCAATTATTGTTTTGGATAATCTTTATCTAATGTTCAAATACTTTGCCATCATATTTTATAATATTCCTCTAACTATGAAGAGTTACAAAAATCTCTCTTCAAAACATTTTTGCTAATTTTATCCAACATCAAGATACACTAGGAATATGAAAGAAATCTTGCCAAGATCAAGCTCATTCAAAAGATATCTCCACGACCTCTATGCATGAGTGTTATAGCGTTATTTGCCACACCTCATGCATCATGCCTTGATGGTTTTCCCTTGTCCCTATGCAGACCCATTATGCCCCATTTACTCACTATAGCCTGATGCTTCGGTATAACCCTTAAAAAGACATTTTTGAAGACATACGCGAGTCACCAATTCTACACCTTGCGTATACGCATCTTACACCATTATTTCCCGCATACATCAGGATTTTTGCTCAAAAACAAACAATATTTGGATTTTTCCCCATCAAGTAACGAATACCTTAATCCTTGGCCTTCTATATGCAGGGAAACGCTCCAATTTGACCCTCCATTTCCCATTGGAGGGCTATATATTGAGCCATTGTGAAGCATTATAGGAGTAGAAACTTGGAGAGTAAAGAGACTATAGAAAAAATTTGCCCCATTGTTATATGCTTGAGTCTACATCCCTTTGTCCTTGTTGATAGAACCATTTGTGTTCATCTCCCAAGCTTGCCATTGTTTTTGTGAGCTTGCCTTATTATAGAGGATTGAAGTAGTGGAGGCCCAGGTGGAGGGACTCTGTTTCTCGGTTCTGGCGAGGTGCCGATAGAGGTTGTCACATTGTATCCTTGCTTTATATTAATAGAAATATCCATTTCTCGTCCAAATTTCATGTGCAATTATGTATATTTGTATCCATGGGTGTAATCGCTTTATACATGTTTAAATTGAATATGCTAGATTGAATGCTAACACTTAATATAGTATGCTTAGATATCTATTTGTTGTTGAGGGAAAATTGTAGGGACAAGCTTTTTATCAAGAGCTCAACAGTGGTCGTCTTCAAACATCCAGTTTAGGTACAGTTCTTATCCCTTAGTGGTTAGTTTCTTTAATTTATCTAGCATGCTTGAGAATGGATTTGATTTCTGGTGTCATACTGCCTGTTGTGGTCCACCCCAAGCCATAGGAAGATTTTCTCCGTAACAGAATTGACGACTCCGCTGGGGAATTTCCTTTTTGTTGGGGTTTTTGGGTGCATTTTTGCTCAAATTGCTCTCTGTTTCTATGTGTTTTTGTGTCGCATTTGGTAGCATTTTCATCCATTGACAGTTCATTGGAGTGGTGGCCCTTGGCTTGCTTTTTACCACCGTCTTCTTGTATACGCCAGTCACAGTACTTACAGTTGCGTATATACGTGGGTTGTCCTCAGTCAGGTCGCATACATACATTTTTGTTCTTTGAAAAGTCGTGTTTATCTCCCATTTTGGTTGATATCTTGGTATGAGAAGTTGTTGCGTGGGTTGTGAGTGTTGTTGGGTATTCCAGGGTCCTTATGTTGTCTATTTACTACTCCTGTTGTGACTAGAAACCTCCTTTTATTGGTCTTTTTTAGAAAGTTGTTCTTGTCAATTTCTCCATTTTTGTTTTGCTATCAATGCACTAGTCCTTAAGTCTCGGTGTCTTGCTTAGCTTGTGTTTGTTGCTTGCTGCAGAGACTGTGAGTTTAATGGTTCTTGTTGCATTTTCACTCATTTATTTTGAAAATACAATAATAATTGCATTGTTGCATATTCACCTGTATTTTGCATGTGCATGAAAGTAAGTACTTGCATTGGTTAGCTTGGAATGATATTAGTGTTTAGGCTTTCATTCAGAAAGGATGGCATTTGCATTCGAAAAGAAAAGGAATTATTGTGCATTTCATTTAGTGGCATACCATCTTTTCATTTGGAAAAAAAAGTTGCACTTGGCATTGTTTTGCATTCGAAAAGAAAAGGAATTACTGTGCATTTCATTTAGTGGCACACCATCATTTCATTTGGAAAACAAAGTTGCACTTGGCAATGTTTTTAGGTGTGCATATTTGCTTTAATTGTTGAGTCATAACATCACTAGTTTCACGATCATATCCCTTGAGTAAGCACAGCCTCTTAAAATGAACACTTAACTTAAAATTGATTAGAACGATTTAATTTTATAGAGTTCACCAACAAGCTTAGGTTTTAGAGTCTTGGAATAGGATTTTGTGAGTAAACTTCTAGAATACTATAAAAGGGAAATTGTTTAGGTGTCTGACCAAGGAGAGGAAAAATCCTGGCTATAATTGGTGTTCTCAGGGAGCTCCTCTTACACAGGAGTTAATCATGAGGCAGCCCGCACGTTGATGGTGGGGATAGCCCTCTACTACCTTCAGTGAGCGTCAAAGATATTTCCAGGATCTTATTCGTATCTGGGGGCTCTTGAGGTACCTTTGGTGCTTTTGAGCTTCGTGCTTAGTTACCCTGCCCATACGGTGGATCCCGCCTACGACTGTCCGCCTGAATATTGGTTATATTGAGGTGACCTTAGTTGTGTTTCCTAAGTACCGCAGGGGGTGCTTGCAAAGGTTATTTTGTGGGTGTCACGGCAAAGTAGGGGTCAAACAGCATAGTCGCTTTATGCCTTGAAGCTGAGGGCCACTATAATTGGTTACAAATCTCCGCTTGTAGTGTATGGGAGTCCCAAGCCTCTACTAGGCGAGCCGCGAGACATACCTGCTGCATTCGGGAGCCCATTTGTCCTCACTCTTTGCTTGTTTGCATTTGTCCTAGCTTACTTGGTGTGCTCTGTGTTCGCTAGTTGGATTTAGGGATCACAGTTACTTGGGTCTCTTTCTTTGTGGAGTCATCGTGGATCGAGTTTCGGCACTTCGTCATTCTCGTCGCTTAGCAGGTTTACCGCCTTTTTTTAGTTTTTCATAAAATGATAGAAGTATATCTTAATTGCATTAATCAAAAGGATCACTAGAAGATAAACAAAGCACAGAACAATAACAAAAGTATTTTTATCCTAGGAAACCCAAATGGGAGAAAAACCCAGCAACCTTCGTCTAGAGATAATAATTCTGGGAAAAGTGTACAATGAAGAAAGAGGAAAAGATAGAAGTATCTTCCAAACATAGAAACCCTAAAAGCAGTGTTCTCTTCTAGTAGGTGCGAACTTCTCTCTCTCAAAAAATGCAAACTTCTCTTGTGCAGCAGTGTGAAATAATGAGGGGCGCCTCCTATTTATACTGATTTTCCACTAGGAAAATCACCGTGGCCGACTTCACTTGGGGAAGCAATATAAATTTATATTTTATAATATTATTTTGTCTTTTCTTTTGCTTGCTTTTCTCCCCAAGGTCTACATTGTTCTTTCTAGGGTTTGTATGATAGATTACAATAAGATCAACTCCCGTAGGAGGTACAATACAAGTACAATAAGAATAGCTTCTGAAGTTGCACAAATTCCAACACTCCCTCTCGACAAGGAAGGTATTCTTCGGTCTTCATCAACATCACGATCATCTGGGTTTCATCTGTACATTTATATTGTCTCTATCATCTCTAAATGTACTGAAGGTTGTCTTTATGAATTTGATCTATCCGAATGTCTTAGAGAAAATCTTCTGCTACCTATCTATCTCTACTGTCGATGAAATACTTCCATGCCTGGCTAGAAATCCTGGATGAGCACTCGTACACGACCATCTACTACCTGTTCATCTCATCTGTCGATGGGGTACTCCCATACCTGGCTGAGCACCTAAACGAGTAGAGGTACTTGTGCAATCACATGGCCATCTGCTACCTATCTGACTCATCTGTCGATGGAATTTCTCCCATACCTGGCTAAGCACCTGGACGAGCAGAGGCCCTTGTGTGAACCCGACCATCTACCACCTATCTGTCTCATCTGTCGATGGGGTTTCTGGGATTTCTCCCATACCTGGCTGGGAACCTGGACGAGTAGAGGTACCTGAGCAAGAGTATAGTAAATGTCTCTCAATCATCTCTCCCTCTCAAGGAGGGATGTGTTCTCTTCTACTCCAAGTCTTCCGTGAAAGTATTCAAATTTCACCTTAAGAAAAGGCTTGGTGAGAACATATGCAGTCTGGTCATCTGTTGAAATATACTGTAGCTCGACCGCACCTTTCTACACCATATCACGTATGAAGTGATATCGAATTTCTATGTGGTTCGATTCATCATAAAAAACTGGGTTCACTGACATCTGCACACAACTCTGGTTATCACAGTGAATAATAGTTGGCTCTGGAATCTAGCCAAACAATCCTGCAAGAAGTTTATGAAGCCAAACTGCTTCTCGGACTGCAGAACTAGCAACCATATGCTCGGCTTCTGCAGTAGTGAGAGCTACTAAGTTCTGCTTCCTACTATACCAGGAAATTACTGCAGAACCCAGACTGAAATAGCATCTTGAAGTACTCTTCCTATCAGCAGTGCATCCGGCCCAATCTGAGTCTGTAAACCCTTGCAATTTCAAGTCACATTCTGAGTTATATCGTAGACTATCCCATAGTGCCACATAAGTATCTGAGCATGTCTTTTGCAACAATCCAATGAATCTGCCTCGGTTCACACATGAACTAACTGAGAGCATTCACGGCAAAACAATTATCTGGTATGGTGTTCGTCAGATACATCAAGGACCCAATCAGTTGGCGATACATGGTGGGATCAATCAAATTTGAATCTGAAACAGAATCCCTCAGCTTCTTCGAGTTTGCATCCATCGAAGTAGCTATGGACTTGCAGTCCAACATCCTGAATCTCTTCAGTATATCTATGGTGTATTTTCCTTGATCTAGGAAAATCTCCTTCTGCCTCTGCCATACTTCTAATCCTAAGAAGTAATGCATCAATCCAAGATCCTTCATTTCAAACTCAGAGGCGAGTTTCTTCTTGCACCGGACAATAAGTTTCTCATTTCCAGTGAGAAACAAGTCATCAACATATAGTACCAAAATCAATGGCTCATCATTCACAACCTTGTAGTAAAGGTTGGGGTCTGCATCACTCTTGGTGAATCCCAGACTCACCAGGAATCTATTTCTTCGTCCATACCAAGCACGGGGCACTTGCTTGAGTCCATATAAAGCCTTTTTCAGCTTGCATACGTGAGACTCCTTTCCATGGACAACAAACCCTTGTGGTTGTTCAATATATACTTCTTCCTCAATAAGACAATTGAGAAAGGTTGTCTTGACATCCATCTGATGCAACTTCCATCCCATAGCTGAAGCAATAGCAATGATTGATCTGATGGAAGTATATCGAGCCATAAGAGCAAATGTCTCATCATAATCGATTCCCTCTTTCTAAGAGAACCCTCTAGCAACAAATCTAGTCTTGTATTTTTCAATACTCCCATCTGCTCCATGCGGAGTTTCATGCTCCTCTGCATTTTGCAAAATATATTACGCCCATCTAGGTCTTTTTCGACTTACTGCCATATCTATGGGAGCATCATCTGGCTCAACTAGATCAATGGGACCAATTAGTTTATTCCTTTCTTCAAACTCCCTCTTAATTTCTGGAGGGGGGGATGATCTCATCTCTTCATCGTCATCAATCTCCATATCAGATCCTCTTCCTTTTCGGATAGCCATTTCTTCTTCAAAGGTTACATCCTAACTGACTTTGATTTGCCTCGATCCTGGGATGTATATTCTATAAGCCTTTGAAGACTTGCGATGTCCCACGAACGTTCCCTTCTTGCTTGAAGGTTCCAACTTGGGAACTTAAACGTATATTGAAAAGTAATTATCTATCCTAGTGACGACCAGGTTCATCAAGAATCCTTCAATTATCTTGTTCGAATCATGACAGCAGTGTTGTCAGGTTTCTATCATATGTAATAGAATAGAATCCTTGTCTTTGAGGGATAACTTCCGCTGTCTCTCAGAAGTCAGTTGAGTAGATCATGATGAAGCAGCAGATAGACCAACATTCGTAAAAGCCTCCCGCTTCTGATCACCAAATCTCTGCATGAGATCATTCTGGGTCTGAGAGTCATAATTCATGCTTCTAGTGGCTTTCTGCTTCTGTTCCATCTGTATATCAATGGGATCACTTGTCCTTGTAGATCATAGCATTCCCTACAAGTCAAATCTCGTCAGATGGTTAGCAATATTTCATAATCAATGTATTAACAAAATAATGTAGGCAACTTTTAGTCAATGCTTCAACACAACACACATAAGGCCATTATTTGGATGCTTATGGTCTCCATTATAGCATAGCATTAAGAGTGTGTACTACTCCAAGTATATTATAAAGGAGTTGTCATCCTAGATGGATTGTGCAGCATGACAGGCTATTTAAACAATCATGTGTAGCAAATACTACATAAGCCTACTTGTTAACTACCTGAATTTAGAAATGTAGATCTGTGTAAAACATATTCAAAAACAACCAGATCTAGTCTACTAGAGCATGTAAAATCAAATACTTATCTTTTGTACTTTTGTGGGTGGGATCCCACTGTCAGAGTCCACTGATCTTCATATGCTTGCTTGACGATCATCATAGTCTGGATCTTCATATCTTTTCTTAGAAGAAGAACTCTGAACGATCATCATTCCTTGGCTCCTTGTGAGGAGGGTCTTCTTCTACATCAGCAGTTGAAGCTTCATGCTTCCATTTGTTTGAACTTCGACAGCTATTGGCATAATGACTGTATTTCTTGCACCTATAGCATTGGATCTGAGATAGATCATTCTTTTGATTCTTTTGATCTGGGGGAGGACTTGATCTCTTATCTTGATGCTTGTGACTGTATGGCTTCCTTCCCCTTCCCTTGCCTTCCTTGGCATGAGATATGAACACTTGATTTTCCTCAGGTTGAGTGCCATGAAGTCTTTGGCGTGCTGCGATTCTTGTTTCTTCATGAGTGCATTATGCCCATAGCTTATCAAATTTGGGAAACTTGGTCCAACCACTTATAGTTTGGATGAAAGACTCCCATGATGGTGGGAGACCATTTAAGGTGGTCATAACAAGATCCTTTTCTTCAAGATTGTCTCCACTGGACTTTAGCTTGTCCCGAAGCTCGATGATCCTCATGAAATATGAGGCAATATTCTCGGACTTCGTCATCTTCATATTTGACAGTTTATTCCTCAATGTGAGAGTCACATTGATGTTGCTATGTTCAAATAACTTCTTTAAGGTTTTGAGCATCTTCCTCCCTGTCGTCTTTTCTGAGATCTGAGGAACCAAGTGGTCTCTAACCGAGTCCACCAATATCCTTCTTGCTTTGGCATCATTCTTCCTCCAGCAAGGTTTGTCTTCTTTGGCTTCTAGTTCTGGGACCTTTGCATTTACAAACTGTAATAGGTCATTTTCTTCTAGTAGAAGAAGAACCCTAGACTTCTAGGGGATGAGTTGGAGGCTCCTTCCAGACGATCTTCAACCTTCATACTGATCATCTTGACTGCAGATCTGGATCTGAAACCCTAGTAGAGACAAGGTCAAAACTGAAGGTTGGAGTTTTGGAAAACTAACCCCACAGATAAATGCACCCTAGAGAGGCAAGTTGAAAAGAGGTAGAGTCGAGCCAAAACTATGGAGGGAGTAGGTCAAAAACTGAAACCCAAATTTCTATTGACGCTGCAAAATTAGGTCAAAAATTGAAAATTCTTAGAATTGAATTGTGTCTTCACCAAAAGATGCACCCTCCTTAGAGAGAAATTCCCAAGGCTCTTTTTCTGCCAAAAGGTTGAGTGAATACCTTGAAAGATGAAACCCTAGTTTTTACAGCTTTGGTTCCGGCAATGACTTCTTCTAGTACTGCTCTGATACCATGTTAGTTTTTCATAAGATTATAGCAGTATATCTTAATTGCATTAATCAATCTTAATTGCATTAATCAAAAGGATCACTAGAAGATAGACAAAGCACAGAACAATAACACAAGTACTTTTATCCTGGGAAACCCAAATGGGAGAAAAACCCAGCAACCTTCGTATAGAGATAATAATTCTGGGAACAGTGTACAATGAAGAAAGAGGAAAAGATAGAAGTATCTTCCAGAGATGGAAACCCCAAAAATAGTTTTCTCTTCCGCTAGGTGTGAACTTCTCTCTCCCAGAAAATGAGAACTTATGTTGTGCAGCTGTGTGAAATAATGAGGGGCGCCTCCTATTTATACCGATTTTCCACTAGGAAAATCATTGGGGCCGACTTCACTTGGGGGAGCAATATAAATTTGTATTTTATAATATTATTGTCTTTTCTTTTGCTTGCTTTTCTCCCCAAGGTCTACATTGTTCTTTCTAGGGTATGTATGATAGATTACAATAAGATTAACTCCCGTGGGAGGTACAATACAAGTACAATAAGAATAGCTTCTGAAGTTGCACAAATTCCAACACTTTTGACACTACACGGCCTCTTTATAAGAGGGCCAGACATTACACGCGACCTCTTTTCCACCGAGGTCTCCATAGAATTTTTACCATGAGTACCACTTCTGAGACGTCGGATTTCCCTCCATCCCCGTCATCTGGATTGGGAGGAGGAGCCCATCAAGATCCTCCTTCATCTACTTTATGGATTCCCGAGAGTCAGGTCTGTACTGACCCTCGTGGGACTGGTCCTTCCCATCCGATAAGAACAAACTCTCTAGAATTTACAGGCTTTGACCCAAACTTTGCCTCGAGAAGGTTGGGCATTGAGACACAATCAGTTCCCTTTAGTTCAAGTCCTTTTACGTTCAGCATGCCAAATATCTCCACTAGTATTCCATCATCCATCCAAGGTCCTAGTGCAGACCCTAGTGTTGGGTTGGGGGCAAGTCAGCCTCTTACATTGCACATTAGTTCCGAGGCGGTCATATTCCTCCTACTCCATTTGTTGGTGGGTGGCCACCCCCTTCATCTGATATTCACACTAGTATTCATCCCAGTGGGGATGGTGGATACGTGAACGTTGGGTCTACAACTTACATTCCTTCTTTCGTCCCATCGTCCACTGCACCTATTCCGTCAAATGCATTTCTCATGACACATCATCCCCATATCCCAAATGGACCCTCAAGAAAGTATAATCCCTTTGGTTACGTTGTTCTCCCGTCATCTAGTGTCCTTGTGTCTAGAGGTGACATGCCTCCCCAGGTGTCAGGGGGTCATCCTGTATACCAGACGAATAATTATGGTTATATGGTTCCCCCTTCTCAAGGAATGCCCTACATCCAAATGCATGTGCATCCTTACATGGGTCATATGGGAGGAGCTTATTATCCCACAGCTTAAGGTCATGTCCTTTACCAAAATCAACCTTATCAAAACCAATTTTTCCAGGGAGCATGGAATCAAACGGTACAACCTAGGCTCTCGTTTTTAGCTACGTTGAACTTGCCTCACCTATCCAAACTAACAAACGAGCCGGGCGTGTAACGATCCAACGTGGCCACCCGTTCCCGCCAAGCTTCCTTCGGATGTTCTGAAGTTTGAGGGTAAGAATGGCGAGGATCCTAGTGATCATATTACTACTTTTCATCTATGGTGCTCTTCAAATTCGTTAAATCATCATTATGTTCAATTACCACTATTTCAAGGCACCCTCACAGGTTCAGCTAGGAAATGGTAACTCTTGTCAACTTTTCGGCAAGACAAAGCCACCCATATTTCTGACCACATTCAAGAGTGGAGTAGACGAAAGTGATTGATTAAAGCCAACATTCCACCCAAATTCCTGTTAGAATAGTTCCTTAAGTCCTTGTTGTCGTATATTGCGAAGGATGTTTCAACTTCCGGGGTAGTGACTGAAAAACAAGCCATTTTTCGAGCTCAGCAATTATATTTGATATATGCTCAGTCTGGGCTCTTATATGAGATTATTCTTGACACGCCAAGGTCCAACCATGATCTTAAGTTTAAACCCGGGCCACGTGTTGATGGCATTGTTGGCTCTGGGAGTGCGAAAGAGGTGGACCAGGTTACGAAATCAAATGAAGAGTTTGTCTATTAATCAGTCTAAGGTCGGACAGGCTACGGCTTCGTCCACACCCACCCAATCGACAAATGTACATCCTGTGTAATTGTTGTACCAGAAGGGTAACCAGCAACCCAAACAAAACAAGAATAAGGGGAGAAATAATAAGAAGGGTGGGAACAAAAAGGAGAACACTAACGATGACAAGAATGACGAAAATGTTGGGGTGAACAAGAAGACTAAACAGAAGGTCAAATTCCCTTGTAAGCTTTGTAGGGGAGACCATCTTACGTACTTGTGCCCTAGAATCGAGGAAGCCTCGAAGTTTATGGCACAGAGCCTAGCTGTGCTAATTGATCCCCTTCCACACAATCAAAACATGACTTCAAGGACCTCGACCACTGAAAGTAGTTCCAGGCACAGAAGGTGATCATGGTTGTATCAATATGATGTCGGTTGTTCATGTTGCGACCCGTTCACATGATTATGTTCCGTCGCAATCGACCATGGGTAAAAAGCCTCTACCTCCGAAGATTCCTTTGCAAATTGACAAGCGTGAGACTATGCCATACATTCCTAAAGGAGTCTTAAAGCGTTTGGGTCACAATCAAAATGCCCGACCCGCCCAGCACTATTCTATTGTTGAGTATTTGGGCCAGACTCCCTGTGCGATGTCGGCTTTAGAGGTGCTTCAGACTTGTCCCTCACAAAGGAACGCCTTGTTCACTGCTTTGGGAGCTCATGATTTAAGTAGCCAGAGTACGATCAAGTTTGAGACGGATAATGTCCAGCCTCGCTTGCCTTACCATGTGGCTTTTCAAGTGCATGTGGAGTGTCTAAACAACACCATCAAACGCACCATTATTGATGAAGGCACTTCGACATCAGTCATGTCTTTGTCTTGTTGGAAGGGTCTAGGCTCTCCCCCGTTGTCTCAATGTACGACTATGTTGACAGCATTTGATGGACACTCATTTAAACCACAAGGCATTATTCCTTTTCTTCAGGCCCAGTTGGGAAGGAAGACTGTGTCAGTCGAGGTCGAGGTGGTTGATGCACCCCTTGACTACAACCTTTAACTGGGTCAAAACTGGATTTATGCCATGAAGGCAACCGTATCATCGCTGTTTTGTGTTGTGTCCTTTCCTCAAGAAGATAGAATCGTGAAGATCGATCAATTATCGTTCACTAATTCTAGTTCCTCTGCATCGTCGAGACCTACGGCCCTTGTTATCAAGAATTCATAGCCTGCAACTGAGAGCGTTGGTATCGAGATGTATCTGTCGCTTATGGAAACACTTAACTTTTCGACTCCAATCTTATCTATTGATTCCATTTCCGATGGTGCTCTATCATCATCGAGTCCGGTCTCGTTTCATACTTCGTATTTGAGTGATCCTGGGACTCCCCCTTCTCTAGTTGAATCTAGTGAAGGGCAATCACCCATCGGAATGGCCATGTCGTTGTCTGCAGCAAAGGTCATTTGTCAAGCTTCATATGAAACCATTGTAGACCCTAATCTTTCCTCTTCGAGGACAGAGGAGGGAGAACCCGAGCTACTGCCCGCTTTCGCGGTCCACTCAACTTGCTCACATGATTGTCTAGATGATACTTTGCCCCCAAATTAAGCGATTGTCGAGACCATTAGTTGTCCTGAAAGGCCTTGGGAGGACCTACATTATAGACCTTTTTCCCTACAAGAGCTTGAAAGAACCGAGCATTACAAGTCTTGGTTGGCCTTAGGTGAGGAAGTTGATCACCCTGTGCTCCCTTTGGACGAGGATAGTCTATATGTTGAAGTGAACACGGAAGATATTTTGCCTACCATCCCGATAAATCCCTGAGAGCCTCCTGACATTGAAGTTGAGACTTATCTGGATAGCCTCGTTGTGCACTCTCGCAAGAGAGTAGATTATACATCTCACTTTCGACTTATGTTTGAAAGGGGCAAGCATCTATTGTGATTTATCATTTCGATGGTCAAAATCTTGGTTGATCGTTTAAAGGTTGAGGCAATACTTTAGTTGCCTCGCTCACGCTCAATGAACTATGTTTGAACACCCAGCTTCGGTTGGCACTTTGTACATTAGTGTATATATTTTGGTTTTACCTACCAAAATTTTGTAGCTTCACTCTAGTCATTTATCCATTTCTATATAGTTTTTTGAGCTTTATGAACTAACGTTACAATGTGAGGATTTTTTGTGGAACAATTTCCTCAGGTGGTAAGGGGTTGTGCCTAATATGATCGTGCCTTCGACAGGTATATCTCGTCTCTGTCATATAGGATAGGACTTCACTCCGCTTGCGTTATTGCAGTATCCTGAGCCCATGATTCATAAACCCTGGGTACGAACCCGCTTCTTAATGACACGAAACCTTCTAGCTGCTTCTAGAAGTATCATTATGTAAGCGGTAGAGCTTTTCCGATCATGGGTGCCCTAGTTAGAACTTGCTTTTCCATATGGTTCTCATGTTTAGCAACCTCCTTAGGTCTGGTAATCCCTTGTAGTCCCGCCATGACTTAAAACGAAAAACTCATGACCTTTCTTATCTAATATACTAGCCTTTTTCCTCGAGGACTCCCGCTTTATATCAAGTTGTAAATGCATGTGTTCGCCTGCCTTATTGAGCTTAATGTCGACTCTCCACTTTACTTTTATAAGCCATCTCAATCGAGCTTGTCTCAATCCCAGCCAAGTAGAACCTCTTATTTATCCTTTGCAGCTTGATCACCCCATATCCGAGAGGAGACATTCCTTGGAGTGTCATTATCCTGCACGTGATTCATTGCATTAAGCATAGGTATGTTTCACTGCTTGGAACTAGTTTGCTTGCTCACGACACTCGTTTCCTCTTTATTATACTATAAGCATATTTTATTCTTTTTCAAGCTTTCTAATATGAAAAAGACCAAAAAAAATATAAAAAATATAAAAAATCGGACGGGAAATGATATTCTCTTATTGGTAGTTGTCGCGTCTCCTTCTAACAAAGCACAGTTTATGAGTCTATTCATCATGGGTTGGGTTTCTAGCACGACTTTAGGAGTTGTACTCATTATTTAGAGCTTTCTCCACCGATTAGTTAAGCTTCCAATCATTATGGAGCCTCTGTTGATGCCTCCTATGTCACAGAGTTGTCCCAGGTTGTACATTGAGTCTATGTTGCCTAAGTGTCTCCATCTTCCTCAGGATCTTGTTCGAAGGAAGTCTTTAGCCTAAGTCGGCCATTCCTCAATTATGTTGACTCTGCATGTCAGCCATTCCCGATACATCATAGAGTTGTGGTCCTACCTGGCACCCTGGGCCTACTTTCATCATTTGTAGGTGACCTTGAACTCAGCAAATGACATCTTATCATTGGTCGTTGACTGAGTGGTTTCCCTTGTGTTCAATGGTAGGAAATATATTCACACATTGGTATTTGTGTCATGTCTTGGATTCCATTAGACCCTATTGATGGTTTCCTCACCTCTGTCAGTAGTTTTCATCATTGGATACTATTCAGATGGTCTCCTTCGCGTGCTACTTGCATCCGGTATGCGCGAGAGACGCACATGGTTATTGGTTCATATACATCTTGTTCGTCCGAGTTCTTCCAAATTATCCACCTTTGTTGTTGTACCTCATGTTGGTTGATGGGGGATGCCCTAATGCCCTCCTTCCAACTGATTCCATTCCATCAACTTCATATCATTTATTTTGGAATTGAGATCTAGAGTCAATTGAGTGCCTTGAGACTTGCAGTCATCAATAGCAAGTTCTCTCGCCATCGACAGACTTGAGAATACACCAATGTCCCCTAATCGATGGATTCTTCAAGTGTTCGAAATCAACACCTCTATTCACACTTGTTGAATGCACTCGGTACCTTGACACCCATTTTCATCATTGGTGGGATGTCTTGCGTCTGTTAACGGTATACATCAATGACCGGTAATCAAACAATGTTTCATCATGTTCGACCTCAACACCTCTATTCACGTGATGGGACATGTACCATCGACAGTTTGTGTAGAAGACCCCAAAGTAAGGTGGCATTTCATATATGCGACTACCTTGATCGCAACAGTACTTATGGGATTTCAGTTCTCATACCATAGCAGTGTACTTTATTATGTCCCAGATGTCTTCATTCATTATGGAGACTAGACTCTACTGTCTATTGTACGTGGTTCTGACCACCTTTGAAATATGTTTATTATGCCTATTCATGGCTATTGTCCTTGTATGTATTTGAGACTGCTATATATACTCCAGATCTACAGTCATATACACAGAGTTTTCATTGTATTATGCTAACAAGTGGCTAGTTCATCCTCCTGGATCTTCACTACTCCACTCTTGGGAGTATTATAATGTATTTCAACCATTGTATACCCCTCTAACCTCACACATTAGGGGGCATCTGTTATACAGTGATTTGCCACACTTCATGCATCATGCATTGATGGCCTTCCCTTGTCCCTATGTAGACATACTATACCCATTTACTCACAATAGCCCTGATGTTTCAGTATAACCCTTAAAATGTTGAATTTTAGCATTTGCATTTATTCTTTAATTTTGCAAACTGTAAGATAGATAACAATAAGACAAGTGCAGTAGATCAACACACATGAACACCAGATGTTTTCATGGGGAAACCTTTAAAGGACAAAAACCCCAAAAGTATTAGTAATTTAACCCTTAAATGAGATGACTGAGTTTGTAGCAGCAATAAGAAGAATCTCAGAATTCTGAGATTAATGTTCTTCAAAAATTGTCAAACCCTAGAAATTGACCAAAATTTTCCACAAGGACAAATTTCACAGAAAATGCAGATAAGGGTTTTCTACCCATATTTTCTCTCTGCTGCCCAAAGGTATTTTCTTGTTGCCCAAGCCTTTATTCCAGCTACCCGAGCCATTATTCGTGCTGCCCGAATATCTTTCTCAGCTTCCCAACTGCCCGAACCAAATTTGGGATGCCCAAGTTGGTTTTGTTGCTGCTGATAAACTGTTGCCCGAGGTCTGTTCCTGCTGCTCAAGACTGCTAGACTGCTGCTCGAGGTCTGTTCTTGCTGCCAGAGGTCTATTCCTGCTGCTTGGAACTATCTACAGTTGCCCGAGTCCTTCTCCTCTCTGCCCGAACTGTTCTAGGTTCACTCTGCTGCTGCCCGAGATCTGTTGTGGTTGCCCGAGATTTGCTCGAAGTCTCTGTGTCTGCCTGTGATGAGGAGCAGACTGCCCAAGGTCAAGGTGATGTTGCCCAAGATGAGGAGCAGTCTGTCCAAGGTCAAGATGATGCTGCCCGAGATGAGGAGCAATCTGTCTGAGGTCAAGATGATGCTGCCCGAGACCTGCTCTTTATGCTTCTCCTGTTGACCGTGAGAAGGATGGAGAGTGGAAGGATGCCCTAGCTAGTAAAGCCACCATGCTAGGGAAAACCAGAAGTATACACTTGCCAAAACCAGCGAAGTCTTCAAAGGAGCAGTCACGATGGAGAGAAGGTGTGTGTAAAATCTTTTGCAAATGATCTTCTTTTATTCTTTTTCTTGTTTACCCTTTTGATTTTGACCTTTAGTGGTACTAAGGTCCTCGTTGTATTTTTACTTTGACTTCTTGTGGTACAAGAGTCTTTTTGTATTTTGACTTTAGCCTCTTAGTCTTCTTTTAAGCGTACCATGGTCAATGCAAGTGGTCTCCATGGACCTTCATGCCCACTCAAAGTACATCATCATAAATAGGGAGAATTACTAATGCTTTTATCTTGAACTCCTTGTGCCACCAAGATAGGGTACTAGGTGCCTTAACCAAGGATAGATAATCCCTGGAGAAGATCACACAACCCATAGATCAAGGATAGGAGTGCCTCACATGCCCAGACCCGGTCTAGGGCTTATAGCGATGTCCTGGTAATTGACCAAGTGCCTCAGCCCTAGGCTGCATCAATTGACTCAATGTCAAATACTTGGGTAACTGACCAAGCGACTCCATTCTCCCGGAGAATGGCCCTCAGCCTTAGGTTGAGTCCCCCGGTCCTAGACTGGTTCATCTACCCAAGAACTGACCAAGTGCCTCCATTCAAAGAATGGCCACTCAACTCTAGGTTGAGTCCCCCAATGCTAGACTAGTTCAACTTCCCGGTAACTGACCAGGTGCCTCCATTCAAAATCTGGCCGCTCAGCTCTACGCCGAGTCCCCCAGTCCTGGACCGGTTCAACTTCCTGGTAACTGACAAGGTGCCTCCATTCAAAGAATGGCCACTCAGCTCTAAGCTGAGTCCCCAGTGTTGGACTGGTTCAACTTCCGGGTAACTGACCAAGTGCCTCCATTCAAAGAATGGCCACTCAACTCTAGGTTGAGTCCCCCAGTGTTGGACTGGTTCAACTTCCTGGTAACTAACCAGGTGCCTCCATTCTCCAAGAGAATGGCTATCGATGCTACTTAGGAAAAATCAACATAAAAGACATTTTTGAAGACATACGCAGGTCACCAGTTCTACAGCACACGTATACGCATCTTGCACCATTACTGCTCGCATACATCTGGTTTTATGCTCAAAAACAAAAAATCTTTGGAGTTTTCCCCATCAAATAACGAGTACCTTGATCCTTGGCCTTCCATATGAAGGGAAACACTCCAATTCGGCCCTTCATTTCCCATTGGAGGGCTATATATTAAGCCATTGTGAAGCATTAGAGGAGGAGAAACTTGGAGAGTAAAGAGACTAGCAAAATTTTGCCCCATTGTTATATGCTTGAGTTTGCATCCCTTTGTCCTTGCTGATAGAACCATTTGTGTTCATCTCCCAAGCTTGCCATTATCTTTGTGAGCTTGCCTTATTATGGAGGATTAAAGTGGTGGAGGCCCAGGTCGAGGGACTCGATTTCTCGGTTCCGACGAGGTGCCGACAGAGGTTCTCACATTGTATCTCTATTTTATATTAAAAAAAATATCCATTTCGCGTCCAAATTTCATGTGCAATAATGTATATTTGTATCCATAAGTGTAATTGCTTTATGCTAACCCTTAATATATTATGCTTGGATATCTATTTGTTGTTGAGGGCAAATTGTAGGGACAAGCTTTTGATCGAGAGCTCACCAGTTGTCGTCTTCAAACATCCGGTTGAGGTACGGTTCTTATCCCTTAGTGGTTAGTTTCTTTAATTTATCTAGCATGCTTGAGAATGGATTTGATTTATGGTGTCATACTGTCTTTTGTGGTCCACCCCAAGCCATAGGAAGATTTTCTCTGTAACAATGAGTTTGAGAAGCCTAAGGGGGGAACCCAATATAATCCAAGAAAAAGAAACTTATTTGCAAACATTATCATAAGGAGGGACATACCTTCAAATCTTACATCTCTCGCCTTCAAAATATTGAAGAGTTTGCAAAACAAACAAGTTGTGATAAGGAGTTTCTTGAAGATGATAATGTTGAATTTATCAAAGTGCACATTTGATCATGCACTCCACATATTGGTCTTTGTCTTTTTCATAGGAATGGATTGTTGATTTTGGAGCTACCAAGAATATGTCCAAGCATCAACACCTCTTTGATTATCGATAGTGACACAATGGAAAGAAAGTGGTCAGTGACAATAACTCAGCTTTACCAATTTCATGATGTGGTGATCTCATCATCCACACAACCAAATTCGAAGATCTCCTCCATGTTCCAATAGATGGGTCAAATCTTCTTTCTCCTTACAGCATCACACGCACCAACAAAAAAGTGGGATTTTGGCCAGATCAATGAATTGTAAATGACATGAATGAAGGTTTTAAAGTGGTTGCCTTAGGATATCGCAATAATCCAAACATGTGTAGAAGTTGGGAAAGACTACTTCTTGCCCAAAACAGAAAGGATGTGTTACCTAGAGTAGCATGTTATGGCATCAAAGTTTAAGACATACAAATTGTTGGTCCTTGAGACAAATGAGTCGACTACACATGGTTGATGATCTTCGATAGATTAAACCATTTAACGGCATTTGTGAAGGGTGGGTGTCAAGGAAACACCATTGAAATTCCTTTTCCAAGGACGAAGTGGGGGCAAGTTTTAAGTTGGTTCTCTTCAAGTAGCTAAGTACTTCCTCACCTTCTTGAAAAAAATTTCCAGTTCATTTGGATATTTCCCACTCCAAGGATGAAGTTTTGGGAAATTTCAAAGAATTTAAATCTTTGGTGGCAAATCAAAACAAAAAAATTAAGTTTATGAAGACTGATGGCAAAGGAGAATATACCAACAATGATTTCAAAACATTTCTAATTTCTAATGGCATCTTTTGGCAGAGAATTGTCCCCTGCACGCCACAATAGAATGGAGTAGTTGAACAAAAGAATAGAGCTATTATGGAGATGGTTCAATGCATGCTTAATTCCAAGCAAATGGAACTTAAATTATGGGAAGAAGTGGTTTTCTGTGCAACACGCATCGTTAATCGAACACCTATCCATATTGTTCAAGGTATGACTCCATATGAAAATAGGTATGGAAACAAACCATCAATTTCGCATTTCAGAATTTTTGGATCAAGTGCATGGGCACATATACCTAACGAAAGGCGAAACATATTGAACCGTAAAAATCACTTCTACATTCTCGTGGGGTGCATTGATGTTTCCAAGGCATATTGTTTATCCTTCCACTCACAAGGTGTTTGAACGTAATAATGTTATCTTTGATGAAGCTCCTACTCATGATTTGCCAAGATCTTTCCCACTACTTCTTAGTGTTTATTGCCTCCTATAACCATACTCAAAATATTCAAAGTCCCAAAACAAAGCGTAACCCGAACAACAAGGTTGCCCATTGTCACTATAGCAACTCTTCCTCTCACTTTAGGCCGGCTCTCCTAGGGAGAATCCCTAGAAAAGGTGTAAGATAAAGTTTAAAAATAGATAGGATGGTGGACCAAGACCAATGCCTATCCAGTTGGACAGTGGAATCAATGTCTACAAACAAGAGGGTTTGAATATTATGGAGAAGACATAATTAGGCCATACATTGATGTGGCACAATTAGTCCAAAACAGATATTCAAATTATACTAAAATAAGTGTGAGCCCTCATATAAGAGGCACCATCACAACCATCAAGTTACATCCAAGAATAATGTGCAAACATTAAATAGTGAAGGAACAGTCTGCTATCACACAAATATACACCAGTAGACATGCCTAATAATTATAGGAAATCTAGCCCTGTCGCCACTAGATCTTTCTTTGTTAGTACTGGTGTTTTTCCAGTCTCGGGTGATGACTTTAAATGGCGTATACTGCCATCAAATCCAATAAATCTGCACAAAGTCCAAGATGATTAGCACACGAAAGACTCCCACGCAAAGTCCAAGATGATTAGCACACAAAAGACTCCCTCTTGGGCTGTCCGTAAACACTCAAGAGTGAGGGTAAGTTTTAAATAATAATTTGAAATTTTGAAGTGGTGGAATCAAATCCTAAAGATAGTTGCAACAAATTAACAAAAATGAATGTAGTAAATGTGCAGCTTAGGTGAAGGAAATTCAAAATAAGTGCATTGTAAACTACCATAGCACTGCAAACAATTCTATCAATAACAACCAAGAGATTTAAAGAGCTAGAGCAAAGCATAATTGTACCAAAGCATATATTACCGGAGAGATTGATTGCATCATAGTGAGTCATAGGTGATAGGCTGCTAATCTCCTTGCTTGCAATGGAGGTAGCAGTATGAGGTCCTGTAGATGGAAGAGTGAAGAACTGTCCACTGTTACAGACAGTCGAGAGAAAATCATATCCAACCTCTCTGCTTCTTCAATCTCAATATATAGAAATCCTTCTTCCTTGGACCAAGTCAACTTGTCTGCTAAACATGGCGGAAAGAAAGCTCCAAAATGCATAAAGACAAACATGCAAACTGAGTGACTTTTTGCTGTTTAAGAGACCTTTTCTACTTTCCATTCATCGCAAAAAGTGTTACTTCTCTTTCCAAATTGAACCTCCTGATTGGCTGCTAGCTGCTGTGGTTTAACTTGCTAGGTCAAATGGCTTTTCCTGCTGTTCTGGGCAAGTTTCCTGCTTTCCTTGGCTAATCAACAACCTTCTTTGTCTTAAATAGACCCCCATTTACAAATCCAAAAACCACTCTTTCACCTCCACTTGCTGCCATATGTAACCTTTAGCTTTAAAGTGGCCTTTCCACCCTTATAAATGAGCTTTCTTTTCTGTTGCAAGATTTCTGTGGCCATTAACTTCAGATTCATGTCTCGGAAATTCCACAGTAGCCATTTTTGTCATCGACGTTTTGAATCCATAACAGGACTCATCATCAGGACTGAATGTCAAGTTAGAAGAGCTTGTGATCTTTGAAGCATTAATATTCAAATTTTGGGATGCAGAGATCAATGAGTTGTCAGCTAGAAAATTAGGTTTAGGGTTTTTAGAAATTAAAAACATATTGTGTAAAAGACTAGGGAAAGAAGTAATAAAATCCAAAGCTTTAAATATTATCAACTAGGTTAAAAATCCTATCTAAGTTTATAAGTTTTTAATAATAAATTAATATTAGAATAATAATAAAAGTATTTTTATTAATATAAATATAGTATTAATTTTAATAATACTATATTTATTTTAGAATTAATATTAATATAATATTAGTATATACAAATAATATATTAATATTAATCTTAACGAAATACTTTTGTATAAGAACCAAAGATAGAATAAAAATTTTGTATTTTAGATTCATAATAAATTCTAAGTTGAAATATTAACATTGATAAATTAGTATTTATATAGTATTTTAGGTAGAAATGGCTACTGTGGAATTTCCCAAACATGAATCTGGAGCTTTCTTTTATTGAAAAGTCCAATTTGTTGCCTATATAATTTCATTTAAATTATTATGATAATACATGGGAAATGGGACTGGAAAGACAGAATGTGGATGGAATTATGGATTTCTAAAACTAGTAAAAAAAAAAAATTATATTCCCAATGTTGCCAGAACAATAAGGAAATCCGAGTGTTTTTTCAAAATAACGCATCTCTCAGCATGCATCGGTACATTGCAAGAGTCTATATTATTTAATGTGTGAAAAAATCTTTGAAAGTTATTTGCCACGGTTATGTAAGCACATGTACATGAGAAACGGAACTTCTTGTCATGAAAAAGAACCTGTTTTAAGTGCCCTTTTAACTTTAAATATTTACAAGCTTCAACTTGAACCTGAATTTTTAAAATTCTAAAGCCAGATCGTCTCAAAACTCAAAATTAGATAGGCAATGCATTCAAAGTTTCAAACTAGCTTTGAAGTTTTTATTGGACAGGAACTACCCAAACTTATGCTGCTTCCAAACAAAAACTGAAAAAGATGACTAAGAAATTCACTTTAAAGATACAAAGAGATGAATTAGTCAGACAAAGACTATATGGATAAGAAAGTAAACCTGATGAATTGGTGGATACATAAAATTTATGCAGACAGGACACTCGAGCAATTCATGCACGCTGCTTTTTGGCAATGTACCAGACTTTCCATATTTTGGTGGATGAGCCTTTCTAACATAAGGTTGCTCATTTATTGGGCCTGGAGGAGAATCGTTATCCATAAAAGGCGACACTGGTTCATCCATACAGGTAGGACCTGGTACTACACAAGGAGCTCCATCTCCTATTTGATATTTTCTAGCTCTAAGACAGCTTATATGCATTTCCCGTTTATTGATCTGGTTAAGATTTGTCCTCCACGCAATGTTTATCTTCACTCTAACTCAGTGAACAAAATTTTGCAGATATCAGCTTCTTGGCTACTTCAAAAGTATCAGGTGAAGCTTTCATAACGACCTGAATGAAGCATGTGCACAATCTACAGAGTGTTAAACAGTGCAGATAAATTGGCATGCCTTAAAAAGTACGAACAAATTCTTATGTTCATATGAGTCATGCACTAAAACTCAATTAGCTACGCATTTCTACAAAGTTTCAGTGAATGCTCCTTTCCTTTGTAAGTTTATAGTCTACCATTGTTAATTTACTTTCATCATAAACATATCATGTAGAAACCATTCTAGATAGCATTGAAAAATATAAGATTAAGATCTCCATTGACAAAAAGAACGTCAAGAAGGCATCAATAATCCATTATACTAGAAAACATTAATGGAAAATGCTTTTGCAATTTGTCCTTGCCATGAAGTGAGAAACAGAGTGGACATTCTCGAATTTAAATTTTAAAAGCTACACAATTGCACTGCAGTTAAAACACAGAAATTATTAGAAACATCAAAGAACATAAAACAGATTCAACGGTAAGAAATAACAATAGATATCCCTTCACAGAGAGGAAATCATGTTAATCTGCATTTACGTCCCCAACCTAGAAGGTTATAGCAAACAATTACTTGTGATGACAAAACAACACACCCATATTCTCAGAGAGAACTCCATAGCGGAGAAGTTGCAGATAGAGATAAATAATGCAGTCCCTAAACATATAGAGGGATCAGTTTCTTTACATTGATGCAACAATAGAAAAATGTTAACTTTGGATAATTCATCATTCTTAATAATACTTATTACTTGCCCTCAACTAAAAGCTGCTTGCTTGTAATAAGCATGTAAACAGAATCGGTGTCCTTTGCTCCCTGTATGATCTCAGCCCAATCACATCTTGTTTCTTTAAGAACAAGCCAATGATAACTTTACAGTTATCCAACTGGACAATCATTACGGATTTTCTCACAATCCCCTCTTCCTCATTTATCATGTTATCATGTAGTTATTATCACTGCACAACAGATTGAAGCAATTTTTCCTCAGCAGGATCCAGGTGGACACTGGTGCCCACCCACCTCTTCCATTGATTCCGAATGGTTTCACATCTAGGCAGTTCCATTGATTCCGAATGGTTTCACATCTAGGCAGTTTTACTTTAGTTTTGGAGGTCCAAAACTTCTGAAACATGTTTTTAGGCATTTCCCTTGTGTTTTTGGCAGTGGATGTAGGCTACAACATCTTTGATTGTGTGGCCTGCTGAACTCATAGAGCATGAGTTATGCTTTGTAACAGTCCAAGAAACACCAGGGTTTGTGTGCAAAAGATGCACCCCCAAGAACTTGACATATCAACTAGCCTCCTCAGGCCTGCTCAGGCCTGCATTCCTTTTCCCACTTTGGCTCCTTAAGGCTTTTTGCATCATAGGGTAGCATACTTTATGTTAAAAAGCACTTTTGCCTCTTGCAAATGAGCGTAGCTGATACGTCACTCTTCAGAGAAAAGCTACCACCATTCTAGCTAGTTTATATCGCTTTGCAGTTTACAATTTTTATTCATTATTAGAATTTCGGTTCACTGTGCTGTCTACAATATCTCTGTGTATGTTTCCATTTATATTGCTGGCTTCATTTGGTTCTCTAAATAATCCAGATCACAATAAAATCACCGACTGCCAAACTACCTTCACTGTTTTCTTCAAAGAAAGATAACTTGAAACCAGAAAAGGGAGAAGCCATCTCAATCTGCATGTGACTACTAAAAGAAACCAAATGAAAAAATGCACACTTTTTCCCTTATTTTGTCAGTTTTCCCTTAATTTCACAGCCACAAATATATCAGAAACTAAATGGCAAAAGCAAACATTTTCCCCTAACTTAACAGTTCCCCTTAATTTCACAGAATACTATGTCATATAGCCACATATATATATCAGAATTATTTTCATCGATACTGTAAAGGCACAATAATGATGTCAAAAATGTAGTGGTGGGAAACTTTACACTAATTAAATTCTAAAAACTTCGGGCAAGATGATTTAAACGTCTTAATTGTCGAGCATCCACCTCCTATCAAGAGGTGGGAAACCGTTTAACTCTTGGAGGCACGAGGCTAGGCTTGAATTAACGGCCGTAGCTCTACCGCTTTACAGTGCCCCCCTTGCAGGCCCCGGAGGGGCTTGAACCCAAGCTGGGCTGCAACAGTTCCCCACTCCCACCGACCCAGCTCAGGAAAAACGAACACTATGGCACCTGAGAGTTACATGTCTAAGGAATTCAGCAAAACGACTGCGTAACTCTCGGTTGCTCTCAGATTACAAGTTGCAAAGATACTTGTATTGTTTTTTTTTAGATCTACGTTCTTCACATAACTATGCAATAATACTTGTTGCCAGTCAATCGTAATTTAGATACATAGTTCTAAAGCGCAACAGTTGTCCACGAACAAACAACCGGAATCACAGTGCGATAAAGGAATAGCCATTTCAAAAGAAGGGCAAGTAAAGACTAGGCCGGATAGGCCTCTACAAGTCCAGTGAAATAACGACCCTGGAAATAGATGGAATTAAAAGAGCTTCATAGCTATAGATTAAGGAAACCTTTAACACATTCAGAACTAATCATGTAACGGTATGCTTCTTTCAGTTATGCCACTGGAGTATACAAGAAATCGCTGGAAAAACTGACTGAATCCCTTGGAAGAAAAGTAGAAAGAAAAAAAAACAGTCAAGGAGGCAGAGATACCAGGAGCTTAATCTTCATATTCTTGCCACAGCCCGTCAATTACGTCTCTAATGACTCCCCGAAGGAACTTGGGACTACTATGCATTGCACCAAATGTCCCAGGCCGGATCAACTGGAAACAGATCAATCATTTTCTTCACAGCCAACAGATTCCTGCTAAAAATATGCATAGCCTGGGACGGGAAAACCTAAGGGGCGTAGAGCTCCTAATTAATATATTTCCGCAAACATTAAAGATTGCATAACCATGCGAATCCCAAGAGAAGAAAACGGCATTGGATCCCAAATGAAACCAAATATTTCACAGATTCGACCATTTCTGAGAATTTCAGGCTAAACGACAAAGACTCTCCACGTAAGAACAGCAAATTCCTGGGAAAGTTCTAAACCTACACGAAGTTCAAAGCTTGTCGGATAGCATTTAAACCAAATCGTAAAGAATATTTAAAGCCCCCAGCTTCTCAAGAATAAACTTGACTCGGTATCGAAGCAATACCCTGTCTTCCAACTTTTACGGAAAAAAGCATTAATGCGAAACAGAATCCGAATTCGACGCAGGTGCAAGCAAACAATAGACGGCACAAATAGCTAATTTTACCCATAAATAGAAACTTCAACACATGGAAATAAGAATTGTGCTCCAGATTCAGCGGCCACCACTGATTCACAAAATTTAACAACCAGCCACACGTTCCGTCGGAATAAACAAAACTTCACGCTCAGAAATGTCGCTATTTAGCATTATTTTGACATGTTTTCAGAACTTAAAACGCCTCCTGCTGAAACACTGCTGAACGGCCAAAATTGAGAAGAAAAAAAACCTCACCGATTACATTCTCGAAGCAAACAAAAATTCCAGCAATTTATGTTCCACGAGTTGAAGACTGGATCAAATGAAACTGAAGTTTACAGAGATGGCAGCGGATCGCAGCACGAGAATTCATTCTGCATTCAATAATTGACAAGTGTGTCTCGATCAGCATGCTGGCCTCGAAAGTCGATAGAGATGATGATCTTGCATGGATACAGGACCAACCTTCAACTGTTAAAGAATTTTGCCTTTTCCAATGCAATATTTGGCAAATGAGGGTTTGCAAACTGGATGGATGTTCAATGAGGATTGACTATGGAAAATGTCTATATTTTACTTTCGTGGTAAAAATGAATGTGCTTGCATGGTCAACTCGTAAGAAGAGTTGTTTTTAGGGAGGCTGGTGGTTGTATATTTCTTAATATTGGTTTGTGATGTCAAATGGATGTAGCTTGGGTGGTTGGGAGGAATGACTCCCACCGAGGTTCTATTCTTGTAAGTGATATGATGCTCTTGTGGAGCCCTTTATAATAAATGTTGTAATTGATGAGTTGACCATACATGGATTCAGTTTGAATATAGGTATTGGAATTTTCAGTGGAGTAGCTCTCTAACAAATGATGAACCACATTTAAAAAATAATAATAATGTTGGTCTGTGTTATTTATAGTTTGTGTTATATTTAGTATCTAATTTTTTAAGCATAAATAAAAAATAATAATTTCATTAATTAATTTTTTTAATTATTAATAAAAACACTCTACCTTTGTGATTGAAGGATGAAATGAAATTCCGACTTTGGAACTTGGAACACTGAGTTTGACTTGAACTCATGAACTGGTTTTGTTCATGTAAGGAAGTTGGAGAAATAAAATTTTATATAAAATAGAGTAAGTTCATTAAGAGAAATTCAAAAATAATAATTTTTCTCTTAAATGATAACAATTTCCCACCGTAAAAATTTTATTATTTTTATTTATAAAAATTTTGACAGTAAAACTTTGCTGGCAGGCTATTGAGACCCATTTGAAGAGAGCATGGATAGTCAAATATTTGACCTTAAACTTTAATAGTAGACATATCAAGATATATTGGTTTTGGATTTCAAATTTTAATTATGTTTTGTTTGGCGATCAATATGCATTTTGTTGTGGAGCATTTAATGTGTCAAGGGATGCATATAGGCTGGTGTCTCACATGTGATGGCCTATATGCATCCTGTGGACGCATTAAATGCCCACAGCCAAGTGCAAATTGTTTAAGGCTTTGCTTTGTCTTGAAAAAATAAATTATCTTTAAAAGTTTAGTTTATCTATTTATTTACTCATATCTTATACAAAACTAGTTTATAGTAAGAAAAACCCATAAAAAATGAGTTTGATCACTTATTGATTCATTTTTCAGAATAAGTTAATTGTTAGAGGTTTTGCACTTTTGGTGTCATTTTTGTCGGAAACTAACCACGAATCATTGCTGAAATAACAAATTGCATTTTTTATTGCATAAATGGATTCAATGCCCTCCAAAACCCCTTGGCACCCTATTATGCAATTTCAGCAATGTATATCTATAATTTTAAAAATTCCATACAAATTTCGGCTAGACAAATCGTGAAATAAACTATGTGAAATGTCTCATGTTTAGCTTACTCCATTCACTTCTACACAAAACTAGTTCATAGAAAGAGAAAAGGATATTGTTTAGCCTTAGTCTAAGTATTTATAAAAGCAGCTCTTAAATTGAAACTAACCACCAATCATTGCTGAAATAACAATTGCATTTTTTATTGCATAAATGGATTCAATGCCCTCCAAAACCCCTTGGCACCCTATTATGCAATTTCAGCAATGTATATCTACAATTTTAAAAATTCCATATTAATTTCAGCTAGAAAAATCGTGAAATAAACTATGTGAAATGTCTCATGTTTAGCTTACTCCATTCACTTCTACACAAAACTGGTTCATAGAAAGAGAAAAGGATATTGTTTAGCCTTAGTCTAAGTATTTTAAAAAGCAACTCTTAAATTGACGAAATTGCATATATCAATAGTTAACATTTCAAAATCAGAGCGAGCTAAATCTATATTTTTATAAAACAATGTTTTTTGGCATTAGCAAGGTGTTTTACAACCAAATATGTGGGAGATGTTGTAAAGTAACACTAAGTAACCTTACAAACAAAATAGATTTTGACTTTAAAAAATAATTAAATAATTAAACAAAGTAAAAACAAATTATATGTCAGGGCAAATCACAAAAGAATAACATGTCCATCTAAAATTAAATTTTTGCAAAAGCTATGAAAAAATAAAACTAGCACAGATCCATCTTAAATCGAGATCTACCAAGTATCTATAGGGATCAAGTTTCTTCAAGTGTAAATTTTTTATCTTAAACCTTTTACACATTAAGAAAAAAAATTCACACCTCAAGAAATTTGATCCCTCTTAGTGGTTGGTAGGTCCACATTTAAGATGAATCTATGCCAGTAACAATCCAAAATTGTAATTTTTGTAAAGATTTTATGATCACAACTCTGATGATAAAAAACAAAAACAAAAAACAAATTTGTAAAATGTTTAGCATTTTTATTTAAATATTTTATTAAAACTAAGTCTACATATTATAAAACCAAGATGTGTTTGCTTTGAGGAGAGACATGGCAAAGGGCAGTACATCGCATTGAATGCCACTTGCGACCCTGTCAACACCCTTCAGCTTGTTACCAACTTTTTTGTACCATAGTTGGGTTACCTGAGGAGCCGTCGGTTGACGGACTTGTTCAAAGTCTGATTCCAGTGTATCAGTTGATCCGTCTGCTTGTCTAGCCAATATTGGCTAGTCACTTTTATATTTGAATAATTTTGACCATGGCCCCACGGGGTTTGTAATAAAATGTGCTAGTAGGATATTTTTGAGTGGTTCGGTCTCCTGATACGTAGAATTGCAAATAGGGTATTCCAGGGAGTTTTTTGTCCCTGACAATTATGCTTTGCCTTCAGCCGAGTATAATTGACGAGGTTTTCTCCCGCTTCCTCCAAAGCTGGAATGCCCGATGTTGAACTCTGGGCCTTGGGAGGTTATTAGAGCCCAACTGAGTGTTATAAGCCTACTAGACATTATTTAGATAGATCATGGTCATGTCCTAAGTCATCTGGACACATAAAAAAAAATTCAAAAAATTCTTTTTCGAACTGTGAAAAATTGTTTTTTAATTTTTAATTAATTTTCCTAAGTTTTTTGGGTTAATTTTTCCATAAATTAAATGGAAAAAACCCGTTCATGATCCGGACTCAAAATTCAGTGTTTGAAGGCTCTAACCTTAAGCCAAAAATCATTCTTGATCATCCAGCCAGTCAGAACCAACTTTCAGATCAGCAATCGGACACAATGCATTTTTACTCAAAAAAGTCAGTTTTGAGTAAAAAATGATTTTTAGTAAAAAAATGATTTTTATTAAAAAATGATTTTTATTAAAAAAAAATGATTGTTTTGGAGAAAACTAAAACTCTCCAAATTAATCCAAATTTAATAAAATAAAAGGCTAAATGACATCTCATGGAACACTTATGATGATTGGAGTTATCATAACTCAGCTTCAGTCATCATTAAGAGAGCAATTAATTTATTATCAGTTATCAGACATGTCATCTCCAGCTAAAGATGAGATGGAGAGCTCTCATTGGTCCGGTGATTTGATCAAGGTAAAGACTGAAGCTTACACCATCAGTGGGCTTCTCAAACCTAGCTCAGGCTCCTGCCAAACCTAAAGGATGAGCTTACCTACATCCAGACTCACACATGTGGCCTCATCCTTGGCTTGTTTTCAGTGCACAGGTTTGGAATGGGGGCGCCTTACCTGCATGGAGGCCTCCCCTCACTCCTGGTTCTCCAGTTTAGGTTTGGGCTCTTTGTTAGGTGGCTAAGCTAGTTAGGGTTGGTTTTTTAGTTTTAGGGTTTTAGCAGTCTCTCATTTGTTAAAAAGAGGCTCTTTCAACTCTATTTGCATGGACTTTTGAGCATAGAAGCTCTACAAAAATTGTAATCATTATATTATTGAATAAAGCTTTTCGGCTTTTGAGGTCTACAGGAATGTCTCTTCATTGATGGATGTGTTGTATGAGGTGATCTCTTTCCATGCTTTCAATTTGTTATTTATGTGTTGAATCAAACAACTAGCTTTAGAAGTCTATTATTAGAACATAATATTTACCATTTGCTGCTGTCAAGTTGGTTTATTATGCAAAGTTTATCATAATCTAAATGAGTACAAATATTCAGTTATATGAAGTATTGATCTTGATTTGCATATTCCTAGCATACTAGATTTTATTGTTTGATCTCACTGGGTATCAAGTTGGATTGTCTTTACAGATCTCGCCATTTGGAGAAGGGTGCAAGCTTAGCTGCATCAAACTCATCTCCCTCATCATAAGAACCTTCTAACATTGTTGAATTTCGGGACCTACAGAGGGTTTGGCTTTTTCCAAGAGAAAAAAACAACGAGATCTTCCTCCAAAGTTCCATCTCAAAGTCTTTCATAAATTTAAACACTTTCTTGGTTACCGAACTTCCTTCCTCTAGTTCTCCCTTTGCTCCTTGACTTCTTTTGTTTCTTTGCTTGCTAGCCCCTTTCCTCCTTGACTTGTTTTCATTTTCTCACTTTTTCTTCATCACTGCCCCGTTTTCTCTCTCTCTTTTACCATCCCTTTTTTCCATTTTGGACAGCCCTAGTGTGCCCTAGCTTTCTTCCCTTGTTTGCCTCTTTTTGCCCTAGTTTTTGGGCTTCCTTTAACCTTGTTTTTTGCCATTGCTTTTACTTTTTGTTCGCTGTCCTATTTTGCAATTTTTATGACAGCCACTTATTTCATGGTTCGCTGTCCCGTTTTGCACTTTTTATGACAGCCACTTATTTCATGGTTCGCTGTCCCGTTTTGCACCTTTTATGACAGCCACTTATTTCATTATTCGTTGTCCCATTTTGCACTTTTTATGACAGCCACATATTTCATTGTTTGTTGTCCCATTTTCTTCAATTTTGTTCATCCCTTAGCTTCTTAGTTCGTTGCCCTTTTCCTCCCTTTTCTTGTTTTTGACTTCCTCTTTGCCTTCCCTCTTTCTTCCCCTCCGCTTCTTTTTATTTCAACCTTCTTTTGTCTTGTTCTTTTGTTTTCATTCAAGCTTTTTATTTTCCCTTTTCATAAAGTTCGAGAAAAATTTCAAGAAAAGTTTCAAGTAAAGAAAAAGCACTCTCCTTTTTACAAGTTTTAATAATTGTAGAGTTACTTTGTTTTCATTGGAAAAATCCTTTCAAGGATTAAAATCCTTAAGGCATATTGCAATAAAGTTTAATAAAGATCTTGTGCTTGAGTGGGGTTTTTAAGTCCCCACTCTCATCCTCCCCCATTTGGGGAGGATTGTGTTGTGTTTACTTGTTCATGCTTAAATTATATTTGCTTATTAATCTTAGAATACTAATTGTCAATTCATCACTTTTTAATTAAGTTGATTACTCAGTTCTTTCAATTGTTTATCTTTCTAAGTAAATCAGTTGTGCAAATCTCTTGAATCACACCATAAGGTGGATCAAGAGTACTCTCTGTCAGAGAGTCCAATCAATTAATTTTATCTTGTGCTTGTTTAATCAATTAATCCTCATAAGTAAGACTCTTGAAGTTGCAGAAACACAAGTCAAGAGCACTCTCTATCGGAGAGCATCTTAGGTTTGCATAACCCCTACATTAGTTTCATCTAGATTAGCTAAGTCTCTTGAACCACTATCATAAGACAAGGTCAAGAGTGTTCTCTGTCAGAGAGTTTTAATTAATTAATTTAATAAAATTCGCAACTCAGACCCCTTTAATTAATTAACCCCCTTCCCTCCTTGTCGGAGTATGCTCTGACCGATCTCAGATTGGAGTACCCAGAAACGGCATTGGATCTCTAAACCCCACAAGAGGAACTTAACTAAAACTTTTCCCCATAACCAATGCACCGGCGTTGTTCGATAAATACCGAGGCATGTGGGCAAATTCCAAGTGTGGGCGCCGAGCTACCTAATCTAGGCACTAGTAGTTAAGTTATTGAACACTTACCTTTGACCCCAGACAGGTCTGTCATGTCTTCGAACGGAGCCACTGAAGGTATTACCGGTTAGGACATCCAGCCACCATAAGTGAAGATCACAAACAAAAAACTCTTAAAATCTACCAAGAGCACTTGCAAAACCTAATACTCACTAGCTTAAATTCCTAGACTTTATTTCACGCGCTTATTTTACTCCATAAGGCACTGGTCCTTTGTTATATTTGATTAATTTTCTATCTTGATCAACTGTCTATGGTCCATTTCAAATGATTATATTTGAATGCTTAAGTTATAAGTCTGGAATCTTTGCTTATATGTGTGATCTCTTGTTAGCAACGTGGATTGCTTTAATTAATCATCATCCCCTTAATATTAATCATTTTAAATCACAATAACTCCTAAACAACACCCATCTGCATTTGAAACATCTAAAAATTAACTTAAACATTGAGCCATAGAAAACTCTTTGTTAGGGATTACCCCCCTTGGCTTCGTTAGGAGTTAGCCTAAACGGAGGAGCCAGGAGTAGGTGACAGTACCTAGCTCTGTGCTTGGCCCCAAGGTCACACCTCTCCCACTTTCTCAAGTGAGGAGACAGCTTTTAGAAGATTTCTGCTGCTGGTGTGCAATCGGAGGACAACGCAGCTATTAATGAATCGCTCCTTTTGGCCCAGGTCATTCAAGCTCGATTGCACTCGGCTCTACACACAATTCACCTTACACAAGTATTGGGTTTTAATGGCTCGCTTCTCCCAGCGCATGCCATTTATGTTCAACAGTGTTCAACTCAATGCTTTGGTCACCTGGTATGATGGCTCAGCACAAATCCGGTTTTGCAGATGTTTATCCTTCGCGTGTTCTTCACTCTCCTCATTCTGACACAACTCATCGGCTCTCTACCCAGGAAGAAGGTTAAGGTTTGGAAGCTTTGGGATTATTCTCCCGCCATGTCACAACGCCTCCGTGCTACGCCTTGTAGGGGAAGCATCTCCAGATGGCAAGGGGTCGTTGCGATGCGTCACTCCCTTTAAACATGGTATGGTGCTCACATCCCTCTCAGCATTACCCAAGTCGTGGATGATTGGGAGGCGGAAGCAGTGGCTCACCATTGCACTACTCAACCCCTGAGACAAAGGCTCTCCCATTACTGGTGTATGAAAAATGTTCTAGTTCAGTTGCTTTGGAAAAAAGACAAGGCTCCCTCCCCATCTCCCTCCAACAATTCAGAAAGTTCCTTTGGTAAGTCAACCTCCTCATCTTCACCGAGCAAGCATCTGCAGGACCCCCCTAAAGAAACCCCTAAGCAATAGGACATTATGTCCATCCAACATCTGGAAGAATCTTCTCCCAAGATGGAGATCAAAACACAAAACTCAGGGGGTCGTGAGCAGGTCGGTAGCTCGTCACAGAGGATGTCGGCTCCTCCTCCTACAATGGAACCGCCTTTGGATTCGCAACCGACGCTCTCTACTGATGATGAAGACTACTACAAGCCCTATATTTTTGTCGAAGAACCCTAGAGGAATCTGTAAGGCCTTAGGATTTTTTAATTGTCTCTATGTTTTTATCTGTATGCTTAGTTTGTTTGTCATAGCTATGCTCTGTTTCAGCTTTGTCTGGAGTGACTTGGTTTCCCTCACCAAGGGCAGGTCCATGACAGTTTTTTTGTTACTATTCCATTGTACTTACATTAATGATAACTGAGATATATACTCTATGAATGTACTCTTTTTTGTATATTAATATATCTTTATGCAACTTACCAAACAAAAAAATCTATAGATTATAACTTTTAGGGTTTGAATAGATTACATTTTCTTAAATTATTCAAGTATAGAATATTACGATGTAGTTTAAATTTAATGGAGGAGTTTATGTTTTGGACTTTAATGTGGGTTTTGGTTGAAATCTAGTAAAATTTTTTTTGGTAAAATCCAAATTTTGAAGTGTTTAAGTTTTGTTTTTAATACATAAATAGATTCAACACTTCCATGGTACCCAAATTCCATATTTCCAATCTGAACAAAATAGGAGGAAAAATATGCTCCCAAAAGGTTGAAAAAAGTAGAATATTTAGACTACACCAAAATTATTAGGCTTTCAAGAGTGAGTCTTACTTACACATTTAATTTTGGGTTTGAAGGTTTTTAATCGTATACTTTAACTATCTTTAAAAATATTAAAAATATTATCAAACAAAGTTATTTAATTGCATCAAAGAGGCACATTCTACAGCCCAGCAGGGGGGATACGTGTAACTCCTTCCGTGCTCATCCTAGAGCTAATACGTGTCCTTTATAATAAAAAAAAAATATTCTAAAAAATATCATGTCAACCCAAGTTAAATTTAAAATATTTAGAACCACATATATATATAAAACTACACAAATTAAATTACACAGTTTCTCAACATTTCCACTCTAAAAAGAGGTTTGCACCTCGAGAGATTTGATCCTTCTCGTCTTGGTAGATCCCCTTTTAAGATGGATCTATGCTGATTATTTTACAATTTGGATTCATATACAACCATAATCAATGGAATAAATTTCTACCAAAATGGATCCAAATTGTAGAATACTTAAATGGTCCCATTATGAAAAAAAATCATAGTTATGAGGTAAGCTTCTTTAAACCATAGCTCTTCAAATCTAATGTTCCTTAATGTCAATCTTTTCCTATCTAATGTTCCTTAATGTCAATCTTTTCAACTTTGGATAACAAAAGATTGTTGAATTTTAATGAGAAATGTATTAAGACAAATCTAAAACAATAATTGAAGGGCATACTCTCCTATGCTTGAGTTTATCTATGAGAATTTGACTTAAGCAAAGGTTTACTTAATAAGATCATTTAAGATTGCAAATATTTAAGGAATCCTATAATTAGATTATGAGAACAATGTCTTTAAGGGTAAACTTTATTTAAAGATAGTTCACATGAAGGAAACATGTACACATGCAAAGTTTTATATGATTACAAAATAGAAAAAATAGCAAATTTTGTTTGTGGTAGCAACAAATGTTTAAGAAAAAGATGCAAAAACACATTTTAAATGAAATTAATTAATTTTCTAAAAAAATGTCTTTCTTTCTAACCACAAATCTAATAAAACCAATATAATCAAAGTTTCATCCTAATTTAAATTTAAATTTTATATACGATGAAAAGATGCTCTAAATTTTTTTACTAATTTTTTAATTTATACAAATTATAACAAATTAAATTAAAATTTGTAAATTAAATTTCAAATTTAAATTAAAATTTCAAATCGATCAAAATTTTAATTTCCTATATCATCATATTATAATCACTAATAAAGAAAGTAATAATTTATTGTTGGCTTAGACAACTCTCGTTCTAAACTTATAACTTTAATAAATAAACATGTCACAACTTCTTAAATATACTACCTACATACATGGACATAAATGAAATCATGATTTTGAAAATTTTAACCCTCCCATCATTTTCTTTACCAAACTATAAACCAATTTCTTTTCATGTACCTTTATAAAGTTAAAGAAAAAATATGAACCAAATAATTTTAACTAGATATATGAAATTAACGCTTTTAATCTACAATATAATTAATGGTATTTGAGGTTGTACAACCTGAAGTCAAATGGCAAACTAAATATTTTTCAAAATCCTCACCCATTAAATGTATGTGTAAGGTTAGCTAATCTATGTCCCATAGGGCCCTATGTGTAAAGATAACTAATCTATGTTCCATGGACCTACCAATAGGGACATTAGCTCAAGTTATTAGGCATTGGTCCCTTGTGCTATAGCATAATTTTCTAGCTTTGTCGGCCCATGTCCCTCCCCTAAGGTAGGATATAATATTATTCCTATGAAAAGGGAAAACCAGAGATTGAGATAAAATAAAACGTGGATAGCATAGCCACACATGATTCCATTATTCACAATGTGCCCCCTTACTAAAATAAATCATAAGATAATTAAATTGTACTTGTGCTCGGCGATGGGGAGCACGTCCCCTGTAAATGGGACATGGTTTTCATTCTTTTATAAGGAGGTTTGCTTCATATAGATAAGTCATTAACATCATGAGCAAATTATTTGTTTTCAAGGCTTTCCATATATTTATGAGAAATGAATGGATATGTACGTGTTTATGTATTTTAAATATTTGAGACTTTATAGGTATGTACTTATTTATGTTTTTTTAATATTTGCTTGCTTTATATTAATGCATTGTTATGTAAATATGTTTTTTAATTGGTTTATTTGGCTTTAAAATATTATGGTTACAACTTACGATGAGAGATATCTCTAATTGTTATTGGTAATTGTAAAAGTTTTAGTGACTATGTTGAGTAAGTTGTTTGTAGTTTGGTTCTCTATAAGAGTTCAAGTTATCACACTTCATAAGTTGTACGTAGTAGTTGTATTTTTGTCCACGATGCATTAAATATCTTAAATTCTTGCACTTTAAAAGAAGATATAAGTGGTGGAGATGTCAATTTAGACAAATAAAGTTATGAGGGATAGTTAGAGAAGGTTGAGTAGTCTTATAGGAAGCATTCAATGTCAAGTCACTTTCATAAATGATATATGCCTTAGCACATGTATGGTCCACACTAGGCTCTTTTCATCGGCAAGAGCTATCCATTGAGCTGCAGAGTATTTAATGCAGTTGCAGCAAGCAGCTTGATGATCGTTGGATCTTGAGCTGCTCGAGATCCAAAGGTGAACAAATCTACTGCAGCCGCATTAAATGCTCTACAGCTCAATGGATAGCTCTTGCCCTTTTCATCCATTAGTGTGTGCCCAAATCAATGTGCATCTTGGTTGTATAATATTCATTCTAATTAGATTTGTAATCCCTACGAGACCAAGCTCGATATACTCATTCTCATGACTTGAACCACAACAATATTACATATTACCTTGATTCTTGTATTCATTGTAGCATATTATTTTGTATTAAGAATATATGTAGAATTGAGTAGTGCTCTAGTGTTTATGGTCATGGTTTGGGATTGTTCATTGTTCATGAATATCTCTTGTTGTGTTCTTATGTTGGTGGTATCCCAATTAATCACTTAAGACACATGTGGATGTCTCTATTTTTTTGTTATTGTTCTACCACACACTATTTGCAGGATTGATGTGCTCAAAAAATAGAACTACCATTGAAGTAATGACAAGTATAAAGATAAATGAATGATAACAAGAATAAACAAGCACTTGCGCACCTGGGTGGATTGCACTTGCAAATCCTAACACATAGAGGAATAAATCTCCATGGAAATGATACTCAAAAGACTAACAATATTTGATCAATTGATAATGGAATAATTGAATATAAGTGACAATGGGGTGGGGGGGGATTTTGATGCAAATCTCAAATAATTTATTAATGATTCATTAATGTGTGTAGTAAGCAAATCTCAACTAACTTAGTGATAAGTCATTAATGTTAGTAGCTAAAAACTATCGACTTATTTGGTGATTATTCATTAATGACCGAAACACCAAACAATGAGCTTATAAACAAAATAGCTCATGTACAAAAAAAATGTGTTTAGGTACACAACATACCTCCCCCTTATTAAAGCTTTGTCCTCAAGCTATCTCTATTCCTACTATTAATCACTTAATATATTTATTCTTGATTATACATCAAATGGTCTTTATTAACTATTGGACCATGAATAGCCTATGCAACCCAATGATTAACATATGCTATAAGTGCACGAATTGCATTCATAAGTCTTCTAGTCATTGGTTGTGTTAAGAACACAACATATGCTTCCTTCTTAAGATGCTTTGAGCTTAAAGCAAAGAATTATGTAGAAGTTCATTTGGTGTTCGAAGTCATACTCTCGCACTCATACAGGTAAGACAAAGTCATATACGACATACCATTGACTTGGTACCACTACATTCCCTCCCTTCTCAACATTATGGTAGAGATTGGTATTATTGATCAATGATGTCTACCAAATGAGATCTTGGGACTGATCATTGTCACTATATTTATGTCAATGCATGGTTCATTTTTGCTAAAGAGGAAGGTGTTGTAGTTGAGCCTTGAAAAGTTATGCGAGGGGAGGCTCTTCTTGGATAATGATGTCTATAATATATTCATGTTTTTTATCAGTGTTTGTGATTTTATCATCTTATGAATTTCCTTCATAAGGGGATTCATCCTTATGCACACTTAGGAATTCAACCACAAGAAGAAGACACGAGTTTCAACCTTAAATTTTACTCAAACTCATAAAAAAAGTATTCCTTTTATGCCTCAATTACAAGTTGAGAAAAAAGGTTTAAAAAAAATCGAATTTTATTTTCAACCCATGTTTTTAATAGAAGTCACAATTTAGGTCGCTAATATGGTAAAAAATATTCAGGTCAAAATTCCCATCAATATATAAATAGAAATTCTTTTGACAATATAGGTTGGAACTATTGATAATGACCTAATTTTAGGTCAGGGTGACACAATGCAAGATGCTTTAGGCAAGGGCTACAAGAGATGTTAGCATAAAGAGATCATGTAATGTAAGAATGCTAAATGAGCACTTTTATGGTTTCCCAAAAGAATAATTGAATTGGGGTAAAGTACAAACAAGGAGATAAATGCCCCAAATACAACCAAATGGATAAATTCTATATGGAGTAGAGAATAATGGAAAATGGAAGCAACCACGGGGGAGGGGGGCACTAAGGTGAAGTTTTTTGAAGGTATATGAGTGGTGTCATAAAAATACAAGTGATATTATTAGTATGGAGGAAGTGGCAAAGGGAAATAACATGTAATGAAGTGGAGCATAATGCAACAATGGAATAAAACCACTCAACAGTATGGGGGAACAAGTGAGCAAAACAACAACTAAAAGCATGAGGCTATCTCCATTGTGCAAATTATATAAACTCCATATCCAAGTTGGGATATAATGGCATGGGTGTCAATATGCAATGGGATACAAATCTATGGTGACCCATATAGGTGAAGTAATTATGTTGGGCAAAGGTAAATGCAAAAGTGGATGGGCTAGGACACTTTCCCAAGTGGGGGGTGGGGGGGAATAGGGTCACGTAGGCATATTCAATGGTTGTAAAATAATGCCAATGCAACACAAGAAAAGGGGACATGTTATGTATATGCTAGGCTAAAGAAATATACTAGAAGGATCAACAACATGTTGTTGAAATAATGATGGAAAAAAGGGTTCCTAAAGTAAATACATGTACACATGAAATGGATAACACAACATAAAAGTGTGCATGAAATCAAAACCAATGATGTAGAGGGCATGAAAAAACAAGCTAACAGGCTTGAGATGCATGTAATCAACTCCAAGAGAGAAATAAATCTGACATAAACCTAGATCGAATCCATAAGATTGTAATAAATGGGTCACATAGGCACCACCAACTAGTGAGGATATGATTGACATTGAGGAAAAATCCATTATTAAGCATCTAAAAGTGTCGAAGCAATTGAGGACATGCTCTTAGAAATACCTAATTAAAAGGAGGCATGGACATAAGATAATGAGCCCACCGAAGATGCAATGCAACAAAGGGATACAATCCCACAATCTTAGTATTAGGGGAAGGCGCCTCTTCTAAAGTAGGCTTTCCCTTTCTTGAAATAAATTTTGATGTTGGACTGTGAGAGCTTCTTCAACAATTGGGTTAGAGGAGGGAACAACTTAAAACATGGAATCATTTTTGCGTGTTGCCATAAGTGTGTTTTAAGCTTAGGAATTTAAAGACAATGGTGGAAATTTTGACCATATGTATCACATCAAAACGTAAATGGTTACCACACAAGGATTTGTTGCACTACTTGGGGGAATCTAGAAGAGTGATTTTACCACAATAATGGATTTGCTAGAACTCTCTTCTTTGGGGAAAATCAAACTTTACAAGTTTGGGAGCTCTTGACACTCATTGGGGGCATGGTTCATGTCATACAAAGAGAATAAGGAAGTTTAACTCATGGACACATGTTTGTTAGGGTGGCCATAGTTGGCCCAGGAGTATTGGTTCCCCAACCTTCTTATCCCCCCAGCACCCATATTACCCTTGCTAGTATGAATATGTGGGATGGGCTCCATTAATGATTGAGAACATGACGTTGATGAACATTTGAAAGATGTACAAGAATCAAGACTATATGGGGATATAGGGATAAAGAAGACAACTAATTGGGTGGATCGAGGAACAAAAGATGGATGCCTAAGGTGAGTTTGAGAAAAATCAACATCACCATAATAAGTGTTAGTTTTTCTTACGATTTGATTAGATTATCTAGGATCTTTATCCGAAATAATAACAAGTAAATCAATATTCATAAGATATAAAATATACACGAGACACAAATATTTTCACCGAGGAAACCATAAAGGAGAAAACCCTGCAAACTTCCTCAAAATAGTAAGATGATCAAAAGTAGTAAAAAGAAGTATTCATCAGCTATCTATCTCCCCTCCTATGACCGTCTCTCTCTCTCATGCAAACTTGAGAGTGTGTATAAATGAGGGAGAGCGCCTCCCTATTTATACCCTTTTAAGTCACTGACCAACCATAAGACTCGAGCCTACATGTCTTCTCACATGGGGCCCACTTCTCCTTGAGAGACTACAAGTACATATTACACGATATTACACTGGGGACTATTGCCTCGACTTACAACGGAGGTTGTACCTAAAGGTATAGACACAATTTAGACATCCCGTAAAGGGGTAACACACATCCCCAATGGGGGTACAACAACATACAACACAATAATCAACACTCCCTCTTAACTAGGAAGGTATTCTCTCTCTACACAGTCATCAACACATTTGGTCAAGTCTTCATTGCATCATCATCATCACAGAGTCATAGATTCTTCACCATAGTTTTTGCCATCATCTTCTTATAATTTGATGATCATACCATACTATCTATCATCAGACGTTTCTACAGATCCAACCCTTTTTCATGCTAGATGTAGTCCTAGTCCTCTACCAGGTCTTCATCACATCTCGAGAAATCCTTCACATAGAAATTTTCCAGGATCTTCTTTCCATTACCACAACAATAACCTGCATCTTCTACCTTCATCTTGTCGTATCCAGATCATCTATTTTGTCCTACACAAGACAAAACAACAAAAAAACAAAGCATCTATGGTTGACCTGTGTTCTATTAGAGAACCGCCTAGGTGCACCTCTTGTGCTTCATGACCTTATCATCTAAACATGGGAACACATATATATCATATATATGTAAGGATGAATTATGACCCGATAACCTGCTACACCAGGACCTTTTACGTTCTTCTATTCAACCTCGAGGGATTACATCCGAACAACCTACGTCCAGGATCTTTTCCATTCAGATAACCTTTGGGACATATTACGTCCAAGTAAACTACGTACCTCGCTAGGGTTCAGTATTTACACTTAGACAACCCTCGAGGCATATTACATATGAATAACCTACGTACCACGTCAGGGCTCAGTATTTACATTTGGATAACCCGTCACAGGATTGATTACATCCGAGCAACCTGCTACACCAGGATTTTTTCCGCTCGGACAACCTGTCCCATTTCCCATGTGAGATAATATGTTTTGTAACATATCAAGACTGATTACATTCAAGGATAACCTTCGAGCTTCACCAGGATGTTATATCCAAGGATAACCTGTAGGACATTTGAGAAAAATAGAAGAACTATTCCTATTAGAAATAATGTTGGAAGATTCTTCGAGAACACATTCACAAGATCTTCTAGAGCTTGGTTTGATGAGGCTGTTGAGTATTGGGAACAAGCTATAGCACTTGCTCCAGGAAATTACGTCTGAGCAACCTATGAACTTAGCCAAGATGTTATGCTTAGACAACTTATCTTTTTGGCTATGCTAGAACGCATCACTCCCTCTTTTGAGGGATCTCGATCTGGATCACACCAAGTCTTTCTCTAAAGTACTCGAAATTCACTCTCGCAAGAAGATTGGTCAATACATCGACTATCTTCTCCTTTGTTTCCACTTACTGGAGATTCACTTCACCTCTCTGCACCATATCCCTTATATAATGGAACTTGATCTCTATGTGCTTCGACTTGTATTGGAACACTTGGTTTTTCAACAACTTCATGCAACTTTGATTGTCGCAGAAGATGCAAGTCACATCCAACTAGAGACCAAATAAGTTGGATGGTAGATTTTTTAGCCACACTTCCTTGCAACTAGTCGAGGAAGCGATAACATACTATGCCTCGGTTGTACTTAGCTCCACACATGATTGCTTCTTGCTGAACCAGGAGATCATGCAATATCCCAAACTAAAGCAACAACCTGAGGTGCTCTTCCTGTCAATGGCACTACCTGCCCAGTCTGAATCAACATAACTATGTAGGTTAATCTTCTGATTCACATCATATTTGAGCCCATAATCTACTATACCTTTTAGGTACCTTAGAACATGCTTTACCGCTATCAGGTGAACTTGTCTTAGATCCATCAAGAACTAGCTCAAGGTGTTCATCGCAAAGCATATGTCTGGTCTCGTATTCATCAGATACATCAATGAGCCAATCATCTTACGATACATTGTGGCATTAACCTTCTTAGATGAAGCATCACCAAGAAGCTTCAAGTTATATTCCATAGGTGTGGCCATAGCCTTGCAGTACGACATTCTGAATCTCTTCAGAATCTCCACTACATACTTCCCTTTCCTAAGGAAGATTCCATCTACACTCTACCACACCTCCATGCCTAAGAAGTAGTGCATCATACCTAGGTCTTTCAGCTTGAACTCTGTATCAAGTCTCCTCCTTGCATTTGTAATGAGTTCCTCATCACCTGTTAGAAAAACGCCATCGACATATAGCAGGAGTATCATTGGTTTTCCATATTCCACCTTGAAGTAGAGGTTGGAATCTTCTTTACTCTTAGTAAATCCTAAGCTCACCAGGAAGTTATCAATCCTGTTGTCCCATGTCCTCGATGCTTGTCTCGATCCATACAAGGCCTTATTCAATTTGCACACATGGGTCTTCCTATCATGTGTCTCAAATCCTAGTGGTTGTTCCAAGAACACACAAAGAACGTCATCGACATATAGCAGGAGTATCGTTGGTTTTTCGTCTTCCACCTTGAAGTAGAGGTTGGAATCTTCTTTACTCTTAGTAAATCCTAAGCTCACCAGGAAGCTATCAATCCTGTTTTCCCATGTCCTCGGTGCTTGTTTCAATCCATACAAGGCCTTCTTCAATTTGCACACATGGGTCTTCCTATCATGCGTCTCAAATCCTAGTGGTTGTTCCAAGTACACTTCATCCTCGAATACACCATTCAATAAAGTTGTCTTGACATCCATCTGGTGTACTTTCCATTTCATAACTGTTGCCAAAGCAAGTATGGTCCTTATGGAAGTGTACCTTACCACAGGTGCAAATGTCTCTTCATAGTCTATGCCTTCTTTCTATGAGAAGCCTCATGATACAAACCTTTCCTTGTGTTTCTCGATGCTGCCATCTGCAACATGCTTGATCTTGTAGATTCACTTTGAAGTAATGACAAACCTCTTCTCCAGTCTCGGAACAACCTCCCATACATCATTCTTCATGATCAATTGATATTCCTCGATCATCGCATCCTTCGATTCTTTCTTTTCTGTAGCCTCTTCATAGGTGGAAGGTTCTCTATCAATAATGTCACACAACATGGACACATAGCTACTGTAGAGCTTTTCCCTCTTTCTCTCTCTATGTAATCCCTCTGGAGTGCCATACCTTTCAGCTTCTCGTAAGAGCTCCTGTGCCCATGTTGGTTTCCTCTTGTGGGAGTCCTTCTCAAGGAATTTCTCTACTGGCTCTTGTGGTTTTTTCATGTCATGATCTTTAGGGTCTTCTGGAAATGCTTCTCCAATTTCCATGTCTTGAACTCTTGTCTCTTTAGGTTCCTCGACTTACTAGACAGGAGTCATCCTGGATCTGAAGTATGTCGAGTCTTCATCAAAGGTTACATCTCTACTGATGTCGATCTTCTTGAATCCTGGGAAGTATATTCGATAGGCCTTTGATGTATCATTGTATCCTACGAATACACCCTTCCTCCTAGAAGGATCGAGCTTGGTCCTTTTCTCCTTTGAGACATGTATGTACACCAAGCAACCAAATATTCTTAGATGGCTGACTTCGGGCTTCACTTCTGAGAAATCCTCTTCAGGAGTCTTGTTGTCAAGTACTCTACGAGGAGTACAGTTATGTGCATACATAGTTGTTCTTGTTGCCTCTGTCCAAAGGTGCATAGGAAGATCCTGGTCAAGAAACATCGCTTTTGCTGCTCCCATTATGGTCTAGTTATTTCGTTCAACAACCCCATTCTGCTGAGGATTGTATGGAGTGCTCAACTCCCTCTTAATCCTAGATTCTGTGCAGAGTTCCTTGAATTATTCTGAAGTGAACTCACCGCCATTATATTAATCTTCTTATCTGTATGATTCTTGACCAAGGCTTTATATTCATTAAACTTGATGAAAACTTCACTTTTCTCTTTCAATAAATATATGCAAGTATTACGTGAGAAATCATTTATAAAGGAAACATAGTACACATACTCGCTTAATGAGCTAGAAGACATGGGTCCACATACATTAGAGTGTACTATCTCCAATATTCCTTTAGTCTTGCTCTCATTGCTAGGAAATGTCTTCTTTGCATTCTTTCCTTTTGCACATCCTTTGCAAATGCCTTCGTGCTTTGCCTAGATCTCTGGAAATCCTGAGACTGCTTTGCTTGCCATCGGTAGTGCTCTGTAGTGCACATGTACAAGCCTTCTGTGCCATAGTTGATTTGGTTCAATCGACTCATGAACCAATGCTTGTTCAGGATGTCCCTTCAACTTGTACAAGCGTCCGTCTTCTTCTCCAATCACTGTTGCATCCTCTATTGTATTTCCACTGGGCCACATCAGAACTTGGCCATCGAAAAATGAAACCCTAATTCCTTTTGCATCTAATGCAGATATGGATAGAAGATTCTTCTTCAATCCTAGAACATATAGCACATTATTCATCTTTAAGGATTTCTTGGAGTCAAGCTTTTATGAAGCTTCGCCACTCCCTTTTATGGGGTATTGATAATCATCTGCAAGTTTCACCTTGTGAGGTGACTCATGTTCAGACATATTGACGAATGATTCCTTATATCCCCTCATGTGTTTGGAAGCTCTACTGTCCACGAGCCAATCATTGCTTCCATGTGTGATAGTGCCATTAATTGTTGAGATTAGCACATACTCTTCATCTGAATCATTCTTCTCTCGTTTGAATCTTTTGTTTGTTGGTTCATCATATTCGACTATATGAGCATGGTGTCTCTTTTTCTGGATGGGACAATCTCTTTCCAAGTGTTGCTTTTCATCACAAGTATAACATCGAACATTTGAAAGATCTCTTTTGGTATTCTTTGGTTTCTTGTCCTTCTTCTTGTTGTGGTGAAATTTCTCCTTCTTCTCCTTCTTCTTGAAGTTATTCTTGGTGTACACTGCAAGATCTTGACGTCAGTTGCTCCCATCTTTTATTCTCTAGTCACAAGTCTAGCTTCTTCTTGTGCACATTCTTCTTGAAGTGTGCTAAAGGAGATCAAATTCCTTCTTGCACAAATCCATTGAATGAATGAGTCCCATGATCTAGGGAGACCATTCAAGGTAGTCATTACAATTTCTCCTTCTTAGACATTCTCTTCTATGTATAGTATCAGATTTTTGTATCTTCACATTCTTCAGTTGGTTCCTCAAAGTCATCTTTCGGTTGATGTTCTTCCCTTCAAACATATTTTTCAAAGTATCATATACTTCCTTCGGTGTCTTAAATACAGACACATGGGGGATGAGGTGATCCTTAATAAAATATGCAATGATTCTCTTAACCTTAGACATGCTTCTCTTATGACCATCCTTAGCCTCATCTCCCTTTGGTTCTAGAACATCTTTAGAAATAAATTGATCCAAGTCATTTTCTTCAAGGATCAGGGAGATCTTGTAGTTCCATGCCCAGAAGTTATCGACCCCTCCAAGCTTGTCCTCAAGCTGAGTATGGTGAGTCATCTTTTCAAAATGAGAACCTCAAATGGAAATAGCAAAGATTTAGATCTTACTAATTTGAGGTGTCCGGCCAGGTTCTGGAGCAGACTGACCTAGGGTTTGTCATAGAAACCCTAATTTTCCAAACTTGGAGTTTGGGAATTATGTTTGGACAGAAAGATGCGCCTCCTTGAATAAAGTTGCTCATCTAGGTCACTTTCTGAAAACTGAGGTGGGAAGCCTCCAATACTTGATGCCCTAGTTCCTCTCGACACTAGTGACAAGGTCAAAAATGAAACTTCTCCGATTCAAAAAATGTCTCCACCAAAATATGCGCTCTACTAAGACGAGTTAGCCTATCCCTCTTTGCTTGATGATCTGTGGAGAGAACACCTTCAACTAGGAAGCCCTAGTTCCCATAGTTGCACAATGCCTTCTTTCAGAGAGGCTTTGATACCATGTTAGTTTTTCTTAAGATTTGATTAGATTATCTAGGATCTTTATCTGGAAGAATAACAAGTACAACAAGATGCATAAGATATAAAAGATACACAAGACACAAATATTTTCACCGGGGAAACCATATAGTAGAAAACCCCGCAAACTTCCTCAGAATAGTAAGATGATAAAAAACAGTAACAAGAAGTATTCAACAACTATCTATCTCTCCTCCTCTAATTGTCTCTCTCTCTCTCTCTCATGCTAACTTGAGAGTGTGAGGTGTGTATAAATGAGGGAGAGCGCCTCCCTATTTATACCCTTTTAAGTCACTGACCAAACATAAGACTCGAGCCTACATGTCTTCTTGCATGGGGCCCACTTCTCCTACTGAGATTAAAAGTACATATTACATGATGTTACACTAGGGACTATTGCCTCGACTTACAACAAAGGTTGTACCTAAAGGTCTAGACACAATTTAGACATCCTGTAAAGGGGTAACACACATCCCCAATGGGGGTACAACAAAATACAATGTTAATATACATCAGAATATCTTTTGAAGTTACAAATACATCAACAATAAGAGCTCTAATAACACTGGGAGGACGAAATATAAGGAATTTGCACTATAGGTGATAATGTTCAATCATCATGTAAGAAGATGATTCCCCAAACATGATAGTGCACATATATGATCTTCCTTTGGGAAAAGCATTTGGTGAGTCAATTGATTGCCAAGTTGCACTTAGGGTGGACTGGAAGTAGACTTATTAGCTCCATTCCCTAACATGTGAAATACCTTAGGTAAACAAGGAAAATGGTAGGTATATTGACCATATAATTTTCCAATCACACAAGGGTGATTAATTCTAAGTTGATTATCCTTTCCCTTTTTTGATTGATTATTAGGATTTGTGGGGTTGGAATTGGCCCAACATTAATAGGTTAATTGGAGGATTTCTCCAACCACTTGATTTTGGCTGGGAATCTTGTTCTCCCATTTATTATTGCTTTGTTTTTATGTACATTTTGATTGGGAACTTTTTTGGGAGCATATACTTGTCCTTGTTTGGGAGGAACAGGTTTAATCAAATTGGATTCGGTTTGGTGTAACTAGACTTGTGGTGTTGAGAGACCTAGTGGAGGACCAGGGAATGGATATTTTGGATTTTGTGCTAGAGGATCCCTATAGGAAGTGGATGCACTATTGCATGTAGTGCCACTAAATGAAGGACTATGGACATGAGGTTGTGCAAAGGGACTCAAGTACAAAGTACTGGCATCATGAGATGAAGAGGGAAAATCTTCACAAGGATTGTGAGGCATATGTGGCTATCCATGTGAAGGAACAATTAATATAGGATTGTCTCCATCATGATGATTCCCATACGTACTAGTACTTATGAATAAGTTCATATGGCCATAAGGGTTGGAAGATTGAACAACGAAACCTAGAACACCATCCATGGTATGGGATTCCCTCAACTGATCTCAATTAAAAGAATGAGACCAGGGGCATTAAGAATAAAAATCTATAAATATCCTAACTAGGTATAAATAAGATCCAATTGTTTTGACTTGAATATGGCTTCCTCTTTGGTTCGAGGCATCGTTGATGCAACATCCTTGGCAATAATGGGAATAAGAGATTTCAAAAACCAATCAAGGAGGATATAATCCTTGAGTTTAAATTTTCATAAACGTTATCTCCTACACCACTCATGTATATAGTTAGTGTTATGGGTAGTAGTATTATGATGACAAGAAGTGAAAATATTGACTTCCTCTCCACACTAAATTGCTAACTGGAAAAATGTACCCTTTGGTTATGGATTGGAAAGATGGATGAGACCTATTTGGTTGGTCTATGTACCATTTTGTGGCTACGCCCATGAGAGTGCATTGAAATAAGCATAGACTAATTGTAGCATCAACAATGTTATTTTAGGAACACCATAGATGAAAATACATGATATGGTTAGAATGATCTTCTCCTACACGTCCTTCAAATTAATGGATGTCTAAAGGAATCTTTGTAGGAATCATAGGCCAATTAGAGATATGTTGGACAAGATCATTAGTCAATTTAATTAAATCACAGAGATTCAAACTAGGCATGTATGAGAGATTGGGGGTATGATTCTAATTGGTTTTCATGTTGTTTCCATCCATATTGGTGGTGGAATTAACATGGTGGTTAGTGAACCTGAGCTATACGAGGATGGACTATGCATTGGCAAGCTCCACCTTGAAGAGCTCAAAGAGTATGAATGAAATGATGAGCTAGGAAAAGGGATAGGAGGTCGATTTTGTTCTATTTTAACATGGTAAGAGGGAGAAATAATATGACCAGGAATTTTGAGAAACACATGGAGTCCTTAAGTCCTCCTAGAACACCTAAGATAAATTAGAGGCGCAATCTTGACTAGGTGTAAATACTTCTCTCAACATGATGAAGTGATAACTTCCAAATAATAGTGTAAAGAAAAAAATATTTACTTTAAAACAAGTTTTGACTACACTTAAACTACTTAAATATGAGGTACACCATGTAGTTTTAACATGTTTTAAGAAATCAAAACTAATGTAAATGCTTGAGGTAATATTTATGGCCCTAGAAAAACAATGACACAAACTCTAAAAGGTGATACCACTTGAAATATGCAAGGATAATTAACTTTCCAAACACTTCTCAACAAATGGCAATGAGATCCATTGTTAGAAAGCAAGTCAAGATATTAACAAGAGCCTTCCAAACAATCAAATCACAGGGAGATGAATTCCACCAAAGGAGTAATTGAAGTTGTGAAAGAGAGATTTATAGTGAAAAGCATTGGGTCTACTCAAAGTGACCAAAAACTATATACCTCAAGTGCCCTCTAAAAGGTAGGTAGGAACCTAATGAGTGGTTGTTAATGTATGAGCAATAATGGAGATTCTTGAACTTTAAAACTTTTGATAAACAAATCCAGTGCATGTAGATCTCATAAATAATTCATACACACAATCATTCAATCCATAAGACATATGATGTACCCTGGGAAAACCCTCAACTGATAGAGAGGATAAGAAACCCAACAAACAATCTTTGAGTATGATAGATAATCGACAAAGAATGATTACAACAAAATAGTAGATTACTAATTGATAAGAGAGTAAATATCATTCATAATACTGTCTCAGTCTTGCCAAGTGCATAACACTTTAATAACAGGCTTATTCAATCATACAATGACAGGTAGTGAATGGTTGCATTCCTTTAGACACTATGAACACTGTATACACTGTGTGCATTGTGGGTACTATATGCACAATAACCTTTTGCACCTTCCTGGACTTGGTGCCAAGTTGTCACCTCGTAATTATCTCCAACACTGGAGATATGCTCCCTCCATTAATTCACTGGTGTTAACTGCCTCTGACTGAGTGTTAACTCATTGAACTAAACAGAACTGAATGGAACTGCATGTAACTGAACAGAACTGAATCTAACTGAACATAACTGAATATAAGTGAATGTAATTAAACAAAATTGAATGTAACTTAACATAATTGAATGTAATTGAACAGTTAGTGCTTCACCATTAGTGTCATCTTCAACAACCACTTTGCATAAATTAAGGAGTTGATTCCTTAATTAACTGAAACTTGTTCATCACGACTAAGACTGAACTGATGTCTTATTAATTCGAGTTCACTTGGAAGCATACATGGGCAATTTGAATTCTCTCTATCTCTGTGCTCATCTTGTTTATATTAATTCTGCATGGTCCATATGTGTTTAATTAATTAATCATCAATAGCATACCATACTCATAAGAATTGTTCCAAAATCATGATCATATGTATTATCCTAGGTCATACAGTCATATGCTAAAGTAAATCACTCTAGGGGTATCTAATCCCTAAATTAGACTTGTAGCACCTGGTGACCATGACTAGCCATACATCACATAGTATATCCTCGAGACTTAATACAACATAAGTCATGTGGTATTGATACAACACAAGACCCTAAACTTAATACAACATAAGCTACAGACTTGATACAACACAAGTCCATCTCCAGTTAAGGAGAACCATCTCATAAGGTATCGTCTATGAGAATCATTTGACTTGATATGACACAAGTCTCCAACCTTAATACAACATAAGGTTACGATCTTAATATAATATAAGATCCCAGTACAAGCATCTCTCCCAAATATGACAAGGTCCTAACTTAATACACCATAAGCTTTTTAACTTTATACAACATAAGTTACATGGATAAGATCTAAACCAAATATGACATAGATTTCAGACTTGATACAACACAAGTCTCATGGGAATGACTCTCGAAGTTGTACTTTCAACACTCCCGCTTAACGAGGGAGACATTCTCTGCTCTACCAAGAATTTCCTGCCATACCAAGCTTATCTCGAAAGTATCTTAACTTCGTCATTGACAACGACTTGTCCACAAATTTGCAATCTGATTATCAGTGGCTATGTATTGGAATTTGATTTTACGGGACCATGAATCCAATGAAGTAAAAAATCATCTCAATGTGTTTTATTGTAACACACATGGGGTTTTTTCGGAAAGCTTGACTATTAACACCTAATAGATGTAGGCTCAAGTCTTTCACCCTAGTAGGTAGCTTCCTAAGCTACACTACTCCTTAGCATGTAGTACTATACACAAAACGCATTTTTCTTTTGTAGCACTCTCTGACATATATCTTGCTTCTGTAGTACTCGTCGCAATACACTTAGCTTTTGTATTACTAGCCGCAATTTAAATCACTTATCTCAGGCTAAAACAATAGTTGGATAACACAATCATATAATAATTCTGCCATGTATCAAATACAATAAAGATCATATTCTAATGTACCTCAAAGGCACTCAAACATATGCTTAGTAGTAAGCATGAAATACAACATTTATGCTCAAATACCAACCAACTACTTGCACATAGTAGCATCATCTAGATCCAATCCAAAGTATAGTTTCTCTAAACTAGAAACCTTGGATTTTAAATCCATCAGACACAACAAATGTGTGATATTATGCATAAAGACAATCTCATCTTTTCTTTCATTCTTCAACATTTGTTGACTTCTTGAATCTTCTACTATCTGGAGAATTTCTTAGTGAGCTTTCCATTCTATGTAATTTTCTTCAAAACCTAATCACTTTCTCAGTGATTCTTCTCTTTATACTGCAACACCGCTATTACCTCTCCGAGAGGTTTAACTGTTATGTGACAGTCCAAACTATAACTCTTCTTTAGTGTCAATAGTCTTTGAGGATTTGACCATGCCTTTGCTCATGTGGATTCTCTCTACAAGGTATCGCAACCCTTGGTTGCCTGAGTCATGTACCATGACTAACTAGTGGGGACTTTATCTGTTTTCTCCTGTGAAGACACATGAATACTCCCTCTCCAACTACAAGAGTTTTTATGTACTATAACAAGCTTGTCCTGGATAGAAGCTTAGTAAGAATGCTGACAATGCCGCTCATCTGTGGATATGTACCATGTCTTGGATATAACTGACTAGAAACCTCATAAAGCTTTACTGCTTTTCAACATGATCTATCTAGAGCAACACATGTGATATTTCCTCAATCACTATACTAGTCATATTTTAGATATCTTTGAAACTCTGATTTACTGACCACGACATATCTGAGTCCACATACACTTGTACCAACTAGGTACCAAAACACATGCTTTTTAGATGTCTATGTACAAACTGCAAAGCATATAACATATCCTAGGACCTGTGGCTAACCAAATACATCTCAACTGACTTGAGCTCCTCCAAATATGAAATAAGAATTATAAAATTTCATATTTATATTCATATGTGTGGCCATGGATTTGTAGTCCATCACCCTGAAACTCTTCAGGCTCTTTTACTGCACATTTTCCTTAACTAAAGAAAACCTTTGTCTAGTGACTGCTACACCACTAATCATAAGAATCATAACAAGATTCTTGAATACAATTCTCAGCGTCCTTCTGAATATGAGCATCATGCAGGTCTCCTCTTCACAAAAGATACATCAACCGGTTTTATTGGTTTCTTTAGGAGCTAGTGAATCTAACTACTCCCTCTCACCATCAGCGTGTGAGAATAATAATCTAGGTCCTGCATGACAAATACTTCATGCTCATCTATGTCTGAAGCTCTTCTTGACACATGAATGTAAATAAGATAATTTAATTATCTTCAAGAGTCTTTACATCTCTCGGAATAGGATTTGAGATTCTATTCGGACTTATTCCTAATACATAGGAACATCTCGATCTGCTACCATAAGCTTCTTGCTTCACAACATCTCGCTCTCTTTCAAGATCAACCATCAAAATTACTCTTCATTCAATACATTTCATTTTTTCTTGTAGGCCAGGGCATATAGTTTTCCCTACAAGCCAATTTCAATAAGGTTATTAGCAACCTTGCATAATCCAATCATTTCAATAAAATGACAAACAACACACATTGACATGCAAAACATTTTAACAAATGTTTCAGTATAACCATATCTTGTGAATTTAATCACACTTCAATGTATTTGCAGTGGTTCATATAGTCATGTACACATTAAATTAATGTTTCAACATAACCCCATTCATATTTCATGTGATGTTTTGCAACTATATCAGTCTTATATTTAGATCTCATGAAGATTTATACAAACCCTTAATCTTCTTAACATGATTTTTCCTATTTATCAATAAAATAAAAATATTGTAACAGATGCTTTTAATCATGTTTATACCATAACATCATTCCTAATAACATGAATACAGATTGTCATAAACCAAAATTTGATTTTATAAAATGATGTGATAATCAAATAATCATGCAGTCCAACATTCATGAATAATCATGGAACCCTATATTCATATCTTATGAAACAATTATGCTTCTCTATGTTCATATCTTATGAAACAATCATGCATGCTTTATATTTATATATTATGAAAAAATCATGTAACTCTATGTTCATATTTTGTGAAACAATCATTCATGTTTTTATATTCATATCTTATTAATTTTGTTTATTTGCAAATAAAAGAAAGACAATCAACATATATGCTGACAATTCCTAATATCAGGAATACAAATCTCTATATAACAGTAATGAAAACATTCAAAACATATAGATCTAAATAACATATAATAAAAATGCAAGTACTTGTCTTTTATTGTTTTGCATGCTCCCTCTTGATCTCTGCTTCCTTGCAGAGATTACTAGAGTCCCTCGATCTTGATCTTTTTGCAAATTTGAATGCATGCAGGAGGTAGTGACCCTCTGCATGGAGAAACTAGATCCCATGCAACCCAGAGTGAATGCTCTTCTTCAAGGAAAACTTCTTCAACGATCATCCTCTTCTTTGGATGAGATCTCAACTCTATGAGGCTCTCATTATACACAAGATCCATTGAATAATGATAATATCCAAACCACAGATCCTGGAGTTGTTCCATCATTTCGTCCACTTTGGGAAAATGACCATAACACAAATCCTGATAATTTCATCTTCAAAGACCTTATCATATCGCTCACATAGTTTGTCTTGTTGAAATTTGCATAAGTCTCAGTTAAATCAACCCATTTGGTAAGTGTGTTTTCAACTGTTTTGTCTTATTCCTCACGAATTGATCATAACATATCCATGAAATTTGTCTACTGAAAAGTGATGAAAATGGTGCACATTGACTTGCTCTTTAATTCACCCTACATTGGATAAAGACTCCTCACTCACTTAGGTCACGTAGACATCTAGATCATGATCCTCAAGAATGCTTACCACCATTGCCTTTCATGTGTTGAAGTTGGAAGCACCTTCAAGTTGGTCTTCTGGTTGGACGAAGATCGATGCCATGGCTCCAAGCTCTTGCTCAGCTCCTCAAGATCATGTGGCCTTTATTTTGCATGTGCAAAACTAAGCTCTTGCATGCCCTTCCTGTTATCAGCCAAAATGGCACTTCTCCGTCTGAGTACCGACATTCACCCTACATTGGATAAAGACTCCTCACTCACTTAGGTCACGTAGACATCTAGATCATGATCCTCAAGAATGCTTACCACCATTTCCTTTCATGTGTTGAAGTTGGAAGCACCTTCAAGTTGGTCTTCTGGTTGGACGAAGATCGATGCCATGGCTCCAAGCTCTTGCTCAGCTCCTCAAGATCATGCGGCCTTTATTTTGCATGTGCAAAACTAAGCTCTTGCATGCCCTTCCTGTTATCAGCCAAAATGGCACTTCTCCGTCTGAGTACCGACATTCCTCGTGTTGGTACACAAAAGGACAATTTAGATTGAAGTGACCAAAACACTATAGATGGGCATGACCTTTGATGCATTATCCTCAAACCAGCCTTGTATATTTTTATTATGTTTTTTGGGTTGCATACGTGACTATATGCATTGCAGCTCGAGTATCATACGCGAGTGTTTGCATTGCAATCCGTGTATACTTGCATACATGAGTTCCCTATGAGAAACTCGTGTGTCATACGCGAGTTGCCTATATTAATACCCACATATACCTTAATTCGACATTAAAAAATATAAATCAAGATTATATGAGATTAGTTGGGTCCTAATCCATAACTATCCCAACCATCTCAACCATCCCAACCTTCAAAACCACTCTATTTCCCAAAGTATAAATAGAGGCCTAGGGGTGGGGGCTAATCAATCAATTTTGGAGAGAAAAGTTATGATGGTGGTATATGTTCAGAGTCTTGGAGCAGCAGAACTTAGATTCCTTTGGTTGCAGAGGAGTCCTTGCGTCAGAAGCTGGGTTGTGCTCTTATCTTATTCACCGCTTGTTAATAAAGAGAAATCTTCTTCCAATCTTGTATTGAGTTTATTTCATGTATATTTGTTTAAAGATATGTTTGATTATGTTATCTATATGATTTTCATATAACCTCTAATATATATATGCATGAGATATTACTTGAAGGATTTTCTCTTTGTAGGTGGAGAAGTACATCCCTAGAAGCTTTGGAGAGAAGTGGAGCGAGAGAAGATTAAGCTTGGATCAACCGTCGCTATTCGGGTAAGTCAAGATTTTCTTCCTATTCTCTTTCCATTTCTTATAAAAAGTTGATTGTATGCAAGTTAGTAGTAAGTTGGTAACCCTAGACCCTAGGTTACAAGGGTGCTTTATCCTGAACAATAGAACTAGTGACTCCGCTGGGGAGCCCAGCTTGCTGTGGGTTTATCCTGTAGGTTCTTGACCATTATTTGCTCTGATTCTGAGTGTGGTTCCTTTATCCTGCCTTTGATTTGTAGTATTGTATGTCCAGAGACCCTTTTATATTTTTTCTTTGAAAAAATTTAGTTGTATACGCGGGTTGCTGTTATACACAGTCGTGTATAGCAACTTGTATATGTGGGTTGCTATATAAGACAGTCGCCTATGGTACGCAAGTTGCTCTATAAGACAGTCGCATATATCCTATAGCAACATAAAAAATTTGGTGGGGTTTGCTTGTCCCTGTCTTGGCTAATTTTTTTTGTCTGCTTAGAGGTCTTCTGTTGTTGGCATAATTCTGTAAGTCCAAAGTCCTGTATGCCATACTTTTTGCTTGTTATTAAGCCTTTGAGTTTGCTTTGTCTACATCTTCTTTCATCCAGTGACTGGAAGTTGGCCCTCCTGCTTGGCCTATGAGTTCAGTGGTATGTATTTGAGTTAGTGATCAGGGCTTTAGATACCTTATTCTCTGTACTGCTTTGTGTAGTGTCAGTTAGCCACTTGTTCTTTAGTAAATCTAGTGGATTTTATTCATTAGTTTTCCAAGTTAGGTTTTTTACCAAGTTTCCTTCCCATTTGGCTGAAGTTGGTTATGGTGGGTCCTCTATGCTTCATTTCGCTTCTCATATGTTGTGATCATTCAAGCTCGCTCAAAAATTTGCATTTAGATGCATTGTAGTTTTTGAAGAATTTGAAAAAAGTGAAAGAAAAACATTTCATGCTTTTGCATATATTTGCACTTAGTAGTTTTCTTTTCAGTATTTTCAAATAAAATTTCAAAAATTATAAAAAGTTTTAGTTTTCTGACACTTAGTTTTAATTTCATTAGCTTACATTTACAAAAAGAAAAGAATTTTGTTTTAAGTAGTTGTATTTTGCATTGGAAGTTGCTTTATACATCATTTTACTTTTCTTATCGAGTCTATAACATCACAATATTTCACGCCATTTACCTTCTGACTAAGAACAACCCTTAAAATAAACGATATAATTTAAAATTTATTAGTAAGTTTTATTTTATAGGGTCATACACCAACTAGCTTAGGCTAGACTTGTGGGATAGGGAGTTTAAACTCTCCATAAATGTTTAAATTCAGACGTAGTTGGCCAATCGATAAGTAAACCCTTTCCTATGTTGGTTGTATCTGGGAAACTTCAGTCAAATGGGAGTTAAGCACAAGGCCAGGTGGAGGCTTGGACTGAGGAGACAACCCTCTGATTCCTTGTCAAAGCGTAGACCAAGGTTTTTGCGCATCTGGGGATTCTATCCTAGACAGAGTTTCAAGCTTTGCTACCCTGCCCATACGTACGAACCAGGCTTGCGATTGTCCCCCCAAACTGTCAATATAGTTGAGGTGGCCTATAGTCTCTTAGACATCTAGGGTTCATACACAGGTACACCGAAAGGCTATTTATGGTTGACCTTTGACAGGCTTGGAAGGTAACCCTTGTAGAAAGTGTGGGAGGGTGGTGGGTGATTCCTCTGCTTGTGCCTAAGAACATCTTCAAGGACGCCAAGTAACTGTCTTTCAGCTTTCTTCTCAAAAGCATATCTTATACCCCTTGTGATTGATGAAGGCTTTAGGAAATTTTGTAGTGATTGCTCTGTGGTTTGTTTGTGTTTAGCCGACCTTAGGGTGTGAAGAGTCAAATTTTCAATCATGGAGGACCAACCTTTCAGAAGGTCAAGAAGGTTGCAAAACCTTCCTTCGCTCACTACAGTGGAGCCTCCACCGCCCCTTCAAAGGTGGAGATTAGACACAGACGATTCTTTCGAACCGGTAGGAATTAGTGAAGTTCTGGGTGAACCAGAACTTAGGAAAAACCAGGTTCTTACAACCCCAGTAGAGAGAGAAGACTTGCAGGCTGAAGAGTTTTCAAGAAACTTTAATTCACCTCTTACTAACCTAAACGATCCAGTGATCGTCCAGGTTCGTCCTTTCAATTCACCTGTGATTGGTGTTCCTATGGACAGACTAATGTCTAGTGAAGGGGAAAGTCCTTCTACCTCCACCTTAGCCGCTTCAGCAGAAGGGGTACCACCTCCCCCGGTGGGTGCCCCTAGAGCAAACATACCTACTACTCCTTTGACTCCAGCTAGTCGGGTGGTCCGACCACTAGCTTCAACAAATGTAGTAGGCACTTCTGGTGGGGTGGTCATTGGGATCCCTAGTGTACCTTCTGTTTCGACTTCTTTTGTACACACTGCCCAGAGTGGTCCAGTGGGATCCTCTTCATTTGTCCAGGGTTTCCCTTGGAATGGGGGGCACATTCCCCCATCCGCTCCATATGTAGGTCCCACACCTACATGTGTAGGAGTGCAGTTCAAAAACACTAACCCTTATGGTCAAGGTTTCCAAGCGCTGGTTTCGGCTCCTTTCACGAGCTCTCCTTTTTTGCTTTTTAGCGGAGGGATACCTGCTCCTGTTTTCGAAACTCCAGTTTCAACTGGGGCATCTCAAACCTCATACACTGCACCACATAATCCACTAGCTTATGGGTGGAATTCTTTCCAAAGCAATCCGACTACTTCGCAACCGGTAGCAGGGGGCACTTCCGCCTTCACATTTGGGAACCCCAAGCCAAGTCCTTCTACTTCCCAAGCTGGTACTTTTCATGCTCCGGTTAAGCTCAAGCTTCCTTTCTTGGCAACTTTGGATTTTCCAGATTTGTCCAAGCTAATGAATGATCCGGTGAGACATGATGCCTCTTAGCCACCTGTTCCTACCAAGCTACCTTCGGATATCCCAAAATTCAAAGGTAAAGTTGGTAAAGACCCAAGGGCTCATATCACCACTTTCCATTTGTGGTGCTCCTCCAACTCACTGAATGATGACACCATTCGGTTGAGATTGTTCCAAAGAACTCTTACTAGTACCGTAGCAAAATGGTACATTGAACTGCCTTCTGCTGCGTTTGGTAGTTTTCGGGACTTAGCCAATGTGTTCCTTAACCATTTCCAACTTCCTGTCCGGTGTGATGCTGGGATGGACTTATTGTCTACCTTTCGGCAAGACAAAGCCACTCATATTTCAGATCACATCCAAGAGTGGAGAAGGCAGAAGAGGCTCATTAAGGCCACTATCCCTCCCGAGTTTTTACTAGAATGGTTCCTTAAGTCCTTATTTCCATGTGTATCTAAGGACGTGTCCACTTCAGGAGTAACTAATGAGGAAGAGGCTATCCTCAGGGCCCAACAGTTAGATTTGATATATTCTCAGTCTGGGATTCTATATGAAATCATCCCAGATGCACCGAGACCAACCCATAGTGTCGAAAAACCTAATCCTGGACCCCATGCCGATAGTATGGTTGGTTTAGTGAAATCTCCCACTCTAGAATATTTGGCTAAACAACTCCATGAGTTATCCATCAAACACTCTACAGCGGAGGAAGCAAAGGCTACCCCCTCACCCCAGAATGCAAATGGTTTTGCACAATCCTCCCAAAAGGGCAATCATCAGCCTGGTGGGAAAAAGAAAAAGGGGAAGAAAGGTGAGGGAAACCAAAACAAGACAAAACCCACAAACAATGCCGATGGGGGGAAAAAAGAGAAGAAGAAGGTTAAATTTCCATGTAAGTTGTGCCGGGAAGATCACCTGACCCATCAATGTCCCCTTATGGACCAAGCTCAGAAGCTACTCAAAAGCCAACAACCGACTGTCTTGAAGGATCCTTTTCCCCAAGGACAGAATTCAGCTTCAGCTTCAAATGTAGCAGAGGGCACCCCAAATGCTCCTGACCCAAATTATATCAACATGGTTCAATCCCAAACATTACTCCAGACTAGGAACAAGAACTATGAAACTGAGGCTCCAAATAAGGGTAAGTCTATAGGTGAAACTTCTAACCCTCTCACAATTGAAAAACCTGTCGAAACTATGTCCAAGATACCAAAGGGTGTCTTTAAGAAAACATTACACAATCCTAATGCTAGGGCTGTAGCCAATTACTCTATAGTTGAAGATTTAGCCCGAACCCCTTGTGCGATGTCGGCTTTAGAGGTGTTACAGAGTCGCCCCACCCAACGAGATGCACTCTTAGCAGCCTTAGATAATATGGATTCATCGAGCCTCATGCCGAAGTTTAATTTGTCTGACGTCAAAATTTGCCTACCATATCATGTGGCCTTATCGATAGATGCCATCCATGGCGGAAAAACCATTGGAAGGGCAGTTGTTGATGAGGGTGCTTCCACATGTGTCTTGTCCTTGTCTTGCTAGAAGGATCTTGGATCTCCAGAGCTAGTTCCATCGAACACCCTACTTACTGCTTTCAATGGAAGGTCATTTCGTCCACATGGTATCCTACCAGCTTTCGAAATAAATTTGGCAAGGAAGGCAGTGTCTATTGAGGTAGAGGTGATTGATGCACCATTGGATTATAACTTGCTCCTGGGGAGAAGTTGGACTTATGCCATGTCCGCTATTACATCGGTCATTCTTCAGGTAGTAGTGTTTCCGCATGAAGGGAAGTCGGTTATTATAGACAAACTTAGTTTTACTCGAAAGGACCGCATGGAAACTAATGAGTCCACCGTGCCATTGGTTGATCAAGTTAAACCTGCTTCAGAGAGCTTAGGAGCTGGAATGTATGCATCATTGATGGACACATTCAATTTTCTAGCTCTGATTAATTATTTAGGTTCTACTAGTGTAGGGAAGTCTATTGCAATGGTTGTCGATAGAACAGATCCTTGGGTTCTTCCTTCCCACCATGAACCTGAAGTGCCCTTATCGGCAACAGAAGTAGCTTATCAAGCTATCATTCATACCGCTGTTGATCCCATTTCGGTCCCTCTCACAGTATCAGAGGAGCCGGAAGAAGCCTATTTGCATGCTTGGGCAGAGAACTCTTTGCATACAGAAGATTGCTTAGATATGGTTTTGCCATCTAACGAAGCCATTCTGGAACCTATGTGCGGATGAGATAATATCTGCGAAGATTTTCACCATTGATCCTATTTTCTTCCAGAGTTAAGTAGGATTGAAAATCAAGAGTTCCATATGAGACTGGCAGGTGATGTCGATACACCCATTAATCCCTTACCTAGGGAGGGAATATTTGTTGAGGGGAATATGGCAAACATTTTCGTTACTATTCCTATCAACATCTCTACAAGCCCAAATATTGTGGAAAATGTATATATCGGTGTAAACTGCTCTCCGGAGGAGATTGCTATCTATACAGCCCTGTTTAAGGAATTCTGCGATGTGTTTGCCTGGTCATATGAGGAGATGACAGGCATGGATCCATCGATAGTCGAACATGAAATCCGAACCTATCCTGATGCCAAACCAGTTCGACAAAAATTTAGACCTGTCAATCCGCGTAAAGCGGAAGCTGTTAAGGCTGAAGTTGAAAAACTGTTGAAAGCCAGTTTCATTTACCCCTATAGCTTTGACAGAATGGTTATCCAACCCTATTCCCATAGACAAAAAACAAGGGACGATACACGTTTGTACTAACTTTCGTGATTTAAACAAAGCCTGTCCTAAGGATAACTACCCCACACCATTCATAGATCAAATCATTGATGCTTGTGCGGGGAGTGAAGTCTTTTCGTTTATGGATGGTTTGTCTGGATATAATCAAATTCAAATTAAACCGGAAGACCAACATAAAACAAATTTCATTTGTCCTTGGGGTACATTTGCATACAAGAAAATGCCTTTTGGATTGAAAAATGCAGGGAATAACTTTCAGTGGGCAATGCATTTTTCCTTTCATGACATTAAGTCTATTATCGAACCCTACCTTGATGATATTCCAGCACATTCTCGTAAGAGGATTGATCACCAAGATCACTTGCGTTTAATTTTTTAAAGATGCAGACATTATAAAATACGTTTGAATCCCCACAAATGTGTTTTCTGTGTCGAGTCAGGTAGGATGCTTGGGTTCATTATTTCTAACAAAGGTATTCAGGTTGATCCTTTGAAAGTTGAGGCCATAGTAAATCTGCCTCCTCCTCGTTCCATCAAGTAGCTTCAAATCCTGCAAGGGAAGTCCAACTTCCTTCGACGTTTTATCGTGAATTATGCCAAGATCACTAAAGGTTTCATGCACCTATTGAAGCAGGACACCCCATTTGTATGGGATGAAATCACACAACTTGCATTCAAGGCATTAAAGAAAGCTTTGTTGTTAGCACCATTACTGCGTCTGCCAGATTACTCTCGTGATTTTATATTGTATTTGGCCGCATCTGAGTCGACCATAGGGGTAGTACTAGTCTAGGAGGATGATAAGCTCCAAGAGAATGTTGTCTACTATCTTAGTCGTGCTTTAGCTGGCCCTAAACTTAGGTATTTCCACGTCGAAAAGTTGGCATTAGCAGCTGTGTATGATGTTCAGAGGTTGCGTCACTACATCTTACTGAGGACTACGACGGTAGTGGCGGATGTTCATCCTTTCCAATATGTTTTGTCCCGATGGATAGTTGGAGGCAAATTCAACAAATTGATAGTCATTCTCTAGTAGTTTGACTTAGATTTCCAATCCTCCAAATCCAAAAAATCCTTAGTTTTTGCGGAACTCACTGCAGAATTTCCAGTTGAGGAAGTAGTAGCCATTGAAGAAGACTCATTCCCAGATGAGCACATATTTTTGATTTCCACCTCTGACCCTTGGTGCGGAGATATACTTGTCTATCTCCAGACTCTAAAGTGCCTTGCAACCTTTTCGCGGGAAGAATGGTGCAAATTACGCTTACAGGCAAAAAACTACCTCATTAATGGAGATACTTTATATCGTAAAGGGGTAGACTTTGTTTTGCATCGATGTCTTACCCACGAAGAGGTCAAGATTGTCCTAAATGATACCCATAGCGGAGCATGTGGGGGTCATTTATCTGGGTTAGCAATGGCCTAGAATATCTTACGTGCCGATTATTTCTGGCCCACGATCTTTAAAGATTGTGTGGAAGCCGTGAAGCGCTGTCATCCTTGTCAGCTTTACACCAAAAAGATGCGGTCGCATCCTGCTCCGTTATTTCCTGTCATTTCAGTGGGCCCCTTCACTAAGTGGGACATAGATTATGTGACGTGCAACCCAGTTTCGGTTGGGGGGCACAAATACATCATTGTCGCTGTAGATTACTTCATGAAGTGGGCATAGGCAATGCCCACCTATAAAGCAGATGGGGAAACTGCAGCTTTTTCGTTTTCAACCAAATTATCGCATGTTTCGGTATTCCTAAAGAGATTGTCACTGGCCATGGCAGTCACTTCCAAAACAACATGATGACTGAATTGACCACCATGCTAGGGGTTAAACAAGAACATTCGTCTTCTTTCTACCCGCAAGCGATTGGTCAAGTCAAGGAAGTAAATAAGACCTTGAAGAATATTCTCAAGCACACTATTAATGCAACCCTGTCAAATTGGCACATCATGCTGTATCCTGCACTTTGGGCTTATCGGACCAATGTGAAAACTTCCACAGGGTTTTTTACTTTCCAACTCGTTCACGGAGTGGAAGCAGTAACCCCGGTTGAATGCGAAATCCCATCTTTAAAGATTGTTATTCATGTGCTACATGATATGATTGAGCTGGAAGAACATTTGTTACACTTAGAACATCTAGATGAACAACGTAGGGATGCGTTGACAACAAACAAGGCTCATAAAAATAGTGTAAAAAATCAGTACGATAAATCGGTCAAACCTAGGATTTTTTCTAAAGGGGAGCTTGTCTTGCTTTGGGATCAGGACAAATAACCCCTGGGGACAGGGAAATTCAGGTCTATGTGGTTAGGACCTTATGTCGTGTCAAATTTTTTGAAGAAAGGTGCGTATGAATTAACTGATTTCGAGGGAAATAAGCTGCCGAAGCCTAGAAATGGGCTCTACCTGAAAAAGTACTATGCTTAGGCTTAACACTTTTTTGTATTTTTATTGTATGTAACTTTATGTACAATAGTTCACTGGTTTGTGTTCTTATATCATCTGTTGGTTGTTACAAATGTCTTTCGAGTGGTTCGTAGGTTTTGCAGATGGCACTAGTCGCCACACTTGCAACTTGGCTTCAGTCGCATGGGTTATCTACTCACCCTCAGGACAGCTAGTTGTCTCTGGAGGAGCTTGCCTAGGTCCTGCTACTAATAATGTAGCCGAGTACAGGGCCGTCATTAAGATTTTATGGGATGCCTTGTCACGAGGCATTACCCAGCTGGAAGTCAGGCTTGACTCTCAACTGGTAGTTTCCCAACTCAATCGAGCTTATTAGGTGCGGAACCCTATTCTACTCTTTCAGTTTATGCAAGTTAGGTTATTGGAAATAAATTTTGATTTTATTACATTTAATCATATTCCAAGAAATCAAAATTCATTAACTGATGCATATGTGAATTATATCTTGGATTGACATTTAACACATATTTCATAAAATTTACAATAGACACATTGAAATACACATGTAAATAAACTGACAATATATATATATATATGTGTGTGTGTGTGTGTGTGTGTGTGTGTGTGTGTGTGTGTGAGTGTGTGTGTGAATATCTGTCCATATAGATAGGTCAAGTTTGATCCTCATATCTAGTCATAACTGTATAATATACAAAAAATATACAAAATCTGTATTGTAATCCATAAAATGATCCTAGGTCTAAGCTTGACCACCTTGCCCACCCTGACCATCTTGGTCATCCTGCTCTCGGGCTTCTTCAGCTTGTTCAGCTGCAATAGCCTCAGCAGCCTCTATGTAAACAAGCACTGCTCTGGCTACCCTTCTCATAAGGCATATCCAGATAGGTGGGACACCAACCACTAACTCCTGCATAACGACAAGGATCTGCTCAATACATAAGGTAGGTACTCTTTGGGTTAGCCTGGCCAACTTCCCCTCAAGAACCCTAATCAATCCATGATCCTCTCCTGCCACTAGTCGCACATACATACAAGGATTCCTAGCAGGGTGGACTGGTCCAATATCTACATTTTTAAACATTGAAAGGATTAAAACTCTTATACATATGTATATATATTTATGACTAAAATTCATAAAAATTTAAAAACTTGAAAAACCAAAATACCCGACGCTCCCCATGCTCCTCTAGGAGGGAGGTCAAGGTCATTGTCACCCTGGAAATCCAACCCAGCATATGGAAATTTCTCAAGTGCTAGTAGCTGTCGCTCCCACCATAGGTAGAAGTCATCATTGTACACACTCTCAACCGATCCACTGCCACCTTGGCGAAGGAAGATTTCTCCCCACCTACTCAGTATAGGATGACGGGGAGAGAAAGCTCGTAGAGGTACTGTGGGACTGAGACTAGGCACTCTCTGAAAGAAATAGGCCACTAGTATGCTAGAATAACCGAACTTTTTTCGTCGGCCTCTCTTGCAGTCAGAGAGTTGCTTCTTCATTATCGGGATTACTCCTGAGCACCAGTCAAATAAGGCTCCTTGTAGACATTCCACCGCAAGTCTCATTTGGTTTCGAGTTGCAAGATGAAGTGATGATGATCCTGCAACCCTCACTATTGTGCTTACCAACACTTGTAATGGCAAGCTGCGAATATGAACAATAGGAATGCAAGTACCCCTTTTTTGAGTACCAGGTCCACAGTAAGTGTCAATATAGTTTTGAACACATAGAAGTCACCACCCCTACTGGTACCTTCCAAGTTGACAGGAGCTCCCCGTCGTGACAAACCGGATATGAAATAGATTTCTTCAAGTGTAATCTCTAGAATCTCACCTTGTAGTTCAAATGCACCTAGATCATGATCCCAGTAGTTTATCAAAAATTTCAGTAAATAGACATTGGATTGCGTGGGTGAGGTACAAAAGAATTTAAGCAATCCACTTTGCTACAATGCATGCATCATGGGGGCACTTCGAAGAGCATCTTGATCCATGTCTTCATGCTCCCTCTCCCCCCACTCCAACACCATGTTTTAGCTTGTCAATCATGCAATTTTCAAACATTAAGTTCACTTAATTTTTATTTATTTATTTTGGCCCTATATAGCTTTTTTCTATGTTGTGCAGTATACGCAACTGCCCTTTGGACATGTCGCGTATCATACACGAGTTTCTTTCGAGAAAGCCACGTATAAAATGCGTGTACACGACTGTCTATGTTGCATATCTGCGTATACAACGCGACCTTATGAAAATTAGCCTAAAACATCAAATTTTTCATAAAATAAAAAATTTGCTTGGATGAAATGAAAGAGCATGGAGAGTTGATTTACCTGGCACTTTCGGATTTGAAAATCGTCTAACGGTTTGACCACAGCGAGAAATTGAAAGCAGAGGTAAAACTTGTCTATATTGGGTAAAAATGCCAAATGGTGAATTTGATTTCTATTTTTTCACTATTTATAGAAATTATTTCAAAAATGGGTTTTGTAACCTACAGTTTGTAATTTTTATTGAAATCAAACTAATGCCATGTCATGTTTACCTAGTGAAATAGGTCCAAGGTTATTCAAAGTCGTTTTCCACTCATATAGGGTAGGATTTTGATAATTTATATGCATTTTTTGCATTTATACTTAATCTGCTTTACCCCTAGGATTACTATTTTGACCACGGACTATGGTATTCTAACCATTAGTACCTTGTCTATATCATTGTTCTTCCGTGGATAGGGCTTTCCTAACGTGAGTACCCTAGCTTAGAACACATTTATTGTCTTTGGTACTCATTCCGCATTTGTCGAAGGTTCAGGGGAACCTTCTTAGCTATTTTTCATGCCAAATTGAGCCTCATTTTGTTCTCTTTTTACAAGCTATCCCCTTTATAAGGCTCCCCCCCCCTATGGAGTTTCTTTAGGCCCAGGTCTAACTCCTCAAAATAGACTTGACTACCGAGTAAACTTTTCCATTCAGGCTCATTAAGAATATGTGAATGGGCATCCACATTGGTGGTAGGTTATCTGTTTCTCGGACCATGTGGAATAATACGAGAAGGATCACTCTCTTTTCTACGGAATTGAGAAGAGTATTCTCAAGCATGGGTTTATCACTTTTCTGGACCTAAGGGACTAAACTTACGGAAAAGGACCTCCCATTATGAGCTTAGTTTTCTCTTTTTCATGCTCTGGACCTAAACCTGAAAAATATTTCGAGTGTACTTTATGTCTTTGTCATGCTCGTTAAACAACAAGAACAAAACATCGAGTTTACTGTTGTAAGCCCCATTTCTCGTACTCAAATGGATCTTTCCAAGTGATCTTGATTTCCTTCACACTTGAAAAACTCAAGCTATAAGCTACTCATGAAGGAGCATTGGGTAGGTGGTAATTTAACCTTTTTTGGACCTCCCTGACTAAGTACGAAAAGTGTTCACCTTTTCTTCTTCAGAAGTTAAGAAAGTTCTTCTAAGATATATTTTATAATTTTTCGGTTTCAGGAGACTAAATTGGACGAAAAAGGACCCCCTTGGAGTCTTCTTTGGAGTTTTCAGACTCTCTAAACATGAAAACACCAAGCGAGCATGTACTAGTTCGGGCTCGTAAAATCCACAAATAAGTGACATTATCAACCATTATTCCTTCTTCTCTTCAAGCTTGTCAAAAATGAAAAGAGACCTGAGTTGACTTTCCTGGACTCATTAAAATTTAATAGGAAAGATAAGGAAGAAGTTTTCTCTTTGGGTTACAATCGGTGGCAGCATGTCCTCCTTGAACATAGCACTCTCTGAACTTTTCAATACTCATGTCTCAGTGTACACTTTCAGTCCAACTATTACTTTGAGTTTCTTACTCCTCCACTTGTCGCTTATGCTTGGGGAATCTGATTATGTCTCCTACATGACAGATAAGTCTAGTTGTTCTATCTGCAAAGTTAAAAGCTTCCTTGGGTCATCTTTGTGTCATTCTCACTGTTCAAGGATTTATCCCTATTTCAGCTTCTTATTCTGATTCCATCCTTATCCTATCTGATATCACTTGTGTTTACCTTCCTTTATCCAGTTCCTAGTCACTCTTGTGATCCGTTGGAGGATCTATTGACTTCCTCATCATAACATGGTTTCTCATCAGTATTTCCTCAGGACGAAGACGTAGAGTTTTGACGATGGTACCCTAGGATTCACTTCCATCATTGGTTAATTCCTTTGCTTCAGTTGTCAATTGTCACCTATTGCTTGGCAATATGTTGAATCCTTTCCATGTTCTACTTCGACACATCTATTCACATGGCTTGGATTGTACTGGTTCCTTTGGATTTTGACGAAGACCTTAGGTTCACATCTATAACCTAAGTTGCACAAGATTGTGTTGTGTTCACTTACACAGCTTCCAGATTTTTGAAGACTCATCATGATTGTATATTGTGGCTTCGATCCACCTTTGTAATATACGTGGTCTTGCACTTGTATCAGATGATGTACTCAAATATTGTAAAGGAGCTAGTGTTCCAGTATATTGAACATGGCATCCTCATATATGATTTTGTATATGACATTTGATATGTATTTGTTTTAGGTACTTCCTCTGCTTCCTTGGACTTCTGAGTTCTCCAAGATAATGATTATAATGTATTTCGACCATCGTTTCACTCTGACCTCACACATTAGGGGGCATATGTTATCAGCCAAAATGGCGCTTCTTCGTCCAAGTACCGACATTCCTCATGCTGGTACACAAAAGGACAATTTGGATTGAAGTGACCAAAACACTATAGATGGGCATGACCTTTGATGCATTATCCTCAAACCAGCCTTGTATATTTTTATTATGAGTTTTGGGTTGCATACGCGACTATATGCATTGCAACTCGCGTATCATACGCGAGTATTTGCATTGCAACCTGTGTATACTTGCATACGCAAGTTCCCTTTGAGCAACTCGCGTGTCATACGTGAGTTGCCTATATTAATACCCGCATATACCTTAATTCGACATTTAAAAATTTAAATCTAGATTAGATGAGATTAGTTGTGGCCTAATCCATAACTATCCCAACCATCTCAACCATCCCAACCTTCGAAACCACTCTATTTCCCAAAGTATAAATAAAGGCATTGGGGTGGGGGATAATCAATCAATTTTGGAGAGCAAAGTTATGCTGGCAGTATATCTTCAGAGTCTTGGAGCAACAGAACTCAGAGTCCTTTGGTTGCAGAGGAGTCCTTGTGTCAGAAGCTGGGTTGTACTCTTATCTTATTCACCGCTTGTTAATAAAGAGAATTCTTCTTCCAATCTTGTATTGAGTTTATTTCATGTATATTGGTTTAATGAATATGTTTGATTATGTTATCTATATGCTTTTCATCTAACCTCTAATATATATATGCATGAGATATTACTTTAAGGATTTGCTCTTTGCAAGTGGAGAAGTACATCCCTAGAAGCTTTGGAGAGAAGTGGTGCGAGAGAATATCAAGCTTGGATCAACCATCACTATTCGGGTAAGCCAATATTTTCTTCCTATTCGTTTTCCATTTCTTGTAAAAAGCCGATTGTTTGCAAGTTAGTAGTAAGTTGGTAACCCAAGACCCTAGGTTACAAGGGTGCTTTATCCTGAACAACACTTGCTCTGATACCATGTTAATGTTTGAGCAATAATGGATATTCTTGAACTTTAAAACTTTTGATCAACAAATCCAGTGCATGTAGATCTCATAAACAATTCATACACACAATCATTCAATCCAAAAGACACATGATGTACCCTGGGAAAACCCTCCACTGACCTAGAGGATAAGAAACCCAACAAACAATCTTTGAGTATGATATATAATCGGTAGAGAATGATTACAACACAATAGCAGATTACTTGATAAGAGAGCACAAGAGAGTAGAGATCATTGAGAATTCTGTCTCAGCCTTGCTAAGTGCATAACACTTTAATAACAAGCTTATTCAGTTATACAATGATAGGTAATGAATGGTTGCATACCTTTAGGCACTATGAACACTGTATGCACTATATACACATTAACCTTTTGTGCCTTCCTTGACTTGGTGCCAAGTTGTCACCTCATAATTATCTCCCACATTGAAGATATGCTCGCTCCATTAATTCACTGGTGTTAACTGCCTCTGATTGAGTGTCAACTGATTGAACTAAATTGAGCTTAATGGAACTACATGTAACTGATGTTAGATTTTCATAAGATTATAGTAGTATATCTTAATTTAATTTATCAATAGGATCACTAGAAGATAGACAAAGCACAAAACAATAACATGACAATAACACAGGTATTTTTATCTTGGGAAACCCAAATGGGAGAAAACCCAACAACCTTCATCTAGAGATGATAATTCTGAGATCAGTGTACAATGAAGAAGAAAGAGAAGATGTGGAAGTATATTTCAAAGATAGAAACCCCAAAGAACAGTATTCTCCTTCAATATAGGCGAACTTCTCTCTCCCAGAAAAAACTGCGAACTTCATTGTGTTGTTGTTGTGCTATTGTGTGGAATAATGAGGAGGGGCATCTCCTATTTATACAGATTTCCACTAATATTTTGACTAGGGCCGACTTCTCTTGGGGGAGCAATATATTTTATATTTATAATTTATTTTATCTTTTCTTTTGCTTGCTTTTATCCCCAAGGTCTACATTGTTCTTCTAGGGTTTGTATGATTGTTTACAATAAGTTCATCTCCTGTAGGAGGTGCAATACAAGAACAATAAGAATAGCTTCTGAAGTTGCACAAATTCCAACAACTTAATGTAACTAAACATAACTGAACGAAACTCAATGTAACTCAACAAAACTGAATGTAGCTGAACAATTAGTGATTCACCATCAGTGTCATCTGCAACAACCACTTTGCATAAATTAAGGAGTTTATTCCTTAATTAACCGAAACTTGTTTATCACAACTAAGACTCAACTGATGTCTTATTAATTTGAGTTCACTTGGAGGCATATGTAGGCAATTCAAATTCGCTCTCTATCTTTGTGCTCATCTTGTTTATCATTAATTAATTCTACATGGTCCATATGTGTTTAATTAATTAATCATCTATATCATACCATACTCATAATAATTTTTCTGAACCTATGATCATATGTATTACCCCTGGTCATATAGTCATATGCTAAAGTAAATCACTCTAGGGATAGCTAATGCCTAAAGGAGACTTGTAGCACTTGGTGGACTAGCCATACATCACATAGCATATCCTTGAGACTTAATACAACATTAGTCACGTGGTCTTGATACAACACAAGACCCTGAACTCCATACAACATAAGTTCCGAACTCGATACAACACAAGTCCATCTCTAGTTAAAGAGAACTAGCTCATAGGGTACCGTCTATGAGATTTATTTGAATTGATATGACACAAGTCTTCAACCTTAATACAACATAAGGTCATGATCTTAATACAACATAAGATCCCAGTACAAGCATCTCTCCTGAATAGGACAAGGTCCTAGCTTAATACAACATAAGCATTTTAACTTAATACAACATAAGTTAGTGAACATAATACAACATACGTTCCATGGAGAAGATCTAAACCTAATATGCCATAGATTCTGGATTTGATACAACACAAGTCTCATGGGAATGACTCCCAAAGTTGTACTTTCCACAATGGTCATAGGTTACAACTTCCAATAGATGGACAAAGGGTTACTTTTCCTCAAATGTTTGTATGATCTTCAACTTGAAGTGGCTAGGTGACTTAGTAAAACATCAAATCATAATCTCTATGTTAACACTCAAAAGAGCACACCCTTTGTCAAACAAATATTGAATCGTATTTGATAGAAATGATTTCAAGTTCCCTAAAAGTCAACATCTATGTCTCAAATGTTAATGGTTGGAGCAAAAGGTCTCTCTTTCTAGCCACACATCTTATAAAGCAAGCATAATAAAAGTTATACCATGATCCAAGTTCTATGCATAATAAAACGATACTCTAAATTTTTTTTGCCAAATTTTGAATTTGCCCCAATCATAAAAAATTAATATAAAATTTCAAATCAATTAAAACTCTAAATTCTTACAACATCATATTCCAACTATTAATAAACAAACAATTTGTTACTAAATTAGACAAAACTCGTTCTCAATATATAATTTACTAAAATAAACATATCACAACTTAAAATTACCTTGTTCACATTGAAATAATCATAACTAAAAAAATTATCCCTTCCATCATGAAGAACAAGTATGTATCCAATTATTTAAACTAGAAATAGGAAATCAACCTTTTTTCACTACAATATAATTAATGTTATTTGAGAATCTACAACCTGAAGTCAAGTCAATTGGCAAAATGATTATCTTTCAAAATCCTCACCCATTAAATATATGTGTTAAGTTAACTAATCTATCTTCCCTAGGACCATACGTGTAAAGCTAACTAATCTATGTTCCATTTTTTTTTTCATACGTGAGAGTGCTAAGCCTTTAATTTACTTTTTATGTCAAGGCACTGCCGAAATCAAACATAACGCTATCAGATTATACACCATCCCCATCCAAACTCCATGTTCCATGGCCCTATTAAAAAAAGGCATTATCTCAAATGATTAAACATTGTTTCAATCCTTTTACTAGGTTTGTCGTCATCCATGCCCCACCCATAAAATATAATCTATATTCCATGGCCCTACCAATAAGGACATTAACTCAAGTTATTAGGCATTGGTGCATCCTTTTCTAACTTTGTCGTCAAATCAGTCCATGCCCCTCCTCTAACGTGGAATATATTCTTATTCCAGTGAAAGGGAAACCGAGAGATAAAATAAAATCTGTATAGCATAGCAACACGCGATTCCAATATTCGCACTTTGCTCCCTTACTAGAAATAATTCACAAGATAAATAAACTTTACTTTGTGCTTGGTGATGGGGAGCACGCCTGTATAAATGGGACATGGTTTTCATTCCTTTATAAAGAGGTTTGCTTCATGGAGATAAGTCGTTAACAAGATGAGAAAATGATTTGTTTTTAAGGCCTTGCATATGTTCATGAGAATGGGTCCTCTCATGTAAGTGGATGGATATGTATTTGTTCATCTTTTTAAAATAGGTGATATTTTATAGAGTGGATGGATATGTATTTGTTTATTTTTTTAAAATAGGTGATATTTTATAGATATGTATTTGTGTATTTATTTTTGTTTTTTTGAAATATTCGATGTTTTATATTGATGCATTGTTTTAAGGTATTGTTATGTGTTTTTTTTTTAATTATTTGATTTATGAATGTTAGGTTTTAAAATATAATTAGGGTTTTTTTGAAATATTTAATGTTTTTTTAATAAATTAGGATTTTTTGAAATATTTGATGTTTTATATTGATGCATGATTTTGAGACATGGTTATGTAAATATGCTTTTGATTTGATTTATGGATGTTAAGTTTTAGAATATAATTAATGCTTTTAAGATTGGGATGAGGGATACCTCTCATTGTTATTGGTAATTTGTACAAGTTTTAGTGACTTAAGAGAATGGGTCCTCTAAAAAGCTAAATGAATGGACATGTACTTGTTTAAGCTTTTTAAATATTTGATACTTTATAGATATGTACTTGTTTATGCTTTTTGAAATATTTGATACTTTATAGATACTTACTTGTTCATGCTTTTTGAAATATTTGATGTTTTACATTGATGCATTGTTTTCGAGACACTTGTTATGTAAACATGCATTTTTTTTTTAATGGATGTTAGGTTTTAGAATATAATTTGCTTTGTTTCAACTTGGGGTGAGAGATATCTCTCATTGCTATTGGTATTTTGTAAAAGTTTTAGTGACTTTGTTGAATAAGTTGTTTGTAGTTTGGTTCTCTATATGAATTTGAGGGATCACACTTCATAAGTTGTGTGCAGTAGTTGCATTTTTGTCCATGATGCATGCAAATATCTTAAATTCTTGCACATTGAAAGTAGATTTAGGTGGTGGAGACGTCAACTTAGACAAATATAAAGTTCCAAAGGGTAGTTGGAGAAGGTTGAGTAGTCTTATAGTAGCATTCAATGTTTAGTCAATCTCATAATTGATATATGCCTTAACACACACATGGTCCACACTAGGCTCTTATCATCCATTAATGTGTGCTCAAAACAATGTGCATCTTAATTTTTTCAAGTAATGTCACACTCGATCCCTTATGCACAACCAATGCATGTCACTCGATACACATACACCTACCTCATGAGGATGCACGGCCATCACTCAATATACAATGTACCATGCATCTCATGACACTTGTTAATCCATGTGGTGTGATATCTAGCTAGAAATTAGTACACCACCTAGCATAGTATTATAACTCCAAATCATCAATGCACATTAATGATATTTTCCAAATTGGAGGAATGGTGCCCTTGCCTAACTGGGTGATCACAATTGACTAGGTCTACACCAATGGTAAACTTAGACTAAGTCAAACACAAGTCAAAGCATGCCCAATTGAACCATTTCAACGATTCACGTTTGTTGTGCTTGAGGCGAACTAACTGTAATCAATTCGTAATGGACTCGACCACTCAATAAGCATCACTCCATTTGTGAATGGTTTATAATGTTCAATTTTATTAGACTTGTAATCCCTATGGGACCAAGCTTAGTAAATCATTCTCATGATTTGAGCCAAAATAATATTACACATTACCTTGATTCTTGTCATTCATTGTAACATATTATTTTGTACTAAGAATATATATAGAATTGAGCAGTGCTCTAGTGTTTGTGGTCATGGTTTGGGATTGTTCATTGTTCATGAATATCTCTTGTTATGTTCTTATGTTGATGGTATTACAATTATTCACTTAAAACACACATGGATTTCTCTATTTGTTTAAGTTATTGTATTACACCATACTATTTGCAATGTTGATGTGCTCAAAATTGAACTACTATTGAAGTAATAACAAGTATAAAGATAAATAGGGGTGGCAGGAGCGAGGGGGATCCTCTTGGATCCCAGAGGACATGTAGAACAAACCTTCACGTGGGGACTAGGAACTAGAACAAACAATGAAGCTGAGTGGATGGCACTTCTTCAGGGTCTACATCTTTTAAACACTAAAAAATTTCGTAAGGTAATGATATTCGGAGACTCCAATCATGTCATCTACAAATTGATCAACGGATACCCCTCAGGAGCAGTCAATTGCCGCCGCCTGTTTGACAAAGCCAAGCTTCTCATGTCTAAATCCTATGAGACATTCCACATCCTCCGTCACAATAATTCTGCAGTGGACACTCTGGCTAACATGGGAGCCTCTCTCCCCCAAGGCCATTACAGTCAGAACGGAAACCCTCCTATCCACAAATTCATCCCTTAATGTGGTGTCGGAAGCTTCCCCTGCGTTTTCAATTTATGCGGCCTATCTCATTGATATTTTTATCCTTCCCTCACTTCAAAAGAAGCTTCAAAGGCCCCCCTCCTCTACCTCCTTTTCTATTCTTTCCTCCCCCTTCCTTATCCCCTTTCCCTTATCCCTCCTTCCCCCTCACTTCTAAACCCCTCTTCTTTTCTTTCCCCCCTACCCTTATCCCTCCTTACTTCCCCCCACCCATCACCCTGCGTCACCTCCCAACAGCTGGCCTCCATTCCACGCTGCTTCCCGACGACTCCATCCATTTACTCTGCTGTCCTGCCTTCCCTCCTCCCTCTGCCGCGTGGTTTAATCTATGCCCTCTCACTCTCTCGGTTTTTGCAGAATTAATGGCTCACCGGCCCTGGGATAAATGCCTCTCCTCCTCGCACGCTCCATGTCCCTTCACCTATTACGATATGTCTTCTCCTCACAGCGATATGCAAATTCATTCTGCTCCCCCTCTTGGCTCTGGTTCTCATGAGGCTGCGCGAGTTCTTCTGAATGTAATTGCAGGTGTTGGAGAAGGGTGGCTGCAGGATATCCCATGGAAAGCACTCCCTCTCATCCGTTCCTTCGTGAAGGAAAGGCTTGCTCTCGCAGCCTTCTCCACTTGCTCTTGCATCTCCCTCTCCACGTTGTGGTCTTCAAACCTCGGCTCTGGTACGCATTCTGGTAATTTGGAGAGAAGCACGGTCTTGGGTTGCCATTGCACGGGGTGGCAGGAAGAAGCTGTGGGCACTTTGGTCTGTAAACAAAGGCACAGAGGTTCCTCGCTGCAACAGGACTCATAGTGCTCAGTCTTATTCTCAGTGGTCTCTCGGCCGAGAGCCAGGCCTGTGTCCTCGCTGGCTCTGTTCGTGCCTTGCACAGTCACTTTGCTCGTATAGATATCTCTACAGGAGCGGGAAGAATGTCTCAGGCTGGTGAAAGTGCAGGAATAATGGATGTAAAAAAGAACCTAAGGCGTCTGTATGAAATGCTAGCAATCGACATAATGGACAACAAAGAAATTGCGCGGGAGGTTAAGAGCATAGGAGAAACGGTGAGCTACACCTCTTTGTAGATCAGTAACCACGACACGTGGATTGATGATAATGAGAGCAACCTTAGAGAGATAATGGGCAAAGTTGACAGGATTCAGGAAGATCTCTAGTGTCTAATTACCATGAACCAGGGTAGCAGGGTGAATGGAGCCACTGCAGCAGCTGAGCATCCAATGGAGGAAGAGTCTGTAGTTCATCCCAGGAATTTTAGAGGCAATCCTTAATCTGTTTTCCTTTAATTATGGTTAAATGTTATACTGTCTTTTACTATGTAATCAGTTTATAAGGGTATATACTACCCGCGACATTAGCTGTTTTGGAAAAACTCTGTGTGTAGTTTTTTGGAAAACTCCTCGGATAAGCTTTCTGTGCAGTAATTTTGATATGCATGAACACTTTGTTTTGTTACTACTGTACTGAATGGCTGTGCACAGCTTGTTTTATAAATACCCTTTTTAGTTTCTGTTTAAAAAAAAACAAGTATAAAGATAAATGAATGAGAACAAACAAACACTTGCACACCAGGGTCAAATTATTACACAAATATGGTCAAATTATTACTTTATCCTTCCTCCAGATGGTTGAAAGGAAATGGAAAGTTCCATGGAAGATGGATTTGGCCATTCACATTTGAACTGTTGTATTTAAGCATGGTTACATTTTGATGTTAAATGCGATGATTTCTTTTGCGAGTTATATCCTCTACTTCTCCCTTCAAATTCCCTTGCTTGGGTCAATATGAGTTTGGTGACACATGGACTGGCGACCATAAAGACAATTAGAATATTAAATTTGTATAACGTAATCCCCTCATCATTGGATTACACGGAAGGTGAAAAGGAGTGTGGAAATGATGATTCATTAATGTGTAGCAACCAACTCTCAACTAACTTAGTGATAAGTTATTGATGTAAGTAGCTAACAACTCTCAACTTATTTGGAGATAGTCATTAATGACTCAAACATTAAAATAATGAACTTATAAACAAAATAGCTTGTGTACAAAAATAATTGCGTTTAGATACCCAACATACCCTCTCCTTTAATAAAGCTTTGTCCCTGACCTATCTTTATTCCTACTATTAACTACTTAATATATTTAGTCTCAGGTATACATAAAACGATCTTTATTGATTATTGGACCATGAATAGCCTATGAAACCCAATGACTAACATATGAGTAAGTGAACACATTGTATTTGTGAGTCTTTTAGTCATTAGTTGTGTTAGGAACACAACATATGCTTCCTTCCTAAAATGATTTGAGCTCAAAGCAAAGATTTAGGTAGAAATTCATTTGTTATTTGAAGTCATACTCTTACACCCATATAGGTAAGAGAAAGTCATATACGACATACAGCTAACTTGGTACCACTACATTCCCTCCCTTCTCAACATAATGGTAGATATTGATATTATTGATCAATGGTGTCTACCCAATGAGATATTCAGACAAATCATTATCATTGTACTGGTGTTCATGGTTCCTTTTTTCTAAATAGTAAGCTGTTGTAGTTGAACAACCTTGAAAATTTATGTGAGGGGAGGCTCTTCTTTGACAATGTTGTCTATAATCTATACCTATTATTGATTAGTGACTATGATTTCATCCTCTAGTGAATTTCCTTCACAAGGGGATTCATCCTTATGCATTATAGGCATTTCAACACAAAAACAAGACAATACAACCATAAACTTTAGTTTCAACCTTATTTTTTACTCAAACTTGTTTAAAAAGTATCTATTTTATGCCTCAAATACAAGTTGAGAATAAGGTCAAAAAAATTTATCGAAATTTATTTTCAACCCACGTTTTTAATACAACTCACAATCTAGGTCTCTAATACGTTTAAAAAATATTTAGGTCAAAATTCCCATCAATATATACTTAGAAATTTTGTGACAATATAGGTTGAAACTGTTGATAATGACACAATTTTAGGCCAAAAATTCCATTAAAAATAGATATTACAAATATGGCCAATTATTACACAAATGTGATTATTTAGGTTGAAAATTATGTCAAGATTTCATGAGGAGACGTAGGTTCAATTTTTAATTTAAAAAAAAGATCATGTTCTCAAGCTAGGGGAAGATCTTGGTGTTAATAATAGATCAAATCTTGATCTTGAACCTACTTCCTAGTTTTTTAGCTCTACTTAAGGAGTGTTAGAATATTGAGAATATGCATGAACAAACAACAATACATTAGCTAACATGCAAAGCAAGAATCCACTAGTCTACCATTTTATCTACACAAGCAACAAATAATCATGCAAGAAACAATAGACAACAAATGATATAACAATACACCAAATATACGTGGTAAAATCCCAAATGGGAAAACACCCATAGGAATGTTTGGTATTCTTTATTCTTTATAAATCTCCAATCTTACAATACATGACATCCTCACATATACATCATACCACACTCCATCTTCACATCATGTTGCAATGATGTTTCTCCAACATACCCAAAAGGGTCTCCTTCACCTCTATTATATAGCTAGAGGTATGAAAGATTTACATCCCATAAAACACGTGGGATAAATAGCTTTCCACCTCTCTTATATAAAGAATGGTTATAATAAATTTTATTCATGATGCATGCGGGATAACTCTATTTTATAATATTAGAGTTATTTTAAGCCTTTTATGATATATTACCAACAATACCACACAAGTCATCATTACATATTCCAAAAAGGAGGTAAGGTCTTTGTTGGTGGATTTAAGCACAAGAGTGTATGTGACCCTTATTTAGTGGTTGTGTACACTAAGCAACAAACAAAAGTGAAAGTAACAAAAAAAAAACTCACATGTCATCATCATACTCAAAACATAATTGATAAAAGTTAATTAACAAAACCATACATGTGAAAGTAAAATCCAAATAATAGCATGTAACTGAACAAATGATTTTATTGATACCAATGGGAATGAATCAACTTATAGCACCGTGCGAGTGACTTGATGTTGTTATATGGGCTCACATCCATTCTTTGGGATGGATCCTTTACCTCCTCATTTGATCCATCACCATGATTGGTAGAAAAAAGATGGAACTCTCGACGGTCGAGGTATAAAATCTAGTGTGCTACATGGAATGTGGATAAATGATGTGAATTCAATGAATTTATTTATAAGTGAATAGTGGAACTTCTTCTAGATATAACTTCAATGTGAATTATCCCAATGGACTAATTAAATAATGAGATAATGATGGTTAAAGAAGACTATATCAAACTCTATTAACAGAAATAAGGGTTTGATAAGGTCCACATGTACCCACTACATCATTTTGAATGGAGTAAAGGAAATTGAGTTGTTGCAATAATATTTGTTTACTTTAGGATGATAGTGCATTTTTAATGGATTTCATGTGTAATGTGTACACATAAAATCAAGAAAATATTTCAATGTGACTATTTTGGTTAATTTATGGTTTAACTTGTCTTAACACCACATAATTGAGGTCACATGATAATGGAATCATATGAATACTGATGGTTATGACTACTACAATGATGTTTTTGAGAACAAACGACTCCAAATTGTACATGTGAGAGAAATTAGGCTTGTAAGAATTGCCCCTTGATGTATGAAAATTAATAGAAAATTGTACGATTGAAATGCATCATAAGTTTATTTGCACTAAAAAATGGACATAACAAGAACCGGGCAAGGAGTACAACACTCAAAGAGTGAAGACTACATGTATATGACTATGGAGAACCACCTACAAAGAACAAACCAATGGGGTAAGGTGTACACATAATCTCAAAATCAATGAGGGAAACATACTCATGCTCATGAAACTATCTCAACACAATATGGGATCATGGCATCTGTTAGGATTATTAATCCTCCATTCACCATACTGTCTATTAGATTATTTAGCCTAACTTTGGAACCTTAATTAATTAATTGGGTCCATTAGTACCATTGGGTCCACTTGGCCTAATGGGGCCACCTATAACAGTCACTAGAGTGTGGGGAACACTATTGGAGGTAAACTGCCACTTATTGGATGTGCATGCATTAGTTTGGGCACCTCCTAGACCAATCCCTACATTTTAGGAACCATTGGGAGTCCGGGTACCAACCTCCATCAGTTAGGTGGAGTTGGAACTAGTTAATCTTAGTTAGCCCCCAGTTACTTTCAGTTAGTTCACAATCAGTTAGCTAGCGCTAGCAATGCATGGCTAATGCATGGATGCATGTGGAGTAGGCACCTTTTCCCACCTACCACACTCAGTTGCACTGAGTTAACTAGCTGCCACTGATTGATTGAGTTGGTTGGACATCTGGGAGTTGATATGTTGGACTTTGATATTGATGGAGACACCATGAGTTAGATGGTCAGTTAGATACAGTCACATCCAGTGGATAGATTCGAATCCATCCCTAATTGATTCGAATTCTTTTCCTATGTAAACTACTGTAACACCAGATATTATTATTATGAATGATACTGTAAATTCCTGAGCAATACTTGTCTATTTCCTGTGTGGTTTGTTTTGTTCAGTTTGTATCCTCATTCTCCATTTACTGTCAACATTATTAGAACTATTTGCTTGAAGATATAAATGGAATTCTAATTATAATATGATATCGAAGCCTTCTTAGGCACGTTTCATGCTTGTTTCTCCCCATTCAACATCAGAAGCAGCTGGGTTTCCATAGAAGTCCCCTATGACAATTTGCTAGCTCTGGATTTGTTCAGAGCAATGGAGAGGGCATGAAGGACCTTGAAAACATGTTCATGTCGAGAGGAAAATCATGATTCTAACATAGTTTGAATATTTTTAGTTTTGCAGTGATATTTTGCAGGTTCAACTTCATATGGATTCGATATTATCAGTTCCTCTTCTTACTCCATCCACAAGATATTAAAAATGGAAGTTGAAGATGATTGCATCTCTAAAGAGACAAGGTATCTATGAGGTATCTATTGTACTTGGTAAAGAGTCTTATGAATATGAGAATGACTGGCTAAATGACAGTGATAGAGCTTATGGAGGAATATGTAGGACTTTTTCTCCAAGCTTGTAGAGCTTATTGAGTTTGCAAAATACCCAAAGGATCTATGGATAGAACTGGATAGAACATTTGGGAAGAACAATGAGGATATTTACAACGATTTGGAGGGAACATTAAGAACCACAAGAGTTCTTTACTCAAAAGTCTCAGCCTCTACTCTCTCTGATGAAGTTGTTCAAGATGAAGAAGAAGCGGAATCTTCCTCATAGTTAATTCGAATTGAAGAAAGTATCCTTGGAGTGACACCTTCTCTCGCTGCTACAGAAGTGTATGAGATCTCTATTATTGAAGAAAATCTCTCCTTCCATTCTATGAAATTTTTTTTCAAGTGATTCTTCTATTATAAATTCTGTGCATAGTTTACCTGTGATTGCTCCAAGAAAGGGAGAGGAATTTGATTTCTCTCTCTCTAATGATGTTGCTGTGTGAAAATAAGTAATTATTTGGATATTTTGGAAATAATATTAGATTGTAGGAGTGATCCATTCAATCTCATTGATCTAGAGCTTCCAACAATTTCCTACATGATTGCATGCACCGATAATTAGGATTTTGAAGAAGGAGAAAACTGTGCATCTACTAGCTCGGTGGAGCACACTCTTGGATCTGATATGGACTTTATTGGATCTGATATGATATTACTTGTTTCTAGGGTTCAATGGATTTCTTTACTGCTTGTATCTGTTCTCATCAATTTTGGTGTGAAGAAACAAGTACCAAAATTCTCTTTCAAAATTTCTGGTGGGGATTTGATGTCAATTTTCTCTCATGAGTTTGCTGATATTATATTTTGTAAATATTTGGATATTTTGGAAATAATTTCATATTGTAAGAGTGATCCAAACACTTTCATTGATCTTGAGCTTCCGGCAAGTTCCTACATGATTGCATGCACCAATATTCAAAATTTTGAAGGAGAAAATTGCGCATCTACCATCTCGGTGGAACAAACTCTTGGATCTGATATGGAATTTATTGGATCTGATATGATATTATTTGGATCTGATTTGATATTATTTGGTTCAATATTTTAGGTTCATGAGCTTTTAGTACTGCTTGTAGCTGTTCTCATCAATTTTGGTGTGAAGAAACAAGTACCACAAGTCTCATTCAAAATTGCTGCTGGGGATTTGATTTCATTCCACACTTTTGGATCTGATATGGACCTATTTATATCTGATTTATTTTCTGATCTGATAATATTTGGTTCAGGTTTTAAGATTCAAGAGCTTACAATATTTCTTGTAACAAGTTTCATAAACTTTGGTGTGACAAATCAAGCACCACAAGTCTCGTTCAATTTTGTTGTTGAGGATTCGATGTTAGTTCTCTCTTATGAGTTTGCTGATATTATATTTTGTGAAATATTGGTTATTTATGAAGCTATATCAGATTACGGAGCTCAATCATTTGCTCTCCATAGTCCCAGGGATTCTCTACCTTTGGTCACATGCTCATCCCCTCACAGAACTAGTAAAGAGGAAGACATTCTGCGTCCGCCTGGATAGTTGCTCCTAACACTTGGGGCTGATTTTACCACTCATGGTTTGATGTTCAAGGTTGACATATATCAGGTTCTTGGGTGTTCCTCACATGGTTCTGTTGAAGCCTCAGTTGTGTATTGGATGAAAATGTATTTAAGACTTACAACAGAGGGGGAAAACCCAAACTGAAGGGCTTCGAAAGGTCCTGCGCAAGGACAGTCCTATCCCCAGCCTGTTTGGTGTAGTGATCTCCCACGGATATTTCTAGCCTCCATTGGCTCTTATGGATTTGATCCTTAAAGGATATGTTTCCCAGATTGGAAAACATGATGGGTAGTGGAAAGAAAATAAACTCAAATCTAACTATGAAAGAAAATTTGAACTAAATCTAAGCTACTCAAAGAAGATGTTGAATTGATTTACAGATCAACCTAAGGTGTAAGACAGACAAGTATTTTCATCAAATTAAAAGAAATGTAAATTAGACCATTAACTTATCACTTAACTCACAATCAATTAATAAAAATTAACTGACATCAACTTAAGATTGTATCATTCAAGGTTAACCTGCATGTATGCATGTTAATTGAAAAACCAACATGTTTGTCTTTCTAACTTCACTACTGAATCATTTGCAGAAATAGATAAATAATTTTAAAAGAAGAAATTCTTCAAAATTTTATCAATGCATGAATCAATAACAAAGAGAAATCAAAGTCATAAATAAATGCATTTATCAATTGCAAAGAACTAAGAGAGATGTTGATCCATCCGAAGCAGGAAAAATCGTGATCTATTAAGAAATTTAATGAAATCAATAACAAGAGATATGAAATGATATCAATACTGTATTAAATCAAGTTTTATAAGAAATTACATAAACCTCAAGTACACAGAGGTATCTTCAGTCTCTTGTCCAAATCTTTCCCCTTCCAAAAGTCCCTAATACATATGAAGTCTACCCCTTAAATAATTATTACAAAAGAATCAATTCCCTTCAAAATGGGATTGACAAAAACCAAACAAAACTAATACCCAAGAAAATCTCTCCATATTTTCCAAATCTCCAACAACTCATCTAAGTTAGGATAGTTAGCGGATTCAAGTCCAAGTTGGGCAGTACATTTGTGATCTTCTATTTCATTCTTTGCTAACTTATGCCAAATACGAATGTAGATATGGATCTTCCCTTCAATAGCAAGTAGTTGTTTTATTAACCTATCCACATCATCAATGCTGATATAAATAAGTCTCTGGATCTTCTCTGTTGCTTCATCTCATCGTTGTTCAACCTGTTCAATCATGAGTATCGATGGGCATGCATTTTCGATGAGACCCATTATAGGGAAAACAAAAAAGTCCATTAAATTGTTAGCAACATACCACCTCCTTCCAAAGATAGCCCGGGCCTTCTTAATAGCTTCACCAATTGTTTCATTCAGATCTTCCCGAGCACGTAAAATAGTTCTGTGACTTCTTCAGCTAGAAATCGCTAAGAATAGTGACGTTTTATGGCTTATATTTCATGCATATTTTCCAATCTACAACATTATCATATGCTTTGGAAGCTTCTTCCCTTTTGTCTACCTGATCTTCAATAGTAACATACATCTTATCAAAAGAAAGATGAGTCTCAAAAACACTATCCAGAGTTTTAAACAATTCACTCATTAATTCATAATGCTCTTGATTAGTCTTGAGAGCTAATTCCTTGAATTCTTCTTGTGGAAATTAAGAGAAAGAAGATGAAGCTGCACTTGCAGTTGCATCTTCATATTGCTTCTCAAGCAAGGCTATTCTCTGCACAAAGACAAAATTTGCAGTCTTCTCACTTAGCAGCTCATCTTGTAGAGAAGTATTCTTCACCTGTAGCTCATTACGCTTATCCTCAAATATCTTCATTAAATCATCAACATGAGCCTCATGTTCCTTTCTGGTCTGTTCCAGTTCTTCCTTGAGTTTGGTTATTTCTTCTTTTTCTTGTCAAACTCTCTATTCAAAGAATCAATAGCATGAAATTTTGTACCTATGAAAGCTCCCAAAGTAGAAGCAGTATCTGCCTGTGGGTCACCAGACTATTGAGTCCACACCACCTGGTTAGAGAGAGATGTATCTACATCACCTTGACCTCTGGTTCTCTTCTTACCTCTTTTAACCACTACTTTATTAGATATGCTATAATGATAATCTCCAAGAGAGATCACAATATCTTCATTAAACTCATCTCTTACCTCATTAGTGGAAGAAGTGTCAATCCCTGTGGACACCAAAGGATAAGTCTGAGTGATGGTAGGAGAAGGAATAGGTATGGTGACATGAGCAGTGGATAAAGGAGAAGAACTACTTTGGACAACAACTGCTTTAGAATTCGAAAGTATGATTGGAATAGAGGTTTTAGGGGATGAAACAGGAATGGTATCAACTGGAAATGATGATGAAGATACTAATGCCTTTTCAGGAACATATGATGTTGATAGAGAAAAAGAAGGAATGTGCAATGGAATCTTAGGAACTTGAGGTGCAGGAGATTGTGGCATAGGTAGGTGTATAGAAATAGGGGTGATAGAAGCAGGTATGCATGTCGCAGCATGATAGAGCTGGGATAATGGAGGCTATAAAGTTGATCCAACATGCAAAGCATATAGGGCTTGAATCGACGAGAGGAGCAATGCCGAGGAAAAAGAATGAGACCCAAAAGTGGGTTGTGGGTTTTCAAGAATGGAGAAATATTTTATGTTACTACCACTGAATAAATTCATAAATTCCTACAAATTGTTACCATTATCAACTTCTTCAGTAACAGGCACAGGAAAAGTTCCTCCTCCTTCAGTATATGAATTGGTCAAGTCTATGGTATGAGTTGGAGAGGAGGAAGCATGAACTTTTATACTTGTAAATGGCTTAAGGTCAGCCATCACCTGATCATCACATGCTGAAGTGACTGTAGCATTTTCCTGTTTATCAGCTCCAACCTGAGTAGTTGCAACTTCATGAGTATGTAGGACAGAAGTCATCTATGTCAGATTTTGTTTAAACTATTGAGAAGTGTGTATCAAGGTTTTGACCTGCTCGAAAACATATTCCTGTGGGACATCCTCCATAGGACCTTTACCTTTATCTATAGCTAGGCTTGGTGTCACTGAAGAATATTTAGTTGCTTGAGCCTCCTTCTCTTCTTTGTATTTTCTCATCTTTTCGAAAATATCCAACTCCATTGCCCTGTAAGCCCAGACCCTGTCTCTTGTTTCTTTCTTGTAGCATAAGATTTGACTTTGTTCCTCTTTGCTTTTGGCACTGGATAAAACTTCAGAAAAAAGTATCGACTTCTTGGTAAATAGAGTCATCTGGTACTTCTTCATGAGTATAACCTTCTTTGAAATGATTCTGCTTGAGATGAGGATCAACCCACCCCTTGGGGTCATGTTTCCTTTTGCTGGCAAAAACCAGTTTCAGAGAAACTATGTGGTCACCAAGGTCTGCAGTCCAGGTCGAAGTTGGTATGCTTAGTGGTCCAAGGTTTTGAGGGAACTTGGGCCAAACTCTTCTTTTTGGTCTAGTGAGCTTCTTGTAAACTCCTTCAATCACTGTATGGAAGGATATCTCCTCAATAACCAACCTGTCAGGTACAACTTTAGGTAACATATGGGTAGTATTGCTGCCCTAGATTCTGATATATGCAAATGATTCTCCAACGTACCAATCGCCCATGGTAGAAATAAGGTTCTTGGCTTCAGGCAAGAAGGCTGGAGCTTCCCTTTTAAAGATTAGAAAATGAATACAGCCAAGGAAGTTTTCACAAATTTCATAGAACCTGGCCACATAGTTGGTATCCCATAATTCTGCATGGTAAATGTGTACAGGTGGGGCTGGTAAGATGTAGTTCCATCCCAAATTGGGAAAATGGAACTCATCACAAAATACATCAACAATAAAGGCTAAGAAGAGGAAATTGGGTTTCTTCTTGGCAGAGGCCTTTTGATAGTCTTGGATGGCTGCTTGAGTTCTAGAGAAAGAATGGAAGCCCATGGGAGGGATTCTCCCATGGTTAGAATGTGATGAGCTATTGGGGCACATTCAACTTTAAAATAGGAGCAATTGGGGAGACTGTAAAGTCTGCACAACATAACTGCTAGCAAAGAGTAGGGTTCCCTAAACCAATCAATGGGGTAAAGGTCATCCTTCCTTTGAGAAAACTTATCGGGATTGCTCATCTATGACTTCAACATTTCATCAAAATTATATCTAGACTTAGAGGCTTTGACAAAATCAACGTTAAGGAGCTATTTGACCGGCTTGAGAGCATAAGCTTTGACAAAGATCTTAGGATGGAAGTTAGTGAGTTGCAACCATGTGCTGCAATTGAAGGAGTGGTCTTTCAGGTTTGTGTATTCAATAATCCATTATCCGCATCATTGTAAGGGAGAATCGAAATTCTAGCAGCAATGGAATGGATACCTGAATCCCTAATTTTCTGGTAGGTGGGCAGTCATTCTCTGTGTTTGAAAGGTCATCATTGTCGAGAATAGAGTATATCCTAGACCATTCTACTTGGTAGGTTTCACTGAATTTGCCACTAGTATCAGAAAAGGCACCAAAATTTGGGTCCTTAGTCAACATATCCCTCTAAAGGTTCTTGCATCGAGTAATTCAAGACATCTTAGGATTGAAATATTTTGTTAAATGCATAAACCCATAATTAAACTAATTTAACCCAGAACAACAGTAAGCAATTAGAATTAGGAAAAGGACTGAAATACTAACATGTAATCAGACTGAACATTGATAACATCGACTGGTAAAAACACAAGGAAATTTAACGCAGCACATCAATTTACAACAGTAAAAATGGTAAAGAAATCGCAAAAGACCAGAATATATATAGATTTTCCGGAGTCCGTTAGGACCATAGGATTAAGATAGATGAGCGGTCGAGATTAAGCTTGCGGGTTACGGGATACGGGATCACAAAATCGTCAAAAGTTTATTCAATCTCTCCCGCAAGTTGCGGGTTGCGGGTTATAGAGACACACAACAAAACCATCGAAATAAATTAATTTCATGCAATCTAGATTCTGCACTTGCAGGATGTGGGTTGACAAACTTACACACACATAATATTTCCGCATTCCGCAAGTTGCAGGTTGCGGAGTTTGATAATTTCACTAAAATATAGTTCCCCACAACTTCATCAAAAACACACAAATCATGCATAGATTTCAGAAATTTGGATAAGTTAGAAAACAAAGAAACCATGACAAATGTAATAGGGGCCACAAAAATGATTAAAGGACTTCAAGCGGTTCCCTTTGTATGTTTAATTGGGCTCCCGTGTTTTAAATAACATGGGATCTGTTGTACCTACAACAAATGGCGACTGGCTGGGAAGAACCAGTTATCTCTGTCAAACAAAAAAAACTCTTTTGCATAGAAAAACATTGTCAGTAAACAAATGATTATCCTAAGATCACAAAAAACGTTTATATAAGAATGCAACTAGCAAAAGAATTATCAAAATAGTGACTCATACATTCCCGTCCATGGTCAATTTTTAGGAGTGATGTAACTCAGATTCAGAAGGCTTGAAGGGTGAGGGTTTCTTGCCTTCAGGCAGGCACATGCACACAGTTTAGGTTGAACCTAGGTCCAGGCCCTAACAATTTTGGATCTTCACGAGTAGGTCATCAAGATTCTTTTATTTTCCTTTCTGGTTTTTATTTTTTATTTTTTATGAAATGATATCGGAACCATATTGACATAAGAACACTGCCCCAAATTTTGGAGATCAGTGTCATTCACAAACCTGACCTGGAAACTGAATAAGCTGGCTCGGTAAGGAGACCTCTTGCCTTCTAGATGCAAGACTAAAAGCAAGTATCATGGCCTGGGAACCATCTAATGATAATTTCAGTCCAAAATCAAGTCCATGATCATAGTAAGGCTAGATTTTGATAAGATCCCCTTGTCTTAATGTACAATAATTGTGTCTAAGGAAGCAAAAGGACTTTATTTGTATATGGACTGTAATACACTGTCATGGCTTGGTACCCACATAGTGATAGTGCTACTCACTGGTGCTTCATAGATCATGAATGAACCGACCTGTGATAGGATCTTCCATGTTACAGATAAACTAAAATCCACCCCCCCACATTATATTGCGAAGATGTCATTCCACCAAGTACTTATGAACCTAGTGGGCTAGCTTGTGATGAGACCCCCCATCCTGCAATCCATAACAATAAAATTATTTTTCTGCATGAACTTGATTGAATCCAAAATGGGTAAGGCTGGCCAGGTTATAAGGATATGCTGTAGTGCACTAATGGGACCTAAGACAATGAGAACCCCTTCTTTTCATGACCTTCATCACATGAGTAAGGAATATGTGGGATATTGACCAGGGTGAGAATGTAGTAATCTGGAATCTTGCAGTTACTGGTTGGCATTCATACATAAAATGGATCCTGAAAGGTTGGAAACTGACACATTTTTCTTTAAGGTTCAGAGCTCTGAATATTGAGAAAAGTTGATTACCCATCATTACCAAATGTGCAGAGATTATTAAAATCCTACTAATATAAAGCAAATACTCCAAACAATAAAAAAACAGAAAAAATAACACACCAAACCTATGTACAAGATTCATGAAACTTCTCAGACAAAATACTTCTTAAGCAAGAAAACATTCACTGGGTAGGTGTCGATGACTCCCTCCCGTGTCTGTAATTGAATAGTGCTAGGGCCATTTTTTCTGTAATAATAAAAGGTCCCAGCCAAAGGGGTTGGAATTTCTTATGCTTCTTATTGTCTTTGTGCTGCTTGTCCCACCTTAATACTAAATCCTCTACCAAAAAATTTCTATCAGAGGAGGACTTCTCATTGAACCCTTTTTTTACCAACTGTTGATGTTGATAGAATTTGTTCTTGGCATTTTCCCTATCTTCCTCTAACTTGAGCAGAGTGTCAATCCTCTGCTATAGTGGGGATGAATCGTCCTCTTGGATGGATTGGGCTAACTGCAACAAAGGGATGGTGAGATTAGCTGGTAGGACGACTTCTTTTTCGTAGAACAGACAATAAGGGGAGTTACCCATGACTACTTTTGGGGTGATTCGGTCTGCCCAAAGAGCATTGTAGAGCTTGGTATGAAAATTCTTGTGATGGGAGGCCATTCTCTTTTTCAAGATGTTTATCTGGTTTTTGTTGTAGGATTCCGCAAGTCCATTGCCCTGGGGGTAGTAGTTGGCTGAAAATTTAAGCTTGATCCCATTTTCAAGGGCGTATCTAGTCAGGTCAATGGATGTGAAGTACGATGCATTATCAAAAACGAGATACTCAAGAGTGCCGAACCTAGTGACTATTTGGTTTTCAAGAAAAGAAATCACTTGGTTCGTATTACACAATCTAAGAGGGACTGCTTCAACCCACCTGGTGAAATAATCAGTGGCTGTCAAAATGTATTTGTGCTATAAGGAAGACACAGGGTTGATAGGTCTGACAAAATCCAATCCCCATTGCTGAAATGGGAACTGGACTGCTACTGGCTACAAAGGGAAGGCAGGTTTTTTTACTTTTCCAGCACACTTCTAGCAAGGCTCACATTTTATCACATAGACATGAGTGTCTCTGAATAAGGTAGGCCAATAGTACCCTTCCCGAATGATTTTGTGAGCTGTTGTATCCCCTGAGAAATGCCCGCCGACAGGTCCTGCATGAAATTGAAAAGGAAATCATTAGTCTGATCCTTTTCTAGACATCTAAGAAAAACTCCATCATAATTTTTTCTAAATAGAACATTATCAATAAGTTGATAAGGAACTGACTTCATCCTTAATGCTCTACGTTTTTTAGGATCAAGGGTTTCAGGAGAAAACCCGTTATGAGGAAAAACTTGATGTTGTCATACCATTCGAATGTTGTTGTCTCAATTGCATTTATAGAACCTGTAGGTACAACTTCTTCCTGCTCCCAATTAGTTTGTTGATCTTCAGGATCGTTTGATTGGGCAGAAAGTAGACACAAACCTTGTTCTTTAACTATCTTCGCAGGCTTGATCACCAGATCGTATTCCTATAGCGTCATCATCCAGTGAGCTCTTTTCTCACCCAACTCCTTCTGGACGAGGACATTTCAAATGGCTACATATGGGATGATCACCTTAGTCCTCGACTTCAACAGATATTGCTCGTAATGTTTTATCGCTTTATATACCGCGTAGGCCCGTTTGTCGACTTGGGAATAGTTGAGTTCAACTCCTTTAAACGTCAAGCTCATGAAGGAAATGGGGATCTCAACATCCTCATGATTCTTCTATGTTAGGACAGTTGCATACGAAAAATCAGTAGCAAAGGTATAAAATATAAAATCTTTGGTGAAATCTGGAGACATAAGAGCAGGTGCTTCGACTATGGCTCTTCTGATTTCAACAAAGGCACTTCTCTATTCTTCAGACCACTTAAATGCTACATCTTTTTTAACTAAATGTTGCAAGGGTTTAACCACTTGGGAAAAATTTGGTACAAATCTATGGACGAAATTGATCTTACCAAAGAAAGACTGCATTGCTTTTCTGGAATTAGGGAGTTCGATCTTGGAGATTGCTTCTATGCATTCTGGATCAATGATCATGCCTTCCATGGAGATGATGAAACCTAACAACTTACATTCTGTCACTGCGAATATAGAATTTTTTGGATTGAGGGAAATCCCATATTTTCTGCATCTTTCGAATACCTGTTTCAAGGTAGACAAATGATCTTGTCATTTTTTAGAATAAATAGTTACATCATCTACATATACAACGACAAAATTATGAATTAAGCCCTTGAAAGCTATGTCCATAGCTCTCTGAAACATGGACCCCGCATTTATCACCGTAAATGGCATCCGCCTGTAGGAAAATGTTCCCCATGGGGTTAGTAAAGTTGTTTTAAGTTGGTCGTTAGGGGGCAACCAGGACTTGGTTGTACCCTGAAAAATGTCAAGTAGTGAGAACATTTCAGATCCGACTACCTTCTACAGAATCTACTCCATGGGAGGAACATGATAATTGTCCTTCTCTGAGGCCCTGTTCAAGTTTCTAATGTCCACGTCGCAGAGTCTAATTTCTCCATTGTTCTTCCAAACAAGTACTAAGTTGGTGACCCACTGCGTGTGTCTAATAGGGAATATGATCCTTGCCGCCAATAGCTTATCGAGCTCTTTCTTGCTGCCAGTAGCTTATTGAGCTCTTTCTTGACAGAGGGATCTAAACTAGGATGCATCTTTCTTAGTTTCACCTCAGGTTTCATCGGGATGTTTGTGGTGCATAATGATGGTATCGAAATTCCTGAGTTCATCATACGTCCAGGAAAATATGTCTTTGAATTCCTTGCATAGTTTTATAAAGCTTATTTTTTCATCATAGGAACAATGGACTCCAAGATTGATAAAACAGGGGTCTTGTTTTGTTCCCAGATTGACAGTTGTATAATTGAGGGTTGAGCTTTGGGTCTTGCAGTTGGTTGTTTGTCTAAATTTATCTTGTAAATCGTAAAAATTTTCTAAGCTGATAACAAACTTGGGAATGATATTGGAAGGGCCAGACAAAGATTTTTCATGATCAGTTTCATAAATAGCCATACCTTCAAAGGTGTCTTGGGATGAAAGGAAATCTAGTATTTGCTGGTCATCGTCGAACACTTTCCAATTCGTGAAATTGTTTGGAATGGAAGGCATGTAGATCAACTCAATAAAAATTTTTGCAGAGACAAACCTTCGGGCGGGATTAGTCTAGACATAGTATTAGCCAATATATCAGCGTCGAAATTTTGTGATCTAGGGACAAATATGATATTGAATGCTGAAAAAGAACTAGTTATGTCTCTGAGCAACCTATGATAATTGATTAAGCGGGGGACATGCAATGTATTTGGTTTCTTACTTGTTTTATGATAATTTCTAAGTCCCCAACACATTCAATTGCTTTTTCCCCTAAATCAATAGCTTTTCTGAGTCCTTGAACAAGTGCCTCATATTCAACTACGTTGTTGGTACATTCGAACTCCAATCTGCATGCAATTATTGTCTTGGTCCCACTTGGAACAATGACGACACATCCTGCACCTGCTCCATCTTTAGACCTAGAGCCATCAAAACATAAAGTCCAAATAAAAGGGTCAATTCTGAAATTAGTATTTACACTGTTGGTGAAACGTCAGCAGGAAAGTCTCCAAAGAAGGTATCGAAAGTAAAATGTTCTATTTGATTACTGAAGAAGGGGACAAATTCATTGGAACCATCGAGATCGGTCACCATTTGTTTCATAAATGGTTCCCTATCAAATTTGAGTTTGTTAGGCTATTCATTTAGGGGTAACCATAAGTGAGACCAATCGATAGAAAAGTAACCGTTCAGTTTTTTTGACCAATCTCGGCTTAACCACATACCGTAAGTCTCCGGAATGTCTATGATTACAATGTCAATGGTCTGATGAATTCTGGGATCTACATACAATCTAAGCAGAACATTCTTTAGTCTTCTTACAACTTTAACCTTAGACCTTTCCAATTGGACAATTTGGATAGGGCAAGTTTCCCATGTAGCATTCAACTTTTTGCAGACAGAAAGAGGCATCACATTAGATGAGGCCAGTGAATCAACCATTCAGTTATGTACATTCTTGTTGAATATTTCAAAAGTGAGTAAGAAGGGTGGGGTTCCCTTGTTTTCAGGCTTCTAATTGTTTGGTCGAGGGGAAGAGTCAAGATTATTATTCTGAGTTTCCCTAGGCTATTTTATTATCATGCTTTTGGGTAGAGAATATCTCATGGAAGGGATTTTGAGAAGGTCGAATACAGATATATTTGCCTTGAATCTTTTCAGATCCTCAGCTAAACTATATTCAGGCTGAGGAATGACAGTGTCTTTCTGTGCTTGGGGTTTACCTTTGTTGGGAGCTTGTGTTGTAGGTGATGGTTCATGCGGGGGTGGCCCTTTTGATCTAGTTTTGTGAGTGTGTTGTAGATTTAAAATTGTGTCAAGTTCTTCTTCCTCTTCTTCGGAAAAGAAACTTACAGAGCTAACCTGTTGGTCTTCTTCCTCTTATTCTTGGGGATGTTGTGACTCTTGATTTGACTGATATTCCGAGGATTCGAGAATGTCTGGTGTTCCTGCAGCCAAGACTTTCAAGATAGAAAATATTTCCTCTGACGTGAATCCCTCACTAGGATTTGGAGGTGGTGGGTTTTGAGGGGGTTGGTTAGGTATCCTAAAAGGTTTCCTATTAAATCCCTTATTGTTGGATTGATTTTTGTTATTAGTTTTCTTAAGGTCCACCATCTCATTAGACATTTTCTGAAGGAGCTTCTTCACGTCACTCATATTGAAAGGATCTTGTGCTTTGGTGGTGGGTTGGGAGCATTGTCAATATTCTTGTAGGAAGTAGAAGCTTGTTTAGATGATGTGTCAGTGTTGTCCTTAAAACAAAACATGTCCTTTTCAACTTGTATGGCCTCAGAGAAAGCATCCTGCAAGGACTCTTTACAAGCTCTTTTGACCCACATGGCTATTTGAGTTGGAAGACCCTTAATATAATATGCTACCAATAATTCCTCGACAGGGAGGACAATGGTTGGAATCCTATTTTTCAAATATGAAAACCGTTGGTTATAATCTTTGACTCGCTCCTTACCTTTGGCCTTCATGGAAGAAAGCTCTATGACTAAATCCTCTGGGGTCTTGTCATCCCCAAATTTATGAGTGAAGAGTTCAGAAAACACATCCTAGACGAGATAGAACTGACTTCTAGGGCGAAATACTAAGTAGAAGATTTTCCCTAAAAAGTATAAGGGAACAGTATGCAGACTACATCTTCATGTATGTCATTTCTAAGCCTGATAGCCTGCATAAAAGATTTGATGTGGTCTTCCATAGGGATTTTGTCATCTGGATTATATTTTGGAAGCCACTTCTTGGGGTTTTTAGGAAACCTATGTTGATCACCTAAGACAGACACAACATATCCATTTAGCCAGGGCCTGTTAGCTCGTTCGTCGGTCATCGGAATTGATTCCTTTGATGAGTTGGAATATTCAGGGTCTGACAATTCTTCTGAGGAGGATGAAGAAGAGGGAGGCGACGGGGGTGGTCCTCCTACTCGGATGTTGTGTCGAGGAGTATTTGACTCCCTAAAAAATGAATCAAGATCTAGTCCAGGGGTAGATGGTTGAATGGAAGGATTGTTGCCTCCTTCAGTGTTTTGGTGACCTGAATTAATATTATCTTGATTGTTGGCTTGGGGATTATTCCAGTGGAGACTCTGTTCAACAAACCATATTCAAATCTCAGCACCATTATCAGAATTATGTTTCAGTAATTGTTCAACGGTGATGGGTCCTAAAGTAGGAGATAGGAGAATGTATCTATCTGCTGGGGATCTATGTTCATTTATAGTGGTAGCTGGAACAACGCTTGAACCTTTTGCGATTTGTTCCCCTGACGTAGACACATGGGTGCGACTACGAGTAATAATTAGATCTCTTGCTGGAGGAGGTGTTTCCTTGGTTTGTTTAGGCATGATTTGTTGGCCCTCCTTCTAGCACCATTTGTTGAAGCCTCAGTTGTGTATGTGGCTGAAAAGGTATCTAAGACTTACAACAGAGGGGGAAAACCCAGTCTGAAGGGCTTTGAAAGGTCCTGCGCAAAGACAGTCCTATCCCCAGCCGGTTTGGCTTTGTGATCTCCCACAAATATTTCTAGCCCTCGTTGGCTCTTGTGGATTTGATCCTTAAAGGATCTATTTCCCAGATTGGAAAATGGGATGGGCAGTGCAAAGAAAAGAAACTCAAATCTAACTATGAAAGAAAATCTGATCTAAATCTAAGCTACTCAAAGATGATGTTGAATTGATTTACAAATCTACATGAGGTGTAAGACATGCAAGTATTTTCATCAAATTAACAGAAATGTAAATTAGACTATTAACTTATCACTTAACTCACAATCAATTAATAAAAATCAACTGACAACAAATTAAGATTGTATCATTCAAGGTTAACCTGCATGTATGCATGTTAATTGAAAAACCAACATATTTGTCTTTCTAACTCCACTGCTGAATCATTTGCAGAAATAGATAAATAATTTTAAAATAAGAAATTCTTCAAAATTTTATCAATGCATGAATCAGTAACAAAGAGAAATCAAAGTCATAAATAAATGCATTTATCAACTGCAAAGAACTAACAACGATGTTGATCCATCCGAAACATGAAAAATCATGATCTGTTAAAGAAATTTAATCAAATTCAATAACAAGAGATATGAAATGATATCAATACTGTATTAAATCAAGTTTTGTAAGAAATTACATAAACCTCAAGTACACAGAAGTATCTTCAGTCTCTTGTCCAAATATTTCCCCTTCCAAAAGTCCCTAATACATGTAAAACCTACCCCTTAAATAATTATTACAAAAGAATCAATTCCCTTCAAAATGGGATTGAAAAAACCCAAACAAAACTAATAGACTTGTAAATGGCTTAAGGTCAACCATCACCTGATCATCACATGCTGAAGTGACTGTAGCATTTTCCTATTTATCAACAACAACCTGAGTAGTTGCAACTTCATTAGTATCTAGGACAAAAGTCATATGTGTCGGATTTTGTTTAAACTGTTGAGAAGTGTGTATCAAGGTTTTGACCTACTGGGAAACAGATGCCTGTGGGACATCCTCCATAGGACATTTACCTTTATCTATAGCTAAGCTTGGTGTCATTGAAGAATCTTTAGTTGCTTGAGCATACTTCTCTTCTTTGTCTTTTCTCATCTTTTCCAAAATATCCAACTCCATTGCCCTGTAAGCTCGAACCATGTCTCTTGTTTCTTTCTGGTAGCATAAGATTTGAATTTGTTCCTCTTTGATTTTGGCTCTAGCTAAAACTTCAGGAAAAGTATCGACTCCTTGGTAAATAGAGTTATCTATTACTTCTTCATGAGTATAACATGCTTTGAAATGTTTCTTCTTGAGATGAGCATCAACCCACCCCTTGGGGTCATGTTTCCTTTTGCTGGCAAAACCCAGTTTCAGAGAAACTATATGGTCACTAACCTCTGCATCCCAGGTCGAAGTTGGTATGCTCATTGGTCCAAGGTTTTGAAGGAACTTGGGCCAAAATCTTCTTTTTGGTCCAACGAGCTTCTTGTAAACTCCTCCAGTCACTGTCTTGAAGGACATCTCCTCAATAACCAACATGTCAGGTGCAACTTTAGGTAACATATGGGCAGTATTGCTGCCCCAGATTCTAATATATGCAAATGATCCTCCAACGTACAAATCACCCATGGTAGCAATTAGGTTCTTGGCTTCAAGAGAGAAGGTTGGAGCTTCCCTTTTACTGATTAGAAAATGAATACGACCAAGGAAGTTTTCACAAATTTCATAGAACCTGGCCACATAGTTGGTATCCCACAATTCTACATGGTAAATGTGTACAGGTGGGGCTGGTAAGATCCAATTCCATCCCAAATTGGGAAAATTGAACTCAACACAAAATGCATCAACAATGAAGGCTGAGAAGAAGAAATTGGGTTTCTTCTTGGCAGAGGCCTTCTGATAGTCTTGGATGGTTGTCTTGAGTTCTAGAGAAAGAATGGAATCCCATGGGAGGGATTCTCCCGCGGTTTGAATGTGATGAGCTATTGGGGCCCATTCAACTTTAAAATAGGAGCAATTGGAGAGACTGTAAAGTATGCACAACATAGCTGCTAGTAGAGAGTAGGGTTCCCTAAACCAATCAATGGGGTAAAGGTCATCCTTCCTCTGAGAAAACTTATTGGGATCACACATCTAGGACTTCAACATTTCATCAAAATTATATTTGGACTTAGAGGCTTTAACAAAATCAACGTTAAGGAGCTATCTGACTGGCTTGAGAGCATAAGCTTTGACGAAGATATTTGGACAGAAGTTAGTGAGTTGCAACCCTGTGCTGCAATTGAAGGAGCAGTCTTTCGGGTTTGCGTGTTCAATAATCCATTTAGCCGTGTCATTGTAAGGGAGAATCGCAAGTCTAGCAGCAATGGAATGGATACCAGAGTCCCTAATTTTCTGGAAGGCATCCTGTTCATTCTGTATGTATGAAAGGCCATCGTTGTCGAGAATAGAGTATATCCTAGACCAATCTACTTGGTAGGTTTCACTGACTCTGCCACTAGTATTATAAAAGACGCTAAAATTCAGGTCCTTTGTCAGCATATCCCTTTGAAGGTTCTTGCATCGGGTAATTCGAGACATCTTAGGATTGAAATATTCTGTTAAATGCATAAACCCAGAATTAAACTAATTTAACCTAGAACAACATTAAGCAATTAGAATTAGGAAAAGGACTCAAATACTAACCTGTAATCAGACAGGACAGTGATAACGTGGACTGGTAAAAACGTAAGGAAATTTAACGCAGCACAACAATTTACAGTAGTAAAAATGGTAAAGAAATCACAAAAGACCAGAATATATATAGATTTTCCTGAGTTCGTTAAGACCGTAGGATTAAGATAAATGAACGGTCAAGATTAAGCCTGCGGGATGCGGGATCCAATTTCAAATTTTATTTAACTGTCCCGCAACACACATTCCGCACATGTGGGATGGGAGATACAGGATCACAAAAGCATCAAAAGTTTGTTTAATCTCTCCCGCAATCCACATCCCGCAAGTTGTGTGTTGCGGAGACACGCAACAAAACCATCGAAATAAATTATTTTCCTGCAATCTGCATTCCGCACTTGTGGGATGTGGAATGCGGGTTGACAAACTGACACACACATAATCTTTCCACATTCCGCAAGTTGCGGGATGCGGATTGAAAATCTCGGAAAAAAATCAAACTTCAAAATCCTGCCATCCGCAAGTTGCGGGTTGCAAGATGCGGGGTTATGGAGTTTGATAATTTCACTAAAAGATAGTTTCATGCAACTTCATAAAAAGCACACAAATCTCACATAGATTTTAGAAATTTGACTAAGTTAGAAAACAAAGAAATCATGACAACATGTAATAGGGGCCACAAAAGTGATTAAAGGACTTTAGGCAGTTACCTTTGTATGTGTAATTGGGCTTTCGTGTTTTAAATAAGATGGGATCCATTGTACCTACAATAGGTTCGAATTCTCAAGAACTCTTGCTCTCTCATCAGTTGATTTTAGCTGCTCTTCATGGGCCTAGTTTTCACCGTGCAGCTGTTTATATTTCTGATTCAGTTGAGTACATTATTCTTCTTCCAAAGAGGAATATTCCTCCAGACATAAGCATTTTTTTGGATTCAAAGGTTCACATGCACAGATTCAGGATGCTGCTGCACAGAAGAACCAGNGGGTGTGTTTCCCATGAGGTTTTCCCTTGTTTCCTTGGTTATATTAAGAAACATTTTTTAACTGTCTTTTAGATTGTATTTGGGTGACTTATGGTCTTGTTACCAGGGCCCATAGTTGCCCAAGGTAGAATTCAGGGGGGTGTTCGGATTATTAATCCTCCCTTGACCATACTATCTATTATATTATTTATCCTAACTTAGGAACCTTAATTAATTAATTGGGTCCACTAGTACCATTGGGTCCACTTGGACTAATGGGGACACCTATACCAGTTACTAGTGGGTGGGGAACACTGCTAGAGGTTAAATTCCACTTATTGCATGTGCATGCATCAGTTTGGGCACCTCCTAGACCAATCCCTACATTTTAAGAGCCACTGGGAGTCTCGGCACCGACCTTCATCAGTTAGGTGGAGTTGGAACTAATTAGTCTTAGTTAGCCCCCAATTACTTTCAGTTAGTTCACAAATAGTTAGCTAGCGCTAGCAATGCATTGCTAATGCTTGGATGCATGTGGAGTAGGCACCTTTTCCCACCTACCACACTCAGTTGCACTGACTTAACTAGCTGTCACTCATTGATTGAGTTGGTTGGACATCTCGGAGTTGATATGTTTGACTCTAATATTGATTGAGACACCATGAGTTAGATGTCCAGTTAGATACAGTCACATCCAGTGGATAGATTTGAATCCATCCCTAATTGATTCAAATTCTTTTCCTATGTAAACTATTGATTCAAACTCTTTTCCTATGTAAACTATTGATTCAAATTCTTTTCTTTTCCGTTTCCTGTGTGTTTTGTTTTGTTCAGTTTGTACCTTCATTATCCATTTACTGCAAACATTATTAGAACTATTTGCTTGAAGATCTAAACGACATTCAAATTCTAATAGCATCATGATGCCAAATCAAAGTACATCAAAATTTCACTATATACTAAAACAAAAAACAAGGGTCATACTAGACCCAATCAAAGTACATAAGTATGATCAAGGTCACATCCTATCTAAACACATGTGGAGGAACAACAATACCTTGAGGGGTGAACATCTTAAAAATTTAATCCGTACATAATAAAGAAGGGCCTGAGACATGGAAAGACCAATATGACAAGAAGCTCAAACTAATGACTCTAGGTAACTATAGAACATATCTAATTGGATTTAAGGAACTACAAGTGGAACTATATCATGGTAACCAACACTAGTTCGAACATGCAAGGGAGCTACTTGAACATTTTCTCTCACTTAGGGACTCAAAAATGGTTGGAAAGAGTCTTTCATGTTTGGGTTCTTTGACAAGAATTGGAACAACATAACCAACATTGTGTATGTTCTTAACAGTGTTATCATTGTGTACATTCTGAACAGTGTGATCATGAGTTTAACTTAAGAACATGAGAAACCACCGAGTTAAGGAGTGATAATTACTCTTCTTTCTTGGTCTAAGGAAACCTATTAGTGATGTGAGCGCGATCAAGGTACACAAATCCTTTGCGACCAAGACTTGTAATATATGTGTCAATTTCGATAAGGGAAATTTTGTTGGAGTGAATAAAAAAAGGAACCATTGAAAACCAACATGAGGTGCAATGTACAATGTAGTAAATAGGACTAACTATGATTGAGACAATAATGGACAAGGAATACAAAGAGAAATGGACTTAAGACTTCCCTTCTCCATAGAATAATGACAAGGTTTCCATGGTAGTCATTGTAAACACTAAGAGAAGGCATAAGCAAAGGGATTAACATGATACACAGAGGTTAAACAATGATTGGATACCACAATTGAAAAACCATGGTAAGGGACACTCAAGGAGGAAAATTGGATATATAGTACTAAGAAGGGGAACTCAGGTGAGCAGAATCCAAGAGTGACACAATGCATGAATCTCTAGACAAAGGCTACAAGAGATGTTGGCATAAAGAGATCACAAAGAGATCATGTAATGTAAGCATGCTAGATTATCACTTTTATGGTTTCCCAAAAGAATAACCGAATTGTGGTAATGTACAAACAAGGAGATAGATGCACCAAATACAACCAAATGAAATCCTATATTGAGTAGAGAATGATAGAAAATGGAAGCAATAATGATGAAGGGGGTTACTAATGGGAATATCCTTGAAGGTACATGAGTGGTGTCATAAAAATACAAGTGATATTCATAGTATGGAGGAAGTGAATTAGGCCGATAAAATATAATTAAGTGGAGCATAATACACCAATGGAATAAAACCACTCAAGAGTTTGGGGGAACAAGCGAGAAAAATAACAAATAAGAGCATGAGGATATCTTTGAGATGTGGACCATACAGACTTCATGTCCAAGTGGGGAAATAGTGGCATAGGTGTCAATGTGCAATGGGGTACAAATTTGTGGTGGTCCATATAGATGATGTAATTTTTGCAAGCAAGGGTAAATGAAAAAGTGGATGGGATAGGTCACGTGTCCAAGTGGTGGGTTCTCAACTATTTTGTCTTATTCCCCATGGATTGATCAGAACGTCTCCATGAAATTTGTCTCTTGAAAAGTGACGAAAATGGTGCATATTGAATTTCTCTTTAATTCACCCCGCATTAGATAAAGACTCCTCACTCACTAAGGTCACGTAGACATCTAGATCAGGCTCCTCAAGAATGCTTAACACCATTGCCTTTCATGTGTTGAAGTTGGAAGCACCTTGAAGTTGGTCTTTCGATTGGATGAAGATCGATGCCATGGCTCCAAGCTCTTGCTCAACTCCTCAAGATCACATAGGCTTTAGTTTGCATGGGAAAAACTAAGCTCTTACACGCCCTTGATCTGATACCATGTTAATGTTTGAGCAATAATGGAGATTCTTGAACTTTAAAAAATTTGATAAACAAATCCAGTGCATGTAGATATCATAAACAATTCATACACACAATATTTCAATCCATAAGACACATGATGTACCCTGGGAAAACCCTCCACCGATCCAAAGGATAAGAAACCCAACAAACAATCTTTGAGTATGATAGAAAATCAACAGAGAGATTACAACACAATAGCATATTACTTGATAAGAGAGTACACGAGAGTAAAGATCATTCAGAATACTGTCTCAGCCTTGCCAAGTGCATAACATTTTAATAACAAGCTTATTTAGTCATACAATTAGAGGTAGTGAATGGTCGCATTCCTTTAGGCACTATGAACACTATATACACTGTGTGCACTGTGGGCACTATATACACATTAACCTTTTGTGCCTTCCTTAACTTGGTGCCAAGTTGTGACCTCGTAATTATCTCCCACATTGAAGATATGCTCCCTCCATTAATTCACCAGTGTTAACTGCCTCTGACTGAGTGTTAATTGATTGATCTGAATTGAAATGAATGGAATTGCATGTAACCAAGTGTAACTGAACATAACTGAATGTAGCTGAATTGAACTTAATGTAACAAAACAAAACTGAATGTAACTGAATAGTTAGTGCTTCACCATCAGTGTCATCTTCAACAACCACTTTGCATAAATTAAGGAGTTTATTCCTTAATTAACCAAAACTTGTTTATCACAACTAAGACTCAACTAATGTTCTTATTGATTCGAGTTCACTTTGAGGCATACGTGGGCAATTAACATTCTCTCTCTATCTCTATGCCCATCTTGTTTATCATTAATTAATTATGGATGGTCCATATCTGTGTAATTAATTAATCATCTATATCATATGATACTCATAATAATTGTTTTGAACCTATGATCATATGTATTACCTCGGGTCATATAGTCATATGCTAAAGTAAATCACTCTAGGGGTAGCTAATCCCTAAAGGAGACTTGTAGCACTTGGTGGCCATGACTAGCCATACATCACATAGTATATCCTCAAGACTTAATACAACATTAGCCATGTGGTCTTGATACAACACAAGACCCTGAACTTAATACAACATAAGTTCTCGACTTGATACAACACAAGTCCATCTCCAGTTAAGGAGAACCATCTCATAGGGTACTGTCTATGAGAATCATTTGAATTGATACGACACAAGTCTTCGACCTTAATACAACATAAGGTCATGATCTTAATACAAGATAAGATCCCATTACAAGCATCTCTCCCGAATAGGACAAGGTCCTAGCTTGATACAACATAAGCTAGTGAACTTAATACAACATAAGTTCCATGTAGAAGATCTAAACTTGAATACGACATAGATTCCGAACTTGATACAACACAAATCTCATGGGAATGACTGCCAAAGTTGTACTTTCAACAGTGGTCACTAGGTTACAACATCACATAGATGGACAAAGGGATACCTTTCCTCAAATGGTTGTACGATCTTCAACTTGAAGTGGCTAGGTGACTCAATAAAACATCAAATCATAATCTCTATGCTCAAACTCAAAAGAGCACACCCTTTGTTAAACAAATATTGAACCATATCTAATAGAAATGATTTCAAGTTCCCTAAAAGTCAACATCTATGTCTCAAATGTTAATGGTTGAAACAAAAGGTCTCTCTTTCTAGCCACGCATCTTATAAAGCAAGCATGATGAAAGTTCTATCATGATCCAAATTATATGCATAATGAAACAATGCTCTAAATTTTTTTTACCAAATTTTGAATTTGCCCAAATCATAAAAAATTAAATCAAAATTTCAAATCAATTAAAACTCTAAATTCATATAACATCATATTCGAACAATTAATAAACAATTTGTTACTAAATTAGACAACGCCCGTTCATTCTGAATATATAATTTATTTACTAAACTAAACATATCACAACTTAAGATTACCTTGTTCACATAGATATAATCATAACTTTAAAAAATTTATCTCTTCCATCATAAAGAAAAAGTATGTATCCAATCATTTAAACCAGAGAAAGGAAATTGACCCTTTTTCTCTACAATACCATTAATGTTATTTGAGAATCTACAACCTCAAGTCAAGTCAATTGGAAAAATGAATATCTTTCAAAATTCTCACTCATTAAATGTATGTGTCAACTATTCCATCTCCCATGGGACCATACATGTAAAGCTAGCTAATCCATCTCCCATGGGACCATCTCCCATGTTCCATCTCCCATGGGACCATCAAGTTAACTATTCCATCTCCCATGTTCCATGGCCCTCTCAAGAGGGGGATTAGCTCAAATTATTAGACATTGTTTCCATCCTTTGGCTAGATTTGTTGTCATCCATGCCCCACCCCTAAAATATAATCTATATTCCATGGCCCAACCAATAGGGGAATTAATCTATATTAGGCATTGCTGCATCCTTTTCTAACTTTGTCGTCAAATCCGTCCATGCCCCTCCTCTAACATGGGATATATTCTTATTCCAGTGAAAGGGGAAACACAAAGATAAAATAAAATCTGGATAGCATAGCCACACGCGATTCCAATATTCGCACTTTGCTCCCTTACTAAAAATAAATCACAAGACAAATAAACCGCACTTGTAATTGGTGATGGGAACACTTGTCGTGTAAATGGGAAATGGTTTTCATGCTTTTATAAAGAGGTTTGCTTCATGGAGATAAGTCATTAACAAGATGAGAAAATGATTTGTTTTTAAGCCCTTTCTTATATTCATGAGAATGAGAATTGTCTTCCCATATAAATGGATATGTACTTTTTCATGTTTTTAAAATATTTGATACTTTATAGGTATGTATTTATGTACTTATTTTTATTTTGTTGGAAATACGTGGTGTTTTATATTGATGCATGGCTTTGATACATTGTAATGTAAATATGTTTTTTATTTGATTTATGGATGTTAGGTTTTTAGAATATAATTAATGCTTTTATATACTAGGGTTTTTTGAAATATTTAACGTTTTTTTTATAAATTGGGGTTTTTAAAAATATTTGATGTTTTATATTGATGCATGATTTTGAGACATTGTTATGTAAATATGTATTTTATTTGATATATGGATGTTAAGTTTTAGAATATAATTAGTGCTTCTACAAATTGGGGCGAGGATATCTCTCATTGTTATTGGTAATTTGTACTAAGTTTGAGTGACTTATGAGAATGGGTCCTCCCAGCTAAATGAATGGACATGTACTTATTCATGCTTTTGAAATATTTGATACTTTATAGATATGTACTTGTTCATGCTTTTTGAAATATTTGATACTTTATAGATATGTACTTGTTCATGCTTTTTGAAATATTTGATGTTTCACATTGATGCATTGTTTAGAGACACTTGTTATGTAAATATGCATTTTATTTTGTTTATGGATGTTAGGCTTTAGAATATAATTTGCTTTGTTTCAACTTGGGGTGAGAGATATCTCTCATTGCTATTGGTAATTTGTAAGAGTTTTAGTGACTTTGTTGAATAAGTTGTTTGTAGTTTGGTTCTCTATATGAATTTGAGGGATCACACTTCATAAGTTGTGTGTAGTAGTTGCATTTTTGTCCATGATGCATGTAAAATATTAAATTCTTGCACATTGAAAGTAGATTTAGTTGGTGGAGACGTCAACTTAGACAAATATAGAGTTCCAAAGGGTAGTTGGAGAAGGTTGAGTAGTCTTATATGAAGCATTCAATGTTTAGCCAGTCTCATAATTGATATATGCCTTAACACACATATGGTCCACACTAAGCTCTTATCATCCATTAATGTGTGCTCAAAACAATGTGCATCTTATTTTTTTCAAGTATTGTCACACTTGACCCCTCATGCACAACCAATGCATGCCACTCGATACACATACACCTGCCTCACGAGCATGTACGCTCATAACTCAATATACACTGTACCATGAATCTCATGACAATTGTTAATCCATGTGGTGTGAGATCTAGCTGCAAATTAATACTCCACATGGCATAGTACTGTATCTCCAAAATCATCAATGCACATCAATGATATTTTCCAATTTGGAGGAATGATGCCCTTGCCTAACTAGGTGATCACAATTGACTAGGTCTACACCAACGGTCAACTTAGACTAAGTCAAACACAAGTCAAAGCATGCTCAATTGACCCATTTGAACGATTCACGTTTGTGGTGCTTGAGGCAAACTAATTGTAATCGCCTCGTAATGGACTCGATCGCTCAATAGACATCACTCCATTTGTGAATGGTTTATAATGTTCAATTGTATTAGACTTCTAATCTCTATGGGACCAAGCTTAGTATAATTATTTTCATGACTTGAGCCAAAATAATATTACACATTACCTTGATTCTCGTAATTCATTGTAACATATTATTTTGTACTAAGAATATATGTAGAATTGAGCAGTGCTCTAATGTTTGTGGTCATGGTTTGGGATTGTTTGTTATTCATGAATATCTCTTGTTGTGTTCTTATGTTGATGGCATTGCAATTATTCACTTAATACACACATGTATTTATTTATTTGTTTAAGTTATTGTATTGCACCAGACTATTTGCAAGGATGATGTGCTAAAAATGGAACTACTATTGAAGTAATAACAAGTATAAAGATAAATGAACAAGAAAAAACAAGCACTTGCACGCCAGAGTGGATTGCGCCTATGGATCCTAACATATAGAGGAAGACATCTCCATGAAAATGATACTCAAATGACTAACAATATTTGATTGTTTGATAATAGAATGATTGAATACAAGAGCCATGAGGTGGCAATGTCCTCGATGTTGCCTCCTGCTCTTGCAAGAAAGAGAAAGAGAAATTGCTTTTTTTGGTTTGAACCATGTTGTTATGATATTGGTGCATTTGCATTTACCTTTAGATGAAAGTGAAATAAGCAATGTTTGTTTGTTTTAAGTAAACACAAAAGCATGAAGTTGATCTTTTAGATGGTGGTTACCAAGTGTCCAATATCTTTTTATAGTGTCATGTTTTTTGGTAAAACTACAAATGCAATGAGCACCACAATACCGATATTGGCATAACATTGCTACGACGGGAACAAAGCAAACTAAGCAAATAGTTTACTAGACCACAGAGAAGAGGAATTTCTTTCTATGTCACTCAATCAACTTGTTCAATTGTTGTGCGAATGGAGGAATCTAGATTATGCTTGATCCCTCTAATTCTTTGAAAATATTATATGAAGTTAAACACAACCAATTCCTTGCCCTTAATGATTTAAAATAGCATGTACTGTGCAAGAAAACAAATTGTAGTGTTAAGAACTAGTTCATGTTCATGAACTTCTATTTAACAAAGGAAATGATAAATGCGAATCGAATTGTTCATGAATAATTTAACATTTACTTGTGATGTTAATGATGAGGTTGCATTGTTATTCTATAGTGTGTTTCCTTGTGTTTCCCATGCATGCCTCAAGATTCTTAATTCACTCTATATTGGATCGTGTTGTCATTTCCCATTTCAAACTTCTAAAGTCATTAATTGTTGGACCTAGGACCAATTTCATTTGAATCGGATGACAATTTCTAATCCAAACCTACTTTCAAATGCTATTAGTTTTTTTGTTGAGATGATGACATTTGACATTTGTATCTGCTCGTGAGTAAGTGCCATGGCGGTCTTGTTTCCACTGGGGGATTNAATCCAAACCTACTTTCAAATGCTATTAGTTTTTTTGTTGAGATGATGACATTTGACATTTGTATCTGCTCGTGAGTAAGTGCCATGGCGGTCTTGTTTCCACTGGGGTATTTTATTTTGCCATCATCATCATCACAACTATGTAAAGAACAATTGAAAATATGCAATAGTGTTTCTTCAGCATCATCGTTGTCAATGCCATCGTCGTTAATTCCATCATCATCATTAGCATCATGAAGAGAAGAATAAATAAAAATATGCAATATTTGTTACCACATTTAGATCTTATAAATTAAGAGGAAGGAATTTTCATAGGTAAGAGAAAGTCATATACGACATACTGCTAATTTGGTGCCACTTCATTCCCTCCCTTCTCAACATAATGGTTGATATTGATACCGTTGATCAATGGTGTCTACCCAGTGAGATATCCAGACAGATCATTATCATTGTATTTATGTTCATGGTTCCTTTTTGCTAAATAGTAAGGCGTTGAATTTGAACGACCTTGAAAAGTTATGTGAAGGGAGGATCTTCTTTGACAATTATGTCTATAAACACCTGTTATTGATTAGTGTCTATGATTTCATCCTCTTGTGAAATCCTTATGCATTCTACAAAATTCAACACAAAAACAAGACATTACAACCATAAACTTTATTTTCAGCCTTGTTTTTTATTCAAACTGGTTAAAAAAGTATATATTTTATGCCTCAAATACAAGTTGAGAATAAGGTAAAAAAACTTTATCGAAATTTATTTTCAACCCATGTTTTTAATACAACTCACAATCTAGGTCTCTAATATGTTTAAAAAAATGTTTAGATCAAAATTCCCGTCAATATCTAGGTAGATTTTTTTGTGACAATATAGGTTGAAACTATTGATAATGACATAATTTTAGGCTAAAAATTCCAATAAAAATGGACAGTACAAATACGGTCAAATTTTTACACAAATGAGATTATTTAGATTGAAAATTGTGTCAAGATTTCATGAGGAGATATGGGTTCAATTTTTTATTAAAAAAAAAGAGTAAAGAACATGTTCTCAAGCTAAGGGAAGATCTCGGGTGTTAATAATAGATCAAATCTTGATCTTGAACCTACTTCCTAGTCTTTTAGCTCTACTTAAGGAGTGTTAGAATATTGAGAATATGCATGACCATACAACAATACATTAGCTAGCATGCAAAGAAAGAATCCACTAGTCTATCCTTTTATCTACACAATCAACAAATAATCAAGCAAGAAACAAGAGACAACCGAAAATATAACAATACAACAAATATATGTGGTAAAATACCAAATCGAGAAACACCCATAGGAAGGTTTGGTATTCTTTATTCTTTATAAATCCCCAATATTACAATACATGGCATCTTCACATATGCATCATATCACACTCCATCTTCACATAATGTTACAATGATGTTTCTCCAACATACCCAAAAGGGTCTCCTTCACCTCTATTATATAGCTAGAGGTATCGAAGGTTTACATCCCATGAAACATGCGGGATAAATAGATTTCCACCTCTCTTATATAAAGAGTGGCTGTAAGAAATTTGATTCATGATGCAAGATGATAAGTCTATTTTATAATATTAGAGTTATTTTAAGCCTTTTATGATATATTACCAACAATACTACTGCGGAATTTCTAGAAAACCCTACACTAATCCACCTCACGGCCGCATAAACTTACAAACTAAAAATACCACACAAGTCATAATTGCATATTCCAACAAGGAGGTAAGGTCTTTGTTGGTGGATTTTATCACAAGAGTGTATGGGACCTGTATTTATTGGTTGTGTACACTAAGAAACAAACAAAAGTGAAAGTAACAAAAAAAAAACTCACATGTAATCACCATACTCAAAACATAACTGATAAAAGGAAGTTAACAAAGCCATGCATGTGAAAGTAAAATCCAAATAATAGCATGTAAATGAACAAATGATTTTATTAATACCAATGGTAAGGAATCAATTTATCACACCGCGTGAGTGACTTGATGTTGTTATATGGGATCCAAATCCAGGAATCAACTTACAACACCGTGTGAGTGACTTGATGTTGTTATATGGGCTCCAAATTCATTCTTTGGGATGGATCCTTTACCTCCTCATGTGATCCATCCCCAATATTGGTAGAAAAAAGATGGAAATCTCTATGGTAGAGGGATAAAATCTAGTGTGCTACATGGAATGTGGATAAATGATGTGACTTCAATTACTTTATTTATAAGTGAATAATGGACCTTCTTTTGGATCTAGCTTCACAAATTTTAATTTTGAGTTTCTACAACTAATTGTGGCCGCAACGGTCCATTCCACATGCGGGTTGCGAGATTCAACTTGCCGAACTTGCTGAAACTGAGTTCCCGCAATTTCCATATTTCCACAATTCTTCCATGTTGTTGATCTTTTGCGGGTTGATTCTCGATCGTCAATCTATTTCCAGATGCGAAACAGAATTTAGCTGTTGATTTCTGTCACGGTCCTTCTTTGCCGTTCGATCTTCTCTGAGATCTATCTTTGTAGCACACCGAATTGATCATTGAAATGATCAATTACTTTGCAATTCAAAATCTAAGAATTTATACACAAAATTCTATATGGAGTGAATGCATATGAATTCATAGATCTAGAAATTTATATAAAATCGAGAATCCATCAAACACACGTAGAAGGTAATCCTTTGTTCTTTATTCAATTTGATCGAAAATTCAAAATACAGAGAATTCACTTATCCACTCCTTCTGTGCACACTCTTTTCTTTTGCTCTTTCACTCTCGTACACTCATTTACTTCTCTCTCTCATTCCTTCTATATATTACATTCAAATCAATTTATAACACTCAGAAAACCTGTCAGATCTGATTAAGTTGGATTTGAAAACCTAATAAAAGAAACCCTATTGACAAAGATCAATCCTTGAGAAATCCAAGTAGGGATCAAGGAGAACAAAGGCAAAATTGCCACTTATTACAAATTTAAAACTAACTCTATCTACTTGTCATCAAACCCTATCCATCTAGAATTTGATTACAAGGCAAGATGACTCATCAGTCAACAAATTTCAACCTGGATGTTAAAATGACTCATCAGTCAATGAACGTTGAGCTGGATGCTCCTGCATCATACTCATGGGGAAGAAAAGAAATTTTCATTAAGTCTTCAGGCAGTACATTGTACTTGGAAATTTCTTACTTTGTCATCCAAGTTGCATCTTCAGTAGGCTGATTTCTCCATTTGATCAGGTACTGAAAGAAAGTTTTGTTCTTGATCTTCCTTAAGATTCTTTTGTCAAGGATGGCTTCTGGATTCCTTAGGATTCTTGATCTTCCTTAAGATTCTTTCTGTGGAATTTGTCCTTGCCAATCTACAGCTGGATCATCTCTATTTGAAGTTACACCATATGGTTGGATACCTGCATCTCTAAAGGATGCAAATATGAAACATTAAAAATTGGTGAAATCTGAAGGTTAGAAGGAAGTTCAATTTCATAAGCATTTGCAGAAAACTTCGTTAAAACTTTACAAGGTCCAATCTTTTTAAGCTTCAATTTATTATAAGTTCCTTTAGGGAACCTTTCCTTTTTAAGATAGGCCATTACTAAATTTCCAATCTGAAAATTCACTTCTCTTCTCTTTAGGTCTACTCTCTATTTATACTTCTCTGCACTTTCCTACAATCTCTTCTTGATGGTTTGTTGTAGCTCATGCATACTAACTGCAAAGTATTCACCCTCTGCACTTCTCTTTTCATGTTTTCCCAAATCTCTAAGTTCATATACACCTCCTGGATACATCCCATAGACAATTTGAAAAGGGCTCATACCTGTACTTCTATTGGGTGAATCATTGTATGCGAACTCAGCCTGAGATAAAGCTAAGTCCCACTATTTTGGATGTTCATACACTAGACTTCTCAGCATATTTCCCAAGCTTCTATTTACCACTTTAGTCTGTCCATCAGTCTTAGGGTGATAAGCATAACTAAAACTGAGATTAGTTCCCAATTTATTCCATAAAGTTCTCCAAAAATGACCAACAAATCTTATATCTATGTCATACACAATACACAAAGGAAAGCCATGCAACTTTACAATTTCCGAAAAGAATTGATTAGCAATGTTTATTGCATCAATAGTCTTTTTGCATGCAATAAAATGAGCCATTTTAGAAAATATATCTACTACAACATAAATTGAATCATGACCTCTCTGAGTTCTAGGTAAACCTAAAACAAAATCCATGCTTATTGAATCCCAAGGCCTAGCTAGAATATGTAATGGTTGATACAATCCTGTGTTCTGACTTCTCCCTTTTGCATGTTGACAAATTCTACATCCTTCAACAAATTTATTCACATCATGCTGCATCTTTGGCCAAAAATAAAAATTACTCACCAGAGCAAAAGTCTTATCTTGCCCAAAATGTCCTGAGAGACCCCCACTATGTTTTTCTTGAATTAAATTTTCCCTCATTGAACATCTTGGAATACATAACTTACTATCTTTGAACAAAAATCCTTCCTGTAACATATAATCTAACCGCTGGTTTTTGTTATGGGTAACTGGATTTTCACAGGCGGCATAAATATACTTGAAATCTACATCCTCTTTATACATCGCAATCAAATTTTCAAATCCCAAAGTACTGACCTTAACTTCCTGCATTACCAAACTTATCCTGCTCAAAGCATCAACAACTTTATTAGTCTTACCACTTGTATGTTTGATAACGAAGGTAAAGTTCTACAAAAATTCTACCCATTTAGCATGCCTCTGATTTAATTTAGGCTGACGGTTGATAAACTGCAAAGCATGATTGTCAGAATACAATACAAATTCCCTAGGCATTAAATAATGTCTCCACTTTTTAATAGCCTGCACAACAACATATAATTCTTTATCATACAAATAGTACTTTTGTTTACCTTCATTCAACTTTTGACTGAAATATGCTATTGACTTCTGCTCTTAACTTAAAACTTGTTCCACTGCTGTTCCACTAGCATCTGTCTGCACTTTAAACACTTTATCAAAATTGGGCAAAGCCAAAATAGGCTTCTCAGTTATTTTCTTCTTCAATAATTTAAAATTTCTATCAGTTGCTTCAGTCCATTTAAAAGGCTATTTACTTCCTCTGAAAGTATGTATTAAAGGTGCACAAATCTAACTGAAATTCTTAATTGACTTCCTATAGAAACTAGAAAGTCCATGAAAACTTCTTACCTCATAATCATTCTTTGGAATTAGCCAACTCAAAATTTCTTGCACTTTATCAGAATCCATTTTCAGTCCTTCTTCTGAAACCACGAATCCCAAGTAAACCAATTCTTTTTTGAGGAAGCTACACTTCTTCAAATTTATTAGCAACTTCTCCTTCTGCAAAGTCCTCAACACCAACTTAAGGTGCCTTAAATTCTCTTCTCTGTTCTGACTAAAAATCATAAATGTCATCTAGATATACTATCACAAAGTTTCTAGTAAATTCTTTCAGAACCTCATTCATCAATCTCATAAAAGTGTTGGGTGCATTTGTAAGCCCAAGTGGCATCACTAACCACTCATATAGACCATCATTTGTTTTAAATGTTGTTTTCCATTCATCCCCTTCCCTTATTCTAATATGATGATATCAACCCTTCAAAAGTATTTTGGAAAAATATTTTGAACCACTTAAACAGTCCATTAGATCATCAATTCTGGGTAAAGGAAATCTATACCTAATTGTGATCTTGTTGATTTCCCTGGAGTCAATACACATTCTCCATCCACCATATTTCTTTGGACTTAGCACAATAGGTACATCACAAGGACTCAAGCTCTCTTTCACCAATCCCTTCTCCAACAGCTCTTGTACTTGCTGTTTGATTTCTTGATTTTCTAGAGGGGTTAATCTGTAAGTTGCTTTTTTAGGTAAAATTGCACCAAGTATTAAGTCAATGTGATGACTAATACTTCTTACAGGAGGTAATTCATTTGGAAATTCATCCACAATAATGTCAGCATATTCATCAAGCAAAGTTTTGACTTCATCTGGAAAATCATCCAAATTTGTAGAAGTTAAAATTACCTTTGGTTTACCAATAAGAGAAAAATGTAGATCCTTTTCTTTCTGAACTTCCTGTAATAGTTCTTTTCCAGACATCAGAAAAATGCTTGATCCTGAAATTCCCTGAATTGCTTCATCTTCCAAGGGTGACAAGGTGTGTCTCTTCCCATATTTCTCTAGAGAATAGGTATTATTCCTCCCATCATGAACAACTTTCCTGTCATACTGCCATGGCCTCCCTAAGAGTATATGGAACACATGTATAGGCATTATGTCACAAAATATTTCATCCTTGTAAGTATCAATCTAGAGCTCCACATTACATTGCTCATTCACCAAGAGCTGATGTCCTTTCTGTAACCATGACACTTTGTAAGGAGTGAGATGCTTCATCCTCTTCAATCCCAGCTTCACTACCATCTCTGCAAAAGCAAAATTATCAGTACTAGCACTATCAATAATCATTTTATAACACTTACCTTGTGACTTACACCTTGTTCTGAATAGACTCTTCCTTTGAACTGGTTCATGTACTTGTTTCTCTGTATTCACCACGACTCTCTTCAGCATAAGAGCTTCTCCATCCTCTGGAGGATTATTCACCTCTGTTTCTTCTTTTGGTTCTTCCTGAGCCTCTACAACATTCACATTTCTATGACCTGTAGATTTATTTCTTGGACAATCCTAAGAAATATGTCCAACCTCTCCACAAGTATAACATATTACTTCTCGATTTCTACCTCTTCCTCTACCTCCTATGAATCCTCCTCTCTGGAATTTTTGACTGCTACTGCTAGAACTTTCAACTTCATCTTCATAATTTCTACCTCTCATGTTTGGAACACCTCTGCCTCTTACCATGTTCTTTCCTGTATTCCTCTGGTTTTGTTTTCTTATCAATTTCTCTTCTATATTTAAGGCTACTTGATATGCATCTTCTACAGTTTTCAAATTTAATAGACCAAGTTCATCTTGTGTATCACATCTCAACCCATTGATATACCTAGCTACCCTTTCTAGACCTCCCTCTGTGTGTCCAGATCTAATATTCAATCTAAAAAACTGTTATGTATATTCCTTTATTGTCATAGCCTTCTGTTTAAGGTTCTGTAATTGTCTAAGAAGATTTAAATGATAGTCCTTAGGCATAAACTGACTTTTATTCTTATACATAATCTTATCCCAAGAGTTAATTTTTTTCTTACCTCTTTTTCCTCGATGGATCTGGGGCTCGCCCCACCAGATAGCTGGATATCTTACTTTCTTCTTGTCTTCTATTTCTTCAAAATCAAAGTATTTACTCAGAGCATTAATCCAATCCATAAGTTATTCAACATTTAATTTACTTGAATACATAGGTACTTCTATTCTTGGTCTGCCATTGGTTTTCATCAACATCTTCAAGATTTGAAGTTCTTTAGGATCTTCTTCTTCTTCCTCAGAGGATTCAGATACGACTTCTTCATTGTTGTCATTTGAATTGTTTGAATGGTTCTTTCTTTCCATAGCTTCCAACCTTTCTTCCATTCTTCTCATGTTTCTTTCCATTTCTATTTCTATAGGTTGTCTTCCTCGACCACATCCTACAAGAACTCCATGTGCACATCCCCTTCTCAACAACATCTTTCTTCACAAATTCAATTTGATCAGTTGAATTACTACGCAGAATCTTTGTTCTGCTCTGATACCAAAACTGATGGCCTCAATGACCAGCTCTGTCTAAGACTTTAATTTACAGGTGAATTCCTGATTGAAATCTTTAATGCGCAGCTTTAATTCATGTATCTTTCCCTTCTGCAAGATCTTACTTATTCAATCTCCACCTTTCCGCTTTTTCCACCTTCCCGCAACACCCTTTTTGTGCAACAAGGTTTCCGCAACAAGGTTTCCGCAACAAGGTTTCCGCAACAAAGTTTCCGCAACTCTGTTTCCATAAACTTGCAGGTTGCGGGATGTGAATTCACAACTTTTAATTTTGAGTTTCCACAACTAATTGCGGTCGAAACGGTCCATTCCACATGCGGGTTGTGGGATTCAACTTGCTGAAACTGAGTTCCCACAATTTCCATATTTCCGCAATTCTTCCACGTCATTGGTCTTTTGCGGGTTGATTCTCGATTGTCGATCTGTTTCTTGATGCAAAACATATTTTAGCCATTGATTTCTGTCGCGGTCCTTCTCTGCTGTTCGATCTTATCCGAGATCTATCTTCGCAGCATGCCAAATTAATCACTAAAAGGATCAATTACTTTGTAATTCAAAATCTAAGAATTTATACACATAATTCTATATGGAGTGAATGCAGATGAATTCATAGATCTACAAATTTATATAAAACCGAGAATCCATCAAACACACGCGAAGGGTAATCCTCTGTTATTTATTCAATTGGATTGAAAATTCTAAATACAGAGAATTCACTTATCCACTCCTTCTGTGCACACTCTTTTATTCTTCTCTTTCACTCTCATGCACTCATTTACTTCTCTCTCTCATTCCTTCTATCTATTACATTCAAATCAATTTATAACACTAAGAAAACCTTTCAGATCCGACTAAGTTGGATCTGAAAACCTAATAAAAGAAACCCTATCGACAAAGATCAATCCTTGAGAAATCCATGCAGGGGTCAAGGAGAAGAAAGGCAAAATTGCCACTTATTACAAATTTAAAACTAACTCTATCTACTTATTATCGAACCCTATCCATCTAAAATTTGATTACAAGGCAAGCTAACTCATCAGTCAACAACCTTCGAGCTCGATGTTAAGTTGACTCATCAGTCAATGAACGTTGAGCTGGATGCTCCTGCATCAGGTAAGGTGTATACATAATCTCAATATCAACAAGGAAAACATACTCATGCTCATGAAACTGTCTCAATACAATATGGGATCATGGCATCATGAGACCAAATCATAGTACATCAACATTTCACTATATACTAAAACACAAAACAAGGGTCATGCAAGACCTAATCAAAGCAATAAGTATGATCAAGGTCACATCCTATCTAAACACATGTGGACGAACAACAATACCTTGAGGGATGAACAATCTTAATAATTGAATCCCTACACAATAAAGAAGGGCTTGAGATATGGAAAGACCAATATGACAAGAAGCTCAAACTAATGACTCTAGGTAAGTATAGAACATAACTAATTGGATTTAAGGAACTACAATTGAAACTATATCATGGTAACCAACACTAGTTGGACACATGCAAGGGAGCTACTTGAACATTTTCTCTCACTTAGGGACTCAAAAAATGTTGAAAAGAGTCTTTCATGTTTGGGGTCTTTGACAAGAATTGGAACATCAAAACCAACAGTGTGTGTGTTATTAATAATGTGATCATTGTGTACATTCTCAACAGTGTGATCATGAGTTTAACTTAAGAACATGAGAACCAACAACTATAGGAGTGATAATGACTCCCCTTTCTTGGTCTAAGGAAACCTATCAATGATGTAAGCAAGATCAAGGTACACAAATCCTTTGCGACCAAGCCTTGTAATATATGTGTCAATTTCGATAAGGGAAAGTTCGTTGGAGTCAATGAATAAAGGAACCATTGAAAAATTGTGTTTTACTTATCAGGAACCATGGGTTCCAAGCCACAAGTGCATAGGGAAGGAAAAGGCCCACTATATAGAATTCTACTCCGACAGTGAAGAGGAGGAATCTGAACATGAAACAACTGAGGAATTAATGGCAGTAGATGAGGAGTCACTACAGGGAGAAACACCGAGAGGAGTCATTGCTACATTATCTAGAGTACTTGGGTTTCATACTCTCAGGGTCAAGGGAGTAGTGTAGGGCCACATGGTAGGTGTGTTAATTGATGGAGGGGAAACCCACAACTTTATTGATGCAACATGGGTGGCTAAGCAGGGTATTCAGATGAAGAAATTTGAGGGATTCACCGTAGCAGTAACAATAATAATAGCATGGAATGTAACCATTGGATTCCCAATCTAAATGTCACATTAGGGAACTACAATATGACCGACTCATTCTATGTGGTGAATGTAGTGAACACAAATGTAGTATTAGGGGTTCAATGTCTCTACTCAATAGGGAAATACACAACAGACTACATGGCTATGGAAATGGAATTCTAGGGACGAGATGGAAAACTGGTAGTCTTGAGGGGCATGAACACTTATCCTCCCAAACCAATGTCATCACAAAGAATGGAGGTCCTACTCAGACAGGGAGACATATAATGGTCAGCTAAATTCCTTGTTACAATTAGAAATCCTCCCGATAACAACACCCAACATCCAACAGATATCCAGGCGCTATTACAGAAGCATGAGAGGGTATTTGGAGATCTTCCAGCAGGTTGACCACCAGATAGGGGATTTGAGCACATTATTGAGTTAGAGGAGGGGACACAAGCAGTTGTCACCACTCCATACATACATCCCAAAAGGTACAAGGATGAGATCGATAAAATGATCAAGGAATTGCTGGAACTAGGATATATTCGGTCGATCTCTAGTCCTTTTGCATCATCAGTGGTTTTGGTTAAAAAGAAGGATGGCACCTTATAGATGTGTATTGATTATAGAGCACTCAATAAGAAAACCATCAAAACCACGTATCCCATTCCCAGGATTGATGAATTAATGGATGAGTTGTAAGGGGGAAAATACTTTTCAAAAATTGATCTTCGATTAAGGTACCATCAGATCTGAGTAAGGATCAGGATATTTCGAAGACAACTTTATGTTGCCCCTATGGTCATTATGAGTTCTTAGTCATGCCTTTTGGACTCACCAATGCCCCAAAAAATTTCCAATCTTGCATGAACCACACCTTCAAGGCTCAGTTACAAAAATATTTATTGGTGTTCTTTGATGATATTTTGATTTACAGTAAAGCTTGGGAGGAGCATTTGAGACACTTGGATGAGGTACTAGAAATTTTGGAAGAACAGTCGCTTTACGCAAAAATGTCTAAGTGTGAGTTTGGTTTGAAGGAGATCTTGTATTTAGGGCATATAATCAGCACAGAGGGAGTATAGGTCCACATGGAAAATATTAGAGATATACTAGATTGGCCTACACCAAAGACAGTAATAGAACTGAAGGGATTTTTAAGTCTTTGCACATATTACAGGAGATACGTAAAGGTGTTCTCCCAATTTTCCGCACCACTCACTGACCTTACCAAGAAAGGGGAATTCACCAAGGCAAAAGTGGCACAACAAACCTTTGATAAAATGAAAACAATCATGAGTTCTTGTCTAGTCTTGGTACTACCAAAATTTTCACAACCATTCATAGTTGAGTGTGATGCTTCAGGAGAGGGACTAGGGGCAGTATTGATGCAAAACCATCACCTGATTGCTTTTGAAAGTAGGAAGCTTAAATACTATGAGCGCCACTACTCTATATATGATAAAGTGATGCTAGCAATACTACATGCCTTAACAAAATTCAGATAATATTTAGTGGGAAACAAGTTTAAAATTAAGACAGATCACAACAACCTCAAATACTTCCTAGAGCAGAAAGAGTTGAGCGAGTGTGAACAAAAATGGGTCAGCAAGGTACAAGCATATGACTTTGAAATAGAATATGTTAAAGGGAAGAACAATGTTGTAGCTGATTCTCTATCAAGGCGACCCACCTTATTGTCACTCATGAGTATATCTACTGATTGGAGGTCTCTTCTCTTTGTAGAATATTCCAAAGACAAATTTTCTTGTGAATTATTGGATGGATAGATACAGGATGACATGCACAGGGTAATTGAAGACATCATCTATTACAAGAGCATAATATACCTCATTCCAGAGTCAGCTTTAAAGAGGAAGATTATACAGGCCTCACATGGTTCACCATTATCAGGACATCAGGGGTTCTTAAAAACCTACAGATAGATCAAAGAGAGGTTCTCATGGAAAGGCCTCAAGGAAGATGCAATACAACATGTTCGGGAATGCAATATCTGCCAACATAATAAAATTGAACACACTCATTCGATAGGGTTACTTCAACCACTACCGATACTAGAACAAAAATGGGAAAGCATCTCGATGGACTTCATAACAGGTTTAACCAAGGTACATGGACGAGACTGCTTATATGTGGTAGTAGATCGGTTGACCAAATTCACTCACTCCTTTTCTATTTCTTTCATCTATTCAGCATCATAGGTAGCCGACTTGTTTTTCAGAGAGGTTTTCAGACTCCATGGAATACCCAAAACCATTGTCAGTAATTGTGATAGTAAATTCACCAATGCTTTCTAGCAGGAGCTGTTCATATTAGTGGGGTCAGAACTCGCTACAAGCACAAGTTATCATCCTCAAAGCAATGGGCAGATGGAGATTGTCAAAAAATGGATTGAGGGGTATTTAAGAAATTATGTAGCAGGGCAACATAGGACATGTGTTAAATGGCTGCACCTAGGGGAGTACTGCTACAATACTACCCACCATATGTATATTAAGATGACACCTTTCAAGGCTCTATATGGCTACAAGGCACTGGACTTTGCAGACTTAGATTTTGGAGTCAACATAGCACCAAAAGCAAAAGATTGGGTACATGATAGTCAAGATATTCTTAAGCTCCTAAAAGAGAATCTACAGGTGGCTTAGAATCAACATAATCTATATGCAGACTGAAATAGGATTGAGCGGAGTTTTGAGATAGGATATCTAGTATATTTATGGCTACAACCTTACAGGCAATATTCACTCAAGAAAAAGGGGGCGAAAAAGCTAAAACCTCGCTTCTATTGTCCTTACAAGGTAGCCAGGAAGGTTGGAGAGGTGGCTTATGAGCTAGAATTTCCAGAGGAAAGAAAAATTCACAATGTATTTCATGTACCCAACCTCAAGAAAACAGTAGGTCGACACATTGCTCCATCCACTGAGTTGCCTTCCTTAGATGATGAAGGGATTTTGGTACTGATTCCAGAAAGGGTCCTACAGGTTCGAGAAAGGAAGCTTTGAAACAAGGTGATTCAAGAATACTTGGTAAAATGGAAAGAATTACCTATGGAGGATACCACATGGGAGGGAGAGCAGGTATTGCGGCATCCTAGTTTGCAGTTGCTTGAGGACAAGCAATTTCAAGCGGGGAGGACTGTAATGTCCTCTTCTAATTAAGCACCAAAACACCCGCTAACCTACTTAATTCCCATAGGTTCGAGTGGGTACTGCATAAAAGGGAATTGGCTGAGGACATTTGATACTTAGAACAAGATGGGAAACTCATTCAGTATTAAAGTCACCAGGATGATAAAGAAAGCCTTATTTCTATAGGCTTAAAGTGAACATGAAATTAGAATTGCATGCATGCAAAAGTGACACGTAAACCCTAAAAGTGACATGCAAACCCTAAAAGTACAAGATAATCTATTTAAGAAGGGTTACCGAACCAAAGAAGATACATATGATTATTATTGTTGATTTCGAGTTTTTGAGAAGTAGTAGCAAGTGCATCATCTTCAACCAACAAGGGTTTCAACAGTGAAATCTATCTTCCCTAATCTCTTTCACGGTAGGCCATCTAGGTCTACTATCGGTATTCACCACATTCTTTCGTATTCAGTGGTCCAACACCAATAGAACATCTATTTGCGGGTTCATGTTTTATAGTTGGGGAATAGCTAGAAAACCCCAAAGGGATTCACTGGTGCCCTTCGGCCCAGTATTTCCTCCAAATATTATCACCATTCCTCTCAGCAGGCTTAGCATATCTGATTGGGTGATCATTAGCTCATTACCAGCTCATTCAGGGAATCCAACAACAGATTCGTGAGAAAGAGGACACATCACCCTCTCCAACAAAATAATTCGCTAGGGGTCTTGGAGGAGTCAGATTCTATGCATGTACCATCCTATCTCTTCGGGAAGAATATACCATCAACTCCACAAATTTTGATCAGCAACATACTCTCCCTTCACCAAAAACGTCAACATTCATCAGGAAGAGAGCCTCCTTGTAGCTGGGCGTCAACAACAGAAAGGGAGCACTATTATCTCATCTGTTCAACACCACATGCATGCAACATATCTCTGGAGTACTATCAGCCTATTTATCACTGGTAATTGTACAAATTCTTCATGAAAATCTCCTCCCTATAATATCTCCAGATTTGTTATATTTTAGGGCATTTGGGCACCACAATTTTGCATCCACTTTTATTCCAGTCTTTTGCACATCATTGAGTGTATGAACAACAACTTAATAGTAAAGAACTGTAGAATATTAGTTTGGAATATTACATTTATGGATTCCTGAAGGAAGCTTGGTGGGCATGGGAGGCCAATTACAATTATGTTGGATAGGATCATTAGTTAATTTAGTTAAATCATGGAGATTTAAGATGGCTGTGCATGAGATATTAGGGTGTGATTTTGATTGGTGTGCACTTTGTTTCCATCCATATTAGTGGTGGGATTAACTTTGTGGTTAGTTTAACCTAAGCTAGACGAGGATGAACTATACATTTTCAAGCTCAACCTTGAAGAGCTCAAAGAGGATGAACTTGACGATGAACTAAGCAAAGGGACGAAAGTCATATTTTGTTCTATTTTAACATATTAAGAGGGAGAAATAATATGGCTAAGAACTTTGAGCAACAAATTAATGGTCTAAGTCCTCCGAGAGCACTTGAGAGAAATTACAGGTGCAATCTCGACTAGTGCAAATACTTCTCTCAACATGACGAAGTGATTATTTCTAAATAATATTGTAAAGATTATTATTTTTTACTTTAAAGCAAGTTGTGACGACATTGGAACTACATGCACATGAGGTGCAACAAGTAGTTTTAATGTGTTTCAAGAAAGCACAAATAATGTAAATGCCTAAGGTAATAATTATGGCCGTAGAAAAGAAAACGACACACTACTATAAAATGTGATACCACTTGAAACATGCAAGGACAAATAACTTTCCAAACACTTTTCAACAAATGGTGATGAGATCCACTGTAAAAAATGAGTGAAGAGCTTAACAAGAGCCTTCCAAACACTCAAATCAGAGGGAGATGAAGTCCACCAAAAGAGTGAGTGAAGGTGTGAAAGAGATGGTTATAGTGAAAGGCAAAGGGTGCTACTCCTAGTGGCCAACAACTATCAATTTCGAGTGCCTCCAGCCTAAGATATCCACTTAGGTAGGAACCTAATGAGTGATCAATAAATTACCACTTCATAAAAATAGACAAAGGTTTATGGTTCCTTGACTGTATGATCTTCAACACGAAGTGGCCAGGTGACCCAGTCAAATCTCTAATCCCAATCTCTACATTAACACTCAAAAGAGCGCAC
>LPNX010301105.1:2138-33418 GCA_001517045.1 Pseudotsuga menziesii | reverse complement strand
TGTCTCTTGTGATGTGCTTATGTGATTGTTGTGCTTGTTATTCTCTCAGTGAAAAGATCTTGTTATAATGCTAGCTTAAATGTTGAAAAACTAACACACCCTTTGTCAAATAAATATTGAATAGTATCTAATAGAAATAATTTCAATCTCCCTAAAACTCAACAAATATGTCTCAAATAATATTGGTCGTGGTGAGTTATTTGGATTCCTATACCCACAACAGTGGCCTAGCAAAAATGTTGTTTTCTGCACAAATAGGAAATTATAATTGATTAAAATTAAGTGTTAATTTAAGAGTTTAAACTCAACATCATGAACCAAGTATGCAAATTAAGATGTGGATTGTGAACACTTGTGGTGTGAACAGCTAAAATAAAAATATTAAAAAAAATGAAATAATTGCTAAAAATAAAATAAAACTTCTCATAAAAGGAAAATAAATATTTGACAAATACTGAGACCACGAATATTTTTGCTTTTATGAAAGAAAAGTTTTAAATTAGAAAGTAACAAACGAAAAATGATCGTAATGAAGTTAAGAAAATAAAAGCACTTTGATAACTAAAATGTACGGGGTTTTGTTCTTTACCAAAATAGTTTTCCTAAATGGACAACTTCAAAATCCAAGAAGCAAACTACCGATTGAGTGTTGAAAATGAAATGGATATTAGTTGAAAAATAATTTATAATTGAAAGAGAAAAGTAAAATCATGAGGTAAGTACTAAATCTAAGAAATAATGATTTAATCCTTATCCAACTTTATTTTAATTTTAGGCAATTCAAAATAAATTATATAGCAAGCTAGACTTCTAGATTAAGTATTGATAATTTAAAAAAAATTAAGTAGCCAATAAAAACCTTAAAGGCAATACAAAATGGAGTAAATTTTCTACCTAATCATTTGCACCGATCGGACGACATGGCTCACGTGAGCTTTCACATCACGCATTGCTGATCATTCGATCCGTGCAAATGGTCGAGTAGAAAGTTTACTCCTTAAAGAATTAAATCCCTTTATTCACCTACATTGTTATGATTGGAATGCTCAACAAACAACTATCACTATGAAAACGATTTTAAAAGACCAAACAAATGGGTTGGATAATCTAAAACCAAAAGTTTTTATTTTTAAATGTTCCCAATGCATAATCGGGTCCACGATTTCTTTGGAAAAGTGCATTAGCGTAAATTTCTAAGGAAAATTGGTGCTAGGTTTTTAAGGGAATAAAAAGTAGAAAGGGTTTTCTACCAAGATCACATATTAATGAGTCAACATAATAATACTTTTTTAGTTTTTTATTATAGTGCAAATTTTAATGGATTTATTGGATGTTGCAAGTGTTGAAAATGAGAAAAGTAATGCATGGACTATTTTAGTCAATTTGTGATTTGCCTTTTCTCAATACAACATAATTGGAGTCACATGATGATGTAATAAGATGAGACAGTTATGATTACGACTACTATAGTGATGTTATGGAAAAAATGACTCCAAATTGTATAGGTGAACAAAATATGTTGATAACAATGTTAATCATAAGTCTGACCTAATCTCAATCACATGTCCTGGTCATGAGCTCAAACCCAAGTCACAAACTCAAGTACCAATCCTCTACTCAAGCCTTGGTCCTTAGCTCAAGATCGGAACCTGGTTCTATAGCTAATCGATGGACATATTTCACTTAAAAAATATACTCATTAAATACTTGTAAATACATAATAAAATCATTATTTCAAAAGGAAAGAAGAAAAAAACATTTAACATTAAGTGGCATATAATAAAAACAACATGTATGATAATTTTTTTTTCAAAGTATCATACATTATGCAAGTTGTTGATCAAGTATGATCAATGTAAAAAATATACAAGTCTAAAGCAATCTCATAAATATAATCTCAAAGTCATAACTAAAGGAACAATATGTAGCTCATGATAATAAAAATAGGTTTATGCCCACGACCATGATCATAATCAAGAATATAGACAAGAAGAATAGGTTGTGGAAGAACAACATGGTCTTGGAGGGGATTGTGAAGTGCATATACCTTCATAAATATAAATGCATGATAGTTAGGCATTGTTTTGAAAATTGAGTGCATCATAAATTGATACAATATTTTATAAACATACAAACCTCATGGTGCACACCCACATGATATGATCACTTTACCATTTGGTGAACCTGCTCTACGTCGTTAATCGTTTGTTCCTCCTCACTTAGATTAGGTAATGGCATAATGGGTACAATGCATTTGAGGGAGGGTTTTTATTAGAAGGAATCCCTCTCCAATTAAGTTATTAAGAAACACTACATTTGGTTCCTCACTTTCAAGTACCCAAGCAACATGGACAACCTTTTGAAACATAATAGTTATGCATCGATGACCTTGCATTATTTTGTAACGCATAATTTATTACACGTTAGATATAATATCATTAAAGTTTCATGAAATATTAAATATAAAATTAACTAAGCTTGGTAGTATCTATTTATTGGGTTGTCCAATGCCTAGTGTTGTCTCATCTAAGATGACAACATACACCTTTAGATCCATAATAGTTGGCGTTGGCTTCTATTTTAAAAATCAAAGAAACATTATTCCTCAATTGTTATCGACAACAATTATCAAATTCAAGAGAACATTCATGGAACTACTCACAATGTTCAAGAGAACATTCACCACAATTTACATTGTGTGAAATAAATTTTTGGGCAATGCATCTATGCCAAATGTATTGTGTGAGATGTCTCCTTATCCAATGAATGCATAAGCAAGATGTTATCCATAATTATTTGAATTAATGCCTAAATCATATGTTATGCCATGAAATGTAATCATTGTTGTTTTTCCCCCAAAACCATTGAATTAGTTCGAAAAAATTAAAGGAAAAAGTATGAAGTAAACCCTAAATCTTGTAGGGTTAAAACCCAATACTCATCTATCATTGATATGTTTGACACCAAGTAGCTCCCAAATGGCTTGAAACTAGATTTAGATGTGCATTATTTGGCCTTCATGGATGAAAAATTACTCATATGAGGTCTTATATATGAGGATTTATAACATTATCAATAAGAAACAAAAACTAGATAGATCATGTGGTTAACTAAATCCACCACATGGACTAAGACCAATATCAATACAACAAAGAAAAGTCTTTTGAATATTGGAACCATGAATCATTGAAATGCTAATCTTACCATGAAACCATACAAGCATGAAACAAAACCCTTGTTGGTAATGAAAGGTATCAAGCACTCTTAGTCCATGGTGACTTGGTGATGTTCCTCAACTTATAAATGTCATGAGGCTTACTAGGAACCAAATGCAAGATTCCAACACCATAATCAAATTTCTTAACACTATAGTTTTTTAATTGTAATGGTAATTTGTATTATAAATAGTTGGAAAAAATAACTTCAAAATATATAGAATAGTAGCTCAAAGCACATTTAACAGTGTCTCCAATGGTGCTAATAATATCCTTTACAGTCCTCCAAACTCTGAAAACTATATTAAAATGACTACATATAATTGTACCACTATACACTTTAACAAACTAGCCTAGTAATGTTTTGCAAAAATGAATTATACAAACATAATTTAAATTGAGATATTATCACTCTTCATAACCTAGTATTATGTTTCTACGACTAAGCTAAAATTGGCACTGGATATGTTGACATCTTCTTCGAGTTCCACTTCATCCTCATCTCTTGAACTTGAGATAAAAACAAGGGATGGTTGGAAAACTATAAGGTATTCATTCTTAGTTAGAGTTAAAGATATTTCCTTTACTTGTGTGTTGCAAGCACAAAATGTACCTTCTGCTTCTTCTAAGAGAGTATCAAAACAAGATAGATTAGCATTGAGATGATAAGAAGCATGTTCTACTTTATCTACACGGCTATCCAGAATGGGAACATGGTCTGTAATATTGTGAACCGCTACTATGAGGCCTTCCATTTGAGCCTTCATCCATTGCATTTGTTGTTGAATGTACTGAATTTCATCTTGAACAACCTCAATTCTCCCAAATATTTCCTCAATCTTCTTTTCCATGACTAGTTCCAAATTACTTTAACCACAGAGCCAATTCAAACTTAAAAGCCCAAAATTTTGAGCTATCTAAATGCTAATGAAGACGAGCTCTGTGACCTACCCAACACTTACCACAAGGTTCTCAAAGGAATTCACATGAGGTACCAAGTTTTCCAATAATTCTGCTTCTTTCCCAATTCTTTCCACTAAAGTATTAGGAATTTCCTCAGAGAAATACCACTCCCTAGAAGTAGGAACCAATCTAAAATCTCTAGTGTTCAACCCTACATCCCAATTAAATACGTGCTCTATGACCTACCCAAGATTTACCACAAATTTCTCAAAGACATTCAAGCAAGAAGACCAATGTCCAAGGGGGTGAAACAATTCTACTTCCTACCCGACCCCTTCCATTATTGTCTCAACAATTTACTCAGAAAAATACGCCCCATGAACTATAACCAAATTAATTATTTCAAAATTTTATCTTGTATCCTAGACTCTCCAAACGAGCAAGAGGGGAGAATCGAAATGTTAACCAAATAATATTACCAACATCACAAATTGAAAGTTTCACTGAATAGAATCATCATCCACTCTCCCAATGCATAGGAGGTGGAGATATATGCCACGAATAACTAGTCAACCATTCCAAAGTTCCTGTCCTCACAAACCCAACTCTCTATGCTACTGTTTATGAAATAGGGATGAAGAAACAAACTTACCAACCCAAGATTACGAATACACCCAGTCCAAGAGTACCATCGAACAGATTAAATCTACTTGTGCAAATTGTTGGAATTTGGGGGAATTCAATTATCGGGGAGCTTTTCAACCTCCACATGGTGGAAAACAAGAACAAATTCATATAAAAGACTTGTCGTTGCATTTGATCATTAATGAATTGAATTATCATAAATAAATGCCTAGGAACAAGCTTTAGGGGATCCAACAGTCTGTATTTGAGCCCCAAATTCTATAAAACCCCCCGAGGAAGATGTGAGGCTTGGTTAGCTAATCCATCAGACTGAGAGTTGTGATCTATTCAAACATGGAAGAATTGAAGAGATGAAATTTGAGGGAGAATACCAATGATTAATTTATGAAGTATTCCAACTAATTGATCCAATAATTCCTAGTAATGCCAAGTTTGAGACATAATAATAAGTGAATCTCCAATCACCACTAGAGAACGACTACCTATAGTAACAAATTTCTTCAATCCCAATAATAAGGAGTAACACTCATACCATTCCCTAATATACAAGCATAGGTTTTAACCATATTAGATTTGGGGTAAAATATGACCCCCCCACACCTGCCGCCCCAAAATTTTTATTTACACTATATTGTATCAAACATGGGTTGGTTATTTATAGATTGACATTTTCCATGAATCCTTGAAATTCCTCCACAAAATGGAAGTCATGGGAATAAAATACAAATTAATCACCATGGTTAGTGTTATGCCTACATATGATGTTTATTTTCTTTGGAACGAGAGAATCATATCCCTATTTATGCAACAAACACTAGAATTCGGATTTAGGGTTGTTGACAATGTCTTGTAGAAATGGAAGAAATCATTTTTTGTTGGGATAGAAGTAAACCCTTATTTTATATGCAATGTAGCAAGCACTTAGTCCATATTTACTTGGTGAGGTTCCTCAAATTTTCAATTACATGAACCTTCCTAGGAATCAAATACAAGATTTCAACACCATAATAAAAACTATTACACTTTATTCGATCTAAATGAATAGAAATGCATAGAACCTTGCATGCATGGTTATGCAATGAGAAGTGAATTTAGTTATGAAAATTGGCTCTGAAACAAGGTAAGAAGTGCATGTGGAGATTTTAACATTGTCCACTAATTTTTCAAAAAATTGCCTAAACAAGATATTGGTCTGTCATGGAAGGCAATAATTAATGTTTATTCTCAAGTTCACCATCCCCAAGAAGCCTTAAAATTCTTCAATTGGAATGAAATTATTGGATTTCCATGAATCCTTAACATTCCTTAACAAAATGCAAGTCCTAGGCATGCACAAAACCCAAGTTAGTCATCTTGGTTAGTGTCACGCCTATATGTAATGTGTTTTTGGTTTGGAACTAAGTAAGCAAATCCATGGATTGCAATCACTGTTGGTTATTCCCATGTTTTTCATCCCCGTTAAACATTTACATTCTTTAATTTGTCATGGGTATAAAACCCAATTCAATTGTTGTGGTTAGTGTTTTACATGTATATGTAAATTTATTGGCTTTGAAACATTGTAGGAAGATCCTTGGTTATGTAATAAAAATTGGATTTGAACTGTAATGTTGTTGTGAGCAACAATCTTATGAAATGAAATGAAATGCATTAATTGCTAGTTGGGATAGAAGTATACCCTTGTTGGGAATACTATGTAGCAATCACTTAGTCCATTGTGACTTGGAGAGGTTCCTCAACTTGCCAATGCCATAAGCCTTACAATTAACCAAATGCAATATTACAATGCTATAAACAAAACTCTTATATCTTGTATAAATTAACAGTCATGCAATATTGCATCTATTTGTTATGCAATAAGAAATGCTTTTGGTTATGGAATTTGAGTTTGGAACAAATTAAGCAATCCATGTGGTGATTCTAGCACTGGCCACTAATTGTTCAATATAATTCCTAAATAAGACGTTGTCCAATCATGGAATGCAATCAATGGCGTTTATTCCCATATTCAACATCCCCATGAATCCTTAACTTTATTCAATTGGAATGAAATCATTGGGTCCCCATGAAGCCTTGGCATTCTTTAGCAGAATTCAAAATTTTGGCATAAAATTCATTGCATTCACCATGGTTAGTGTTCTACCTACATGTGCATATTTATTGGCTATGCAACAAGATAAGAAAATCCATGTAATTCAATCCTTTCTAGTTATTTCTAGATTTTTCATCCGCATGAATCCTTGTCATTCTTCAATGAAATGCAAGTTGTCATGGGCATGAAACCCAACTCAATCACTTTGGTTAGTGTTCTTCTTATATATGCATATTTATTGGTTCTGTAATAAGATAATCAAATCCATGGTCAAGCAATTAAAATTGGATTCGAATGTAATGTTGTTGTGGACAACGCTTTTGTAGAGATGAAATGTAATGATTGTTGGTTGGGATGGAAATACTTATTAAGAATGGCATGTAGCAAGCAATCAATCCCTGGTGACATGGTGAGGTTCCTCAACTTGCTATTGACATGAGCATGACTAGGAACCAAATGCAATATTATAACACCATAATAAAATTTTTTTACACTATATATGATCTAAATTAATAGTCATGGAAATGTACATGAAAGGTTATGCAATAAGGAGTGCATTTGGCTATGGAATTTTGTTGTTAAACATATTAAGTCATGCATGAGGGATTTTAGCATTTCTAACCAATTGTTCAAAATAATGCCTTTTTTTTAATATTGTTTAGTCATGGACTACAATCATTTCTACTTATTCCTAAATTCACCATCCCCATGAAGCCTTGGCATTATTCAATTGTAATACAATCATTAATTCCATATGAAGCATTAACACTCAAGTTCAACAAAATCCAAGTTCTTTATATAAAACTCAACTCAATCATTGTGGTAAGTTTCATGCGCCCTACATGTACAAATTTACTTGGTATGGAACCATGTAACTAGATCCATAGAATGAAATCATTGCTAGTTATTTGCATATTTGTTGTTCCCATGAATCCTTGAAATTATTCAATGAAATGTGAGTTGTCATGGGCATAAAATCCAACTCAATCATTGTGGTTAGTTTTCTATCTACATGTGCACATTTATTAGCTCTAGAACAAGATAAGTATATTGAATGGTTATGCAATAAAAAATGGATTTGAATGCAATGATGTTGTGGGAAGAAACCTTGTAAAAATGGAATTCAATTATTGTTGCTTGTGGTAGAAGTAAACTCTCGTTGAGAATGAAATGTAGCAAGAAATTATTCCATGGTGACTTGGTGAGGTTCCTCAACTTGCCAATTACAAGAGACTTGCCAGGACCAAAGACAAGATTCCAATACCATAATCAATATTCTTCACACTATGTCCAATCTAAATTGGAAGTCATGGAATCTTGCATCCATGGTTATGTGACAAAAAGTGCATTTTGTTATGGAGTTTGTCTCTAGAACAAGGTAAGAATTACATATGGGGGTTTTAGCATTGCCCATTAATTTTTAAAAGGATACCTAAACAAGATGTTGGCTAGTTATGGAGTGCAATCATTTTTTTTTCCCAAACATGTGATCCCCGTGAAGCCTTGACATTCTTCAATTGGAATGCAATCATTGGGTCCCCATGAAACCTTGGAATTCTTTAATGAAATTCAAGTCCTAGGTGTAAAAATTATCTCAATCACCATGGTTAGTGTTTTTATATACATTTGCATATTTATTTTTTATGGAACAAAGTAAGCAGATCCATGCAATGAAATTATTGATGGTTATTCCCATATTCACCATCCCCATGAAGCTTTGATTTTCTTCAATAAAATGGAATTTATCCCAGGCATAAAACCCAACTCAAATACTCTGGTTAGTGTTTTCCTTGCATGTGCAGATTTATAGGTTCTTAACAAGGTAAGTAGGTCCATGGTTATGCAATAAAATTTATATTGGACTGAATTGTTGTTGTGGTAGTGGTCTTGTAGAAATGGAAAGCAATGATTGTTGACTTGGGATATAAGTAAGCACTTGTTGGGAATGAAATGTAGAAATCACTTAGTCCATGGTGACTTAGTGAGGTTCCACAACTTGCTAATGACATGGTCCTTGCTATGAATCAAGTGGAAGATTCTAACACCATAATCAAAACTCTTTTTCTATATCTAATCTAAACTAATAGTTGTGGAATATTGTAACCATGATTATTATGTATTAAAAAGTGCATTTGGTTATGGAAATTGGCTACAGAACAAGGTAAGAAGTTCATGTTAGGATTTTAGCACTGTCCACTTTTAAATACCTAATCCTATGGTATTATGGTTAAAATGCATAAATATTGTAAGTAGTTGTCATAAAGTATTATGAAAAGTCATAGGAGAATAATTTTCCTTCTCTAAGATGAGTACCAAATGTATCTCATCTTGTTTTAATACCTTATTCCTATTAATGCAGATGAATCCAAGCATTGGGGTTATCCTAGGCCTATCAGTTGATATCATAGTGTTGGTTTTGTCATAACTTTAGTTTGTCTACTCCTTAGCACCGCCTCCTCAGTTTGGCACTACCTCCATAGTTTGCATACAACTTCCTCTATCTACCTTCAGAGGCATCATTCAAGCATTTTATCTCTTAACTCAATTCCTATTCATCCTGGGTTGGTATCACTATTTACACAGAGATTTTATCTCTATCATATTGCATTGGTATATTGACTACATTTTGTTCTGTGTGCTATATATCCATTCTGATATTCTAGGTTTGTGTATTATCCATTCTCATATCCCAAGTATGCGTACTACTCATTCTCATATCCATGGTATATATGTGTATGGGTCTATTATCTCTAGTTTCAAATCTATATAACTAGTATAAGTATTGGTATGGTTTTGAAGCTCTAGTTTCAAATCTATATAACCAATCTATGTATTGTTTGGTTCCAAACCTATATATAAATGTGAAATCCATGGTATATATGTGTATTGGTCTATTATCTCTAGTTTCAAACCCATATAACTAGTCTACTTATTGGTTTGGTTTTGAACCTCTAGTTTTAAATCTACATAATCGGTCTACATATTGTTTGGTTTCAAACCTATATATAACTGTGATGTGATGTGATGTGGGGTGTGTGTGTGTGTGTGTGTTTTACCATATCTACGTGTTGGAGTCTTCCACAAACTCCACAAACTCTTGTAGGACTCGGTATTATTGGTTGATGAATGTATTATCGCTTCTTTTTGGAGGATTTTATTTTTGAATTCGTAGTTTAAAATCTCTTCTCTACATGCCTGATTGTGGAATGTGTTGCACAACTTGATATTGTGGTGACTAACAAGATAGCTAAGTTGTGTAGCTATGAAGATGGGTATCATATGATAGATTTGGTAGGTTGAATTGATGTTTAATAACATTGTAGATGCTATCAAGATTATAACCCAATGCTTTTGAATTGCTTGGTAAAGTTATATATTCGAATTTGATATGTTAGAAGCTTTTAAATATATAAGTGTTTTAAATATATATTGGTTTCACACTTGCTGGTTGAGGATTGTAGGATTGAAAATCAATCTGTAGCATTAATTATGATGGGATCATAGATACTACATTGTATTGTAGAGATTAAATTGTTGACTGTGGTGTATCTTACATAATCTCCTTGAATGTAACATTGGATTGGAGAGCTTATATTTCTTGCTCAAGTAATTTTGACCTTGAATATGCTTTCTCCAGTTTCTATTGTTGGAGTTGTGCTTAGTGGAAAGGAAAACTATCTATAATGGTCAAGGAAGATCAAGCACACCCTCATCTTCAACGATTTGTAGGATGAAATATGTGGAGAGAGTGATGTTGCACTTGAATAGCCTAAAATATACAAAGAGATTGACATATGTGAGGACAGAGATAAGAAGGCATATGCACTAAACGTTGCTACAATAAGTAAATAGGTGATTCAACATATTTCATATGCTAATATATTTTATGATTGTTTTAAGAATTTGAAATATTTGTATGACTCACACTCAAAATTGGAGTTAATTTAGTTTTTGTTGAAGCTCTTCAACTTGTAGTTGAAGAATATGATCCCATGGTTGTGGCATTTGAGATAAAATCCATTATGCATGCCATTGATACTACTGTTGTGAAGGTAGAACTTATATCACTTCCTTCATCAAGGTCCATTATTGCACATATTCCCGCTATCTCAGGTCACTTCAAGCTAGTGGCCAACTTAAAGGCCTAAAATTTGACACTCCGGTGGAGAATATTGCAGGACAAGATAAATAATTTGGAAAGAAGACAATTCATCCCATTGGAGAGAATGTGTGACTTGATTGGAAAGGAAAGAATCAACCACATGATTCTTCTAGAGGATATGGTATGAAAATAGGAAGAGGAAGAAATAATTTTAGAGGCGGGGGGTAGACATAACCATGGTGAAAGAGCTAATTTTCAATGTGTTGTTGTGGCAAGAAATGACATGAGGGAAATACATGAAGAATTCCACGTGAGAATATCACAAAGAAGAAAGAGCATATATAAATGATAAGACAGAGTAAAGCTCACGATTCTAGTAAAGCTCTTGAATATTCTCATTTCATTGTTGCAAGTTGTAATGTTTGCATAAATATAGTTTTGGTCAATACTTCATTTGCATCTTAGAGAGATACTTGGTTGCTTGAAATTAGTGTAACCAAACACATGGCATTTAGAAAACACTTATTTGAATAATTGAATGGAAATATACATGGTGTAGTACATTTCACAAATAAATCTAGCGTCAAACCTAAGGGAGTTGGAAGAATCAAGTTCAAATTTCCTGAATTCCGTAACTTTCTATTGTATAATTTTCTATATATTCTAGAGTTTATTGTCTCTTGTGCACATTCGAAAGCAAGGCCATTCCATTCACATAATCGATGGGAAAGTTGAGATAAGGAGATCCTTTGACAACCAAGTCATCATGACTGGATGGGAAGATGAGAGACTATTGAAGCTAAAAGGGACATATGCAAGAGCTTATAATATTGCATACTACTCTCAACATGAAGAAGGTATTTTGTCATCCAGTCTTTTGTGGTATGCTAGATATGGGCATAGTAATTATGATAGTATTTGTTTGTTAAAGAAGAATGTTTTTTTTGGTTTTCCCACCACTCCAAAGAAGTTGAAATAGTGTGATGGTTTTATTCTTGGCAAACATAGTAAGCAACCTTTCCATGATTGAGATTCTAGAGAATGTATAAAATTAGATTTGATACACTCTGACTTGTGTGGCCCCATTCATGTGGCATTTACAAATGGTGATAAATATCTCATGAATTTTAAAGATGATTACAATAGGATATGTTTGGTTTATTTATTGAAAAAAATCCAAGGCGTTTAAAATGAACAAGACTCTTGAATATGGTATGGTCCATGCTATTTTTCAAGAATGTAAAATTGATTTTTTGGAGTGATGCAATTTTGTGTGTAGTCTATTTGAGCAACAAAATTTCATGTCATGATTTTTCCAACAAGATTCCATATGAAATGTGGGTGGTATGGCTGCATAACTTTGATGAGGATTCTCAGGGAATTTGGTTCAACCTATTACGCCTTAATTCCAAAGGGACAAAGAATGAAACTTGGTGCAAGGAGTTGAAAGTGCATCTTCTTGGGGTACTCAAACACCACCAAGGAATATCATATTAATAATGAGGTAAAAACAAAGTTTATTCTTTATATACATGGTATTTTTCTTGAAATGAATAAAAAAGACAATTCTATGGAGATACAACTTAATCATCTGGACAAATTTACCTATGTAAATACATTTCATGAATTTGGGAGTGAGATTCCACATATTCAACGGGGGATCCCTATCTTGGATCCATATTTGTAATCTCATTTTGCAATACCATTTTCAATTCATGAAGAAGTCCATGCCAATTCACTAGAACATGAGTTTTAGTTGGATGATATGATTGAGAGGATATTGAATCTTGAAGAGAATGAAGAGTCATGAGATGAGGAACTTGGACCCATAAACTACCAAATCGGGTTATGAAGACACTTGATTTTGTTCATACTAATGAGGTTGAAATGACAAGAACAATAAGTTTGATGAGATAAGAAGATGTAGGTGATGGATGATTCAAATTCAAAAGATGTAGATGATATGGATGTTTCATATAATTATGAATTGAATTTATCTACTAACCACGAGCCAAGTTCCTTTGAAGAATCTACTTCTTATGATTTGTAGAAAGAAGCTATATAGAGGGAATATAATGCTCTTATAAAAAATGAGACATGGAAGTTGGTTGACCCTCAATTTGGAACCAAACCAATTGGCTATAAGTGTGTCTACAAGAACAAGCACAAACCTAATGGATCACTTGACAAGTATACAGAAACACTTGTGGCAAAATGTTTTGCACATAAATAAGGTATTGGCAGCAAGGAGACTTTTGACCCCATAAAAAAATGGGATACCACCCATACTCTATTAGCTTTGGATGCATAGAGTGGGTGGAAATTTCATCAAATGGATGTGAAGATTTATTTCTTGAATGGAGACTTGAAAGATAGTTTTTTCATGTCTTAGCCATAAGGTTTTGTTGTGAAGGGCCAAGAACAAAAGTTATGCAAGATCATAAAGTCTTTATATGGATTGAAACAAGAACCTCATGCATGGTATGAAAATATAACCTAACATCTTTTGAAATTGAATTTCAAACATTTTAATCTTCATGATGCAACTCTATTTGTAAAGAAAGTTGGAAAAATTGTAGTATATTTGTAGTGTAGTAGATGATATGTTAATGACAAGGAACAACGGAATCTATATTTCTTCCATATAGAAAGAATTGAAGAAAATATTTGAGATGACTGATTTGGGACATCTTCAATACTACTTGGGTAATGAAGTAACTCATAATCCAGAGTATATATTATTCTCCAAAAAGAAGTGCAGGGGAGAGATTCATAACAGGTTTGACATGGAAAAATGTAACCCTCTCCAAATTCCAATGTAACAAAACTTGAAGCTTACATCAAAAGAAGGGAATGAATTTGAGGATGCAACCAAATACAAATAACTTTTGGGGTGCCTTGTGTACCTTACCACCACCAGACTAGATACTTCACTTGTTGTTGGGATTCTTTCTAGGTTCACACAAAAATATTGTTAAGGACATTAGTCTATTGCAATGAAAGTTTCAAGATACTTGAAGGGGACTCAAGACCTTATACTAAAATATTGTAAGGTAGATGGCTTCAAACTAATTGGAAATTCTAATTCATACTTTTATGGAAATACAAAGGATGGAGTGTTTACTTTAGGCTACCTCATAAACCTTGTATTAGTAACCGTCTCTTGGATACCATGCAAACAGTACATTCCAGTAGATTCCACAATAGAAACATAATATGTTGTCACTATAGAAGCAACAAAGGAGAATGTGTGGATCAGGAAGGTACTTGAAATTTTGTTGGAGAAATAAGTGAATTATACTCCTCTAGTAGTTGAAAACATTTATGCAATCAAATTGGCCAATAATCCCATATTCCATAATCAAACTAACCACATCAAAGCAAATTACCTTTTGATTCAATATCATGTAGAGACCAAGACTATTCATTTGAGGCATTGCTCCACAAGTGAGAACATTGTAAACATCTTCACTAAAGCGCTTTGAAGAGAAAAGCTTGAGAATTAAGAAAGATGATTGGAATCACAAACAACCCTTTGGATTAAGGGGGCCGTGTGATTATGTTTAAAATATGTAAATATTGTAAATAGGTTTCATAGAATAATTTGAAGATTCGTAGGAGAATAACACACCTTTTGGAAGATGAAAACCAAAGGCCACTCATTCTTATATTAATACTCAATTATTAATATAAAGGCATCCAAGCACTAGAGTTATACCAGGTATGTCACCCTCTAATCATTCAAAAGAATGTCTAAATGAGATGTTGGTTTGTCATGGAATGCAATCATTGTTTTCTATTCCTATATTCACCATTCTCTTGAAGTCTTGGCATTATTCAATTGGAATGCAATCATTGGGTTCCCATGATGTAACACTCCATTTTCGTACGGTTCTTACGAGGCACATTTGATCATGGGAGTTGCATTTGTTGTTTGGTGTAATTGTTGAATGGACATCTATTGAACTATTGTCTATTTCATGATTGACATTTAATTCTACGTTACATGTAACCTTGTGGACATTGCCATTGTAATCATAAATCAAGAATAGTTCATCACACTATTTGTTGACCATGATGATTATGTTATGTTAATGTGATTAGACCCATTATGGATTTGGGGCATTGCATTGATTTATTAATAATTTTGTTTCTTTGAGAGAAATTTCGTTTGCAGTAATATCTTTAATGATTATACACATAGAATCTATGGAAATAATGATGTCATTCATGGGGATATTATTTGTAGAACCAAGTGTACTTGAGTAGTGATTACAAGAGTATAGTTCTTAGGACCCAAATGGAATTAGGTTAGATGTTGGAAGCAATCAAAATGATTATTAAATAATTGTTGTGAACTCATACCATAAGGGAAAGACTTCAACTCAATGTAAATAACCTAACCTATATGCCTTTGGGACAAGATGAGGTTGAAAAGGTAAGTAAACTTTGGATTTGAAATAATATGCTCATAGTGTGTGATTAGGGTTTGTAGCTCAAAGAGGACGGGATTATATTAGTAAGTGCATATCTTATGACTTGTTCAAATTTACCCTAAACCTAAATATGATCTCTAATTACCATGTTGTGGGGTATTATCTAGGTCAATATGGAAGGCTAGTTGAGAAGGAAAGATAGTTTTTTTTTCCTATTCTAGTATGAAAAAGAGGGAAACTTCTATTAGAGAGAGTCCTAGTTTTCTAAGTAGACAAATTTGAGTGTTTTAGGAAAACATGTGGTTTGTTTTTTTGATTTTGATAGTTTGAAGACCGCTTAATGGATTTGTTTGAATGGATAGATGGGGTTGGATGGACCAAATCCTGTGTGAGTTACATTACCCATTTCCCCTAACTTATTATTGAAAACATATCTAGTATTGGAGGTGTTATAATAACGTGGCCAAAGTGGGTAGAGTTCTTTGCACATCGGGGCCCTACATGGAGGTGTTTATTTTGCTAGAGACTTCTTCACCTTTCAATAGTTTGTGGTAATTTGGACACTATTGCGTTATTTCCTTGTGACATTGTGACTAAATTTCTTAGTTTGGTTAACCTTTAGGTGAGTGTTCCCAATTTATATTGCTAATTTCACTAAGGCCCTGCAAGCGAGGCATCACCAAAGTTGTTGATTTTGCATTGGATGGGATGAAAAAACACCCTTAGAGTGTGTTTTCCTAATGGTTGTTGCTTGGTAACGAAGACCAATTTGAACCAATGGGATGGACTTTTTCAAAGTGTGGGAACATACAAGCAATTGGTTGATCATTAATGTTTCAAATGCTTAATGGTTTTTGTTAAAAAAGATTAATTGTAATTAGGTCATTAGTATTGTGTTTTATTTGAGTGAATTTCCAAAGTAGCAACCCATGTAGTGTGCTCATTATGGATGGTATTAGAGAACTTGGTGTTGGTGCAATATGTTGTGCCTTTCTAGTCCAATACATTGCTGCTAGCTCATTGTTGTTTCCTTTAATTAATTTAGGCACTTTTGTGCAGTTGCAATAATTAAGATACAATTAGTTGTTTGCTTCACCTCACTTTGATGAAATATTCGTGGCATGCCATTACATGGATTCCTTTCCTGAATATTGACTCTAGTAGGTTATTGTATCTATAATGCTTCACCTTTCATCACATGATGATTGAGTTGGTTAATTGCATTACATACCTGATATAAATATTTGTCCTTCTCTATGATCTTCAATTATTCTCCATTAAACTCTGTATCTTATGTGGTTTTGTAGTCAAGATCTATATATTGGTTAAATTGTTGAATTCTGCATGGTATTGAACCCCCAAAAAATATAAGGAGAGGTTTACATCACTAAGAAGATTATATTTTGAGGGGGTTATTACATACCTCTCATCTAGTCCTCACTGCATGGAGAAAATAAAGTTCTTCTCTTCCTTATCTAGAGGGAATATCAATACAACAAAATGTGTTACAACATGTTGTTTGTACATACCATGCCACTAAATCACTCTTCAATTAGGCTACAAAATGATTTATTATAGCAACACAAATCATCTTTATTTGCCTCCACAATTTGCAACGAATTAAGTGGTGAAATAACTACTCAAAATCTATAGTTGTTGAAAGCACAATTTTAAGCATATCTAGAAGAGATAAGGTTTCCCTTTTGTTGTCAAAGCACAGCTTTAAGTTTTCTAAAGAACACTAGCTCAAGAAAATGTCCAAACATGATCTTGTAGTAGTTTGGCGCAAACAATTTGAACCCAAAAATCCATTAGGAAGATTTGTAATGCAGACACTCTACATCCATGTATTAGAATTGGATAACCCTTCTTACACCTTTCAATTACTATGCATGCAAGTCAAAAGTAGTGATTCTTTTAAGGAGTAAAGACATGTACATAATCACTATGGGAACCTAGGTTGAACCAAAATTGATGTTGAAAGACCTAAATAGTTCAATTGGTGCGATGAAGCATATGGATTGCTCTGTCTCTCTGTATCTTTCGACCTTCTTTTTCACATTGAATATGCAAAATCACCTAATGAAGTCTACACCACTTTGGAAGGGATCTTTGGGAAGTAAGACAAATCGAGAGGTCATCAACTAAAAAATGATCTCATTAGTTTGAGTCTGAGCAACTTGGACACTATCCAATATTTATTCACCAAGTTTAAATCACTAAGAGTGCAACTGAAACTATGTGGGATTGAAAAGGATGATAAGTAGTTGTCCATTCTTTCCAAACTTGGCATAGACTACTCTATTTTTGTTTCCACTTTATATACTACCAAGAATGTGCTTGGAGATACTTGGAAGATGCAATCTCGTGACAACCTTGTTCTAGAATTAATGAGGGAACAAGACAAGCTTGTTAAAATAGGCACCATAAGATAATCAAAGGTCCACGCCCTTGTTGAAACTCAGGGAATTAAGAGCTTACAAGATATAACAATAACATGCAAAACCAACATAACAAATACAAACAAAAAAAGGATCATAAATCAAAATATGCTCATGAGACCCTTCATTTAAAAGCAAGAAATCCTATGAATGACAAGGTCAGATGTGCCTATCGAAAAAATCCTAACCATGATGAACAAACATACATGAAGAAGTAGATTAATCAAATGGATCATCTTCTTGAGAAAAACAAAATGAATGTGCCTGATTCTATCAAGAGGAATTCATCAGCTAGGTAGTAGTAGCAATTGCACATGCACTTGTAGTAGTAGCATCTCAACCTTCTTCCTATGTACTTGAATCAGGTGCTTTACACCACATGGAACGATCAAAAGGCAAATTTTCATCTTTGGAACCTTGTACCACATCGACTATTCTTTTCAAGGACTATAGAATTGTTGATGTATGTGGAAAATGATTGATTGAGGTGGTTGATGGGACAAAACATAATTTATACAAATATGAGGTGGTGATTGATTGTACCATCACTTCCTACAAATATAATTTCCATTTACCATGTAGCTTAGTTCGGTTTAGGGAAACAAGTCAAGTTTACTCGAGATTCAATGGTCATAGGTGAGATTACAAATGCAACTATTGTCATAGTTGGGGATGCTTAATATTAGGCTAGACTATACACGTTCTCCAACTTCATTACCAAATCTCCATCTACAGTGCTTCTCACTCATTATGATGAGGTAAGAAGATTGTGGCATGAACGATTTTATCACTTAAACTACCACTACTTGCAACAACTCAACAAGCAGGGTACGGTGACACGGGCACCAAAAATTTGGTTCTTTGATGGTGTTTTATAAGTTTGCATACATGGTAAAAATCCAGAAGAAAAAAATGACAAAGGCAAGGCATAGAGAGCCTTAATTTTGCTTGATCTTGCACAAAATAATTTAATGGGTCCATTTCCTCATCCTTCGATTAACGTAACCAATTATGTTGTGGATTTAATTAATGATTGTTCAAGCCACACCTAGGAATAATTTAACAAGCAGGAAAAAAGGTTTTTGATCTCTTCAAATACTTTAAAGCTATTGGGGAGAAGCAATCCATAAAGACAATCAAAATTATATGTACTGACAATGGTGGGAAGTGTACACATAAATACTTTCAGTAGGTTTGTGCTTTTGAAGGTCTTGGATTGCAACATACAATCCATTATACTCCTCAGTAGAACGAAGTGGGAGAACACAACAATAGATTCTTTAAGGAGATGACGAACTACATTTTGCATCCAAACCACTTGATTTGAAGCTCTGGGTAGAGGTTATTAATTATTTATACTATATTCAAAACTAAGTTTGTCACAAATCCTTGAAGGGAGTTACTCCATTTGAATCTTGGAGCAGTCGAAAGCTATAACTCAAACATTAAAGTGTTTGGATCTTGAACATGGGCTCATGTCCTTACAGAAAAATGAAAGGTGTTGGAGCATCAATAAAAGAGTGCATATTTGTGGGATATCTAGATGGTGTTAAGGGCTACAAATTTCTAAACCCAACAATGAACAATTTTCATTGAAAGAATTGTCAAATTTGAAGAGGGTTCTCCAAATATTGTTGAAAATGAACATGTTACTATTCCAGCATGGCCAAATTATGCTGCTATAAATCATGTAGATTTGATCTCTATTGCCACTGACACTTCCTCCATCGCCTCATATGATGTTGTGAAGATAATGAAGAGGAATACATTGCTAATTCTAATGCAAATGCTATTGCATATTTCACAACAAGACCATGTTGGGAGAGGAAGACTCTTCAGACAACAAGTGATTTGATTGGGGATCCAAAAGATAGAAGAAGGATGTTCTCTCAATTTTAAGGCACTCGACAAACACTTGCTTCCACACAACCTCTACTGCCCAACTATTGCTAAAAATCCCTAGTGTTTTCAAGAGGTTGTTTCCAGTCCTAGTTGGAATATATCCATGGATGAATATCGTTCATTGATGAGGAACCATAACTAAGAGCTAGTTCACCTACCTCAAGGAAAAAAATTTGTTTGGTGCAAGTGGATCTATTGAACAAAGTTTGCAATGGATGCCCAGGTGAACAAGCAAAAAGAATGGATTTCAGAAAATGGATCCTCTCAAGTAGTTGTCATTGATTACAATGAAACATTTTCACTAGTTGGAAACGTGGATTCAATTCAACTTAATTGTGCTCACCATTGCTACAACTAAATGCTGTGAAGTTCATCTAAAGGACGTGAAGAAAACATTTCTTCCTGGGGAGCTTGAAGAGCATATTTACATGAAGCAAACACTATGGTTCTCTTAAGACTATAAGATGGTGTATAGACTCATGAAATCATTGTATGGACTAAAAAATGTCCCTCGGGCTTGGTATGGAAAGCTCATTTCCTTCTTAACTGTTCCATGGATTCTCCCACTGCCATTTAGATCCCAACATCTATTTTCTGTAGCAATATGACGCTCTCTTATTTATATTTATTTATGTCCATGACTTGTTGATAACATTCAAATCACAAATAGCCATTGCTACTAAGAAATTTTCCTTGAATCACAAATTCTTAATGAGCAATTTGGGGCTATTGCATTATTTCCTTAGACTTGAGACCACCAATTTGATTCTGTGATCACCATGCCACAGTAAAAGTATGCTTAGGATTTGTTCTCAAGATTTCAAATGGATTATTGCAAGACTACCATGTCCCCCTTCCTCTTAGGTGTTAAAATCAAGGTCACCTTCTATTCACCTTTGGTTGATAACACATGGTGTAGATAGTTGGTTGAGAGCCTGCTCTATCTCACCTACACTAGGTTCAAAATCTCCTATACTATTGAAGTCTTATCCAAATTTATGCAATAACCCCACAAACTATACTTGAAGGTAGTGAAGAGAATTATTTTCTATGTTCAAGGTACTTACAAGTGTATAATACATGACGAACCAGGTTATGATCTTGATATAGTGGGGCACATAGATTTTGATTGGATAGGTGATTCCAGAGATTAGAAGTCCACTTTTGGATACATGCTCACTATTGGTTATGTCCCCATTTGTTGGTTAATACAAAAGGAGTTTTCCATCACTCTTTTGACCACATAGGTAGAGTATCAATAATCTATAAATGCAAAAACCAAAGCCATCTAGCTACATCAGATTTTAAGTGTGTTTGGAATTCAATATTGTTGGATTACTATCCTCTTTGGTGACAATTAGAGTACCATACAAATCTCATGGGATTCGGTTCATCGACATCAAACTAAGAATATTGAGATCCATATGCATTTCATATGAGATTTGATTGATGGGTAGATAGTTGATCTGTCCAACCATAGAGTAGATTGTCGACATATTTACCACACCTTTTATAGAAGATGAGTTCACTCAATTACGAGCTTTGTTGGGATTTTGAGAGTCTTCTCCTCCTCTAGGAAGGATACTCCCTCTATCCTATTGGGGGGTGGGGGTTCTCATTGTATTTTCTCTATTACCTGATGTTTGCTAGGATATTTTTTGCATAGGAATACCTAATATGGTTGTTCTTTGTTAGGAACCATTTTTTTGTCACATATACTCATCTAATTTCAACTTAAGGGAGGGTGTTGTTGTAATATGTTGTTCCTTGTTGGTCTATCACATCACTACTACCTTACTACTATTTCATTTAGTTAATTTAGGCACTTTTGTGTAGTTGCAACAATTGAGCTTCACTTAAATGTATGATTTCCCTTACTTTTAGGAAATATTTTGTGGCATGTCCTTACATGGATTTCTTCATTTAGTTCAACAAGATATTATATCTATAATGCTTCACCTTTCATCACATGATGAATGGGTTGGTTAATTACATTGCATACCTTATACATATATGTGTTCTTCTCTCTGATATTTGATTCTTATATATTAAATTATGTGTCTTGGGTGGTTTTGTATCTAAGCTTTAGATATTGTTTCACTCATTGAATTGTATACTTAGGATTTTCGAAACTAAGTACCTCTCAGATAGGTAAATTAGTAAGGAGAAACCAATTATTGTACACTTTTGTTTATTCTAGTTATAATAACAGTATGAAGATTTTAGGGAACTTAAGATTTGAATTAAATTCAAAAGATTTTTTTTTAAAAATAAGTACCATTTTTTCATTCATTGTGTAATGACCCAATTCAAAAATTCCAAACAAAGGAATAATTTGGGGAAAAAATTGTCTTGACAGTCTTGACTGTAGGGGCTTCGAATGGCACAAGAGGGTATCGAATTTGGTAGGGAATGATATGGTGAGTCTTAGGATGACTAAATGGAATATTTGATTACTTTATAACAGGTTATAGAAATCCACAAATCGATTTGGGGACATTGGAAAAAATGGTAAAATTACTAGTAATTTGTGGTGCAATTCCCCCTAGGGTGTGAAAAGAAATAGCTCTCCAACTCCTATGCGAACCTCCCAAATTGTCAAAAAGATTATGGGGGATGATATTAGACTTAATTTACTATCATTTGATGTTTTATGAGTTCTGTAGCAAATATGAAAAGCTTCATATTCGAATGCATAAATTCAATGATATTTGCTTAAGGGAAATGCCATGTAATAGCTTAAGTTTGACTCATAAATTGTATAAGTAATGGTTCATAACATATAATAAGGAACATATACCATTAAAAACATATAAATATCTCCCCAACAACATATAACATCAGATCCAAGTCCCAACAAAAATCATATATACAACTCCATTGAAATGGGAAACCTACACATGGAAACCAGTCACACCATAGCTTGGAAATGTGGACGTTTACATATGAATTTATACTAAGTTCGACTTACAGAGAGGATTGGAGACATATTACAGATCCATAAATCATTCACCCATTCTTGGGCCTCAATTGGAATAAAAAAGGCGCAACCACCATTCACACAAGCGTGCTATCATAGAGAAATATGGAAATATTGAAGTAGGGATTGAGATAATGGGAGGAAAGATGGGTCACATGTGGAAATTTAACCCAAGTGATAGAACAATTACACTAAAAAAATTGCTAATCAAACATGCAAAATTACCATCAAAGGAGACCGAAATTGGAGCATAACATTAATATGTATTGAATAAGCGTACAATAGCCAACCTTGTGAAGTCATAGGCTGCCGCAATATATAATTACATGAAATATTCAAATGCATAAGGATGCCATTAGAAATAGTCAAAAAGTAGGCTTACTAAATCTAGTCAAATCCCCCATAGGTGCATAAAGCAGTTTCCAAATCCACTTAGAGGCTCACGAATTGGAAAAGTCAAGTAGGCAAGATAATAAGGGATGGAAAGACAAATCATACATGCTTTTAATAGGATAAAAGGATGGAGGACGATGTGGGAAAAAAACAATTCAACTACACCTAGTCTTGCTTTCCCTTTTGCGTTATTTCTCAATAAAATAGGCAGCTTTGCAGAAAAAATAGATATGCGCTTTGGAGGATCTGGAATAAAGAAGACATGCTAAATATGGTTTCCAGGAGGTTTCCCAAGCACTCCATGACTCATTTTTAGCAAGTGTTGACTTCTATGACATGTAGAAGACAACTAGCATAGAGTGGAATATAGGAAACTAGGTAAATAAGACAAAAATGAATTAATTAATGTCTAAGGTAGGTAACTATGGGTTTATTATTCTAACACCCCTCCTTAAGCTTGAATTTATGAGTAAATATCAGAAAACTATAGGGCCTAGCAACACGGATTAGTCACCCTTTACATACTGCATGTCCATTTAGCCAAGGAAAGAGGCAAAAACCCAGTGGGAAAATCCTCCCTTAAACATGGACGGTAAGACAAAATTTGAAAATCTTGTCATCAATCATGCTTCACAGCATGATCAACAATCCCCAACAGTGATTTGAGATTGCTGAATGTCTTCTCACAAAAAACTTTGGTGAAGATGTATGCTACTTGTTTTGAATATGCACAGAAGAGTAGGTGAATGGTGCCATCATGCACAAGCTGTCTGATGTAATGCATATGGATCTCAATGTGTTTGGTTCTCTGTCTCTGAAATGGATCATTGTAGATTCGAATGGTGCTCTGATTATCACAATAGATAATAGTTGAAAACTCTGATTCGAAGCCACACTCACCAAGTATTCCCTGCAACCATAAACATTGAGTTGCTGCATTTACAACTCCTCTGTACTATGCTTCTGTAGATGAGAGTGCTATGGCACTTTGCTTCTGTAGACGAGAGTGTTATGGCACTTTGGTTCTTTCTTGACCAGCTAATTAGTCCTTCTGCAAGCATGAAAACATATCCTGATGTTGACTTTCGATCTATGTTGTCACCTGCCCAATCACTGTCAGTGAACCTAATCAAATCAAGATCAGATTTAGCTTTGTAGAAGATCCCATGAGTTCTTGTTCCTTGAACAAAGTTAAGGATCCTTTTGGCTGCTCCCCAATGGATCTCATGAGGCTTATCCATATATCTTGAATCTAAACTAACTGCATAATAAATATCAGGTTGAGTGTGTGTAAGGTAAAGCAAACACCCAATCAACTGCCTATACAGTGTATTATTTACCATAGGAGAAGAACCTGCTTCTTCAAGCTTAGCTCCTGAAAGGAAGGGAGTTTTGCTTGGCTTGCAATATTTCATGTTGAACTTGTTCAGCAAATCTAAGGCATACTTGGATGGATGTAATTTGATTCCATGTTGGGATTGAGCAATTTTGAGATCCAAGAATTGGCTCAACAACCCCAAATCAGTCATAGAAAAGGCATGGTTCATTTAATCCTTCAAGGAGGTAATCTCTTTCTTTGAAATTCCTGTAATCAGAAGGTCATCCACATTAAAGACAATAATCATCAAAGAACCATGAATCAGCTTCAAATAAAAATTACGATCAGAATTGCATCGAACAAAACTCAATGACAGTAGAAAGCCATCAATCTTGGCATACCAAGCCCTGGGGGCTTGCTTGAGCCCATACAATGATTTATTTAACCTGCACACAAAATATGGATTAGAAGCAAACCCTTCAGGTTGCTGCATGTAAATCTACTCAATGAGATCTCCATTTAGGAAAGCACACTTCACGTCCATGTGATGTACTTCCCACTGCTTCGAAGCTGGAATGACTAAAGCTAACCTTATGGAGTCCATTTTTGCCACTGGTGCAAAGGTTTCATTGTAGTCAATACCATGTACTTGTGAGTAGCCCTTGGCTACCAATCTTGCCTTATATTTTAAAGGTGAACCATCAGCAACAAACTTGGTCTTGAAAACCCACTTACATTGAACTAGCTTCCTCCCTGGGGGAAGATCCCCCAAGTGTTGTTCTTCTGGAGTGAGCTAAATTCTTCTTTCATGGATTTTTGCCATATTGGATCATGTGCTGCATATTCATATGTCTGTGGGTCTGATTCAACCATCAGATATCACTTCTCTGCAAACAGGGGGTCTTTCATACACAGGGCACTCTCAAATTGAGATCTAGTCGTCATAGGGTCACTAGGATTTCCAGCTAGTTCCCCAGCTGCATGAATGGTATTTGCTGCACATTTTGGTCTTGTATGAATTTCAAGATCTGAAATTAAATCATCATTATCAGACATATCAGAATCAGCAAACTCATTTGTCTCTCCACTTACATTCAATGGATCTGGTGGTGAAGAAGACTCTCCAACTTCAACTGCTACTAAAGGCTCTTCTTGGAACTGAACGCTCCTTTCAATGAAGGCTTTGTTAGTGCTCAAGTTGATTATATTGTACCCTTTTGAATCTTTAGAATACCCAACAAATAGGAACTCTTGGCTTTGGGGCTGCAAAGCCTTTCTCTTTTCAGTTGGAATTCTAGCCCAAGCCTTTGAGCCAAAAATCCTGAAATGGGTCACATCTGGCTTGTGCCCACTCCAAGCTTCGAAAGGAGTCATACCATCAAGCTGTTTATGAGGCACCCTATTCTGGATGTAGGATGCACAGTTTATAGCCTCAGCCCAAAACTTTGGTGGCAAAGTCTTAGCCTCCATCATACAGGTTTCCATCTACTTCAATGATCTGTTTTTTCTCTCAGCAACACCATTTTGCTATGGTGTGTAAGGGATCGAATGCTGCATATGAATACCTAAATCTTTACAATATTGAATGAAATTATCCTTGACATAATCACCACCATTTTTAGATCTGAGGATCTTGAGTCTCCTCCCAAACTGGTTTTCAACCAAAGCCTTAAAGACTTTGAAGAGGTCAAAAACTTTAGACTTATGCTTTAGGAAGTAAACCCAGCAATACCTAGAAAAGTAATCTATGAAGGTCAGCGCATATTTGGCTTGAATCATGGACATATGAGAAAATCGACCAGCAACATCACCGTGGATCAACTCAAGAGGTGCAGAGGTTCTCTCATGACTAGCTCTCTCAAATTTGTGCTCTGGGTGTTTTCCTAGGATACAACCTTGACAAACTCCCTTGGAAAACTTAATCTTTGGTAACCCTATGACCATATATTTTTCACTCAAATCAGAAAGATACTTATAGTTAATATGGCCAAATATTTCATGCCAAATCTTGCTTGCCTCATTAGCATGAATCATAAGAGCAGAGGGGTTTGAGTAGGGTAGAAAATGGGAAAACATGTATACCTTCAAAGTGTGATCAACAACACCTTTTGCTATGACTTTACCATTTGAAATCTCTGTGATTTCAACATCATCAGGGGAGAAGATGAACTTCTTTGGAGACCTTGTGTGAGTCATTTGATACACTAAGAAAAGGTTAGAGGCAAGACCTGGAACATACAACACATTATTGAACTTACCATGGTCAAGATCAATCCTTCCTTTTTCCAAACTATCAGTGAGAGAGTCATCTCCCAAAACTATTGGTGGACCTTTCGACATGTCAAGAGAGGAGAATTCCTCCTTTGTCAAAACCATATGTCTAGAATCTCCAGAGTCTATGATGAAGCTAGGTGAGCTTGATGTGCCAACAACCAAAGCATGTACTCTCTCTCTGTCCTCTAAATTTGATCCTCCTTCCCTCTTCTTTGAGAAATTAGGAAGGGAGATGTTATTCTTCTCCAAGAGTTGGGTCAACATGTCAATTTTATTCTTCATACAGGATTTCTCAGGATTATAGCCCTTACTGTAGTATGCGCACTTGCACATTTCTCCTTTGTTCTTCTTCTTCTGGAAGTTCTTCTTGGAACCTTGGGGCTCCTCTTGAGACTTGTTCTTGTCTCTCCTTTGCTCAGGTGGCTTCTTATTTTTCTTATTTCTTTTTGAATCCACCCTTGAATCTCCAGCAACCAAAGCTTGGTATTTGGATGGTTTGATGGTGCCCATCATCACCAATTTATCTTGTTCCCGTGTGAGGGACTCCATGAACTTTGCAAGCTTAGGCATCTTCCAGGCTCAAGCTGTCAACTTGGTGGCATGGAAGGTAAAAAAAAACACTGAATAGTCAAGGCCAAGCTTCAAGAGTATGGCCAAAACTATTTTCTCTTCCTTCTTTTCAATTCCACATTGTTTTAGCTACAAAACAAGGGCTTTAAACTTGGATAAATAGAGTTGCAAGGATTCGAAGCTGTTGGGAATCAAAGAGATCAATTCATTCTCGATTTGATGTCCTCTCATCTCATCTGTCTTACCAAAAAATATATACAAGCTTCTCCCACACTTCATTAGGTGATGTCAATCCATCAAGATGGAAGAGGAGGTCTCTTGAAATGCTCAGACACAAAAGACCATAGGCCTCATACCTCCTGTTGTGCCATTTCATTTTCTTTGCAGCTGCATTGGGCTCTGCCTTAGTTACCATAGTCACCCTGTAGAGACCTTTTTCTCTCAACAATATCTCCATCTCAGCTTTCCATTCAAAGGAATTAAATGGAGTCAAGATGATCTTCTGAGATTGGTCCATAGCTCAGAAACTGTGCCCTTCAGTCAGCAGAATATGCTCCCAGTCAAGATTCAAACTTGTAATAGAAATATGGAAGGAGAGAAATTGATCTACAAAGGCTTTGATACCATGTGGAAATTGAACCCAAGTGATAGAACATTTACACTCACAAAATTGCTAATAAAACATGCAAAATTACCATCAAAGGAGACTGAAATTGGAGCATAACACTAATCTATATTGAATAAGTGTACAATAGACAACCTTGTGAAGTAATAGGATGATGCAATATATAATTACATGAGAGATTCAAATCCATAAGGATTCCATTCGAAATAGTCAAAAAGTAGGCTTACTAAATCTAGTCAAATCCCCCATAGGTGCATAAAGCAGTTTCCAAATCCACTTAGAGGCTCATGAATTGCCAAAGTCAAGTAGGCAAGCTAATAAGGGATGGAAAGACAAATCATACATGCTTTTATTAGGAGAAAATTATGGAGGATGATGTGGGCAAAAAACAAGTCAACTACACCTAGTCTTGCTTTCCCTTTTGCCTTATTTCTCAATAAAATAGGCAACTTTGTAGAAAAAGCAGATATGCGCTTTGGAGGATCTGGAATAAAGAAGACATGCTAAATATGGTTTCCAGGAGGTTTCCCAAGCGATCCATGACTCAGTTTTAGCAAGTGTTGAATTCTATGACATGTAGAAGACAACTAGCATAGAGTGGAATATAGGAAACTAGGTAAATAAGAAAAAAATGAATTAATTAATGTCTAAGGTATGTAACTATGGGTTTATTATTCTAACATCACAAAGAGTAGAAGAATCCTATCTGAAATAACAACAATCCATTAATATTTAGAGGTCAGGGTGGCCTCTCCAACAACCAACTTGTACGAGAATCTAATTCTCTCAAGATTGGCTCACTAGCAGGGCAAGTGAGCATTCACCATGCAATGGACAAGCTAGTGCTTTCCAAAATGCCAAAGGAAAATTATAAAATGATAAAATTACATTCTCATTCCTCATGAAATATTTTTATAACCCTACTAAGGTCCTCCAAGGTCGAATTCACTCCCATAGGATTCCTCCAACTCATCCTTGATGTTTAGTAACCTCCATGACACTTGTCCTTCTCCTCAACCCTTCATCTTCCTCCAAATTCGAATTTTTGCCACCAAACTCCAAGTGTGCCCTCTTGGAGGATATTTTTAGCTCTAACATGTCATATTGTCATAGGTCTGCAGTTGGGTCTTATTTGTCATAGAATCTTTCATCATTGTTGTCATAAAACACAAGGAATCTCTCTCCAAGTGGCACCTAGTTTCTTCCTAGCCTCTTCCTCTTCCATGGGGAGTTATTCCTCTTCACCCATTCGAATACTTGGGCTCATGATATGTTACTTGACACCTCTTCATCTTCCAAGAACATTCCATTACTCATAATTTCAAATTTGGGGTTAAGTCATGACATTTGTAAGGAGAATCTAGCCACCCAAGGTCTTCATGAACCTCCAAATGTCCTCATGAAGCAATTCCACTTTATTTTCTCCATATTTATTATTTGTATGACCCAATTTAATGTGTAAATGAAAAAATAAGGTTGCCTTGGGTCCCATAGCTCCCTTATTGCAATAGTTAATGCCTCCTCTCCAACCCAGGAAAGTAGTAGGAGGGTGAAACATTACTAACTAGTAGTCGCATTGGGATGTGGACATGACACATTGAAATTGTTTTATTTTATAATTACTATAGTTTAGTTTATTTTTGGTTTTTATTTAATTTTATTTACTGAATTTTTATAAATAAAGTTTACTTTTTTTTATTACATTATTCATATTTATTTGTATGATTAATTTAATATTCTAAATTAAGTATTGATTTTTCTTCATGTTAAATATATTTATTTATTTGTTTTGTTTAACAATAATTTAATATTCTAAATTAAGTATTAATTTTTCTTCATGTTAAATATATATATTTATTTATTTTGTTTAACCTGGTTGAGATGTGGTTGAGATGGTTATATGCCATATTCTTTAAAAAAAAATTACTACTTTAACTTAATAAAATAAGAATTAATGATTTTTTTAAATATATGTAATATATATCATTAGTCTGTGGAGTATACTTTTCATCTACAAGTCAAAGTGTTTTGATTTAGCATTAATTTAATTTCATATTAAATATTTTTATAATTTTTTTCAATATTTATAAAATAGAATTTATTAAAATGACATTTTTGAAAATTAAAAATAAATTTCAAGTTTTTTTCTAGATTCGCCTGACTTGGGAAGGAGGAGCTGTCTCCCGCGGGATGTGTCCTTATCCTGAACCTACGAGTGTTCATCACAGTATGTCCCCAGGTGGGGGCCAAGGGCCTCCCATCCTCTTCCTCCTGAGCTAGCTGCCTTCCGAAAGCTGGTCACAGCTAGCAGCAAACGCCTAGAAAGAGAACTCCAACAAAAGTTTGTTAAAAGACTCGGAAACATTCCCACAGTCGTACTATTGACTGAAGAATCATGTAGATTTTCCTTTGATCTAGCTGAATGAGGTCTCATTGCACAGTTTATAGGGATCTGGCCCTCACCTAAAACTGTTGATGTCTGGGTGCGAAGGAACTGGTGCTCATTGGTTAAAGAAGGAATAAGAATCCACTTAGTAGGTAAATGCTTCTTTGTATTTTTTTTTGAGAATGTAGAGGATAGGAATCTCATATTTAGGAATGGCCCATATTTTATGGGCCCTTAGGGGCTGTATTTGAGCAATTGGATTTCGAGTTTTGATCCGACACAAGATGTGCCATTGGTAGTCCCATTTTGAGTTCTCCTTCCACACTTACCTCTACACTGTTGGAATCCCAAATCTTTAGAATCCATAGGAAACAAACTCGAAAAATATATAGATCGTGCAAAGAGGAAGGACCAGTACTCATGCACTAGAATATGTGTAGAGGTCAACCTGGAAATATGACTCCCATAATCTATTAAGCTCATGGTGACTGACTGGTCATACATTCAAGAGTTAGACTATGAGAAACTCCATTTCAAATGCAGGGATTTCCATGGCTACAGACACTTCACCTGGAAATGCAAAAAGAAAGCAGAGAAGGAGGCTGAGAAAACGAAGGGAGATCAATGGATTCAGGTGCAGAAATCGGCTGCATCCAAGTAGAACAACATATATAAAGGAAAATGGGTGGACCTGGGTGTTATAGCGGATTTCACCACACTAGGTGAATCACACATTGTATGGCCTTCCCTTGTCCCGCTGCAGACTCATTAGCCCCTTTGGACCACTTTATATCTTTTGATGTTACCTTGATCATCCCTAAAAACATTAGAATATTGATATACGCGGCTTTTTTCCCGATAACCGCGTACATACGTGGATATTCCCTCGATAGTCGCGTACATCGGGATGTGTGCATAGTCCAAAACATTTTGGAGTTTTCCTTGACTTGGATCCGACTCATATGACTCCTGGCCTTCCATATGACTTGAGATCGCAT
>LPNX010301103.1:410218-562746 GCA_001517045.1 Pseudotsuga menziesii | reverse complement strand
ATTCGTAATGAGTCATAATTTCAAGTGCAATTGTGGGACTTTGATTGAGAATGTATATTGTTGTAGCAACTTCACCTCCCTAAAAGGAATTGCTTAATTCCCATGTCTGTAACATAGTTCTTTCCATTTCCATCACTGTACGGTTCTTCATTTTAACTATCCCATTCTGTTGAGGTGTATAAGTAGTGGTGAGTTGTCTTTTAATGCCATTCATATCATAAAAATTCTAAACACCTCTTGAGAAAAACTCTCATCCATGGTTAGTACTTATGCACTTTATTTTGTAAGCACTTTCATTTTCCACAAGGGCTTTAAATCTCTTGAATGTATCAAATGTTGAACACCCTTACTCTTAAGAAAAAAACCCAACACATTCGTGAGTAATCATCAATAAAACTAATAAAATACAATGAATTATCCAAACTCTTTGTCTAGATTGGACCAAAATTATATGAGTGAACTAGATGAAGTGGATATTGGGCCCTCCGTTCCTTTCCTCTAAGAAATTTCTCTCTTCCATTTTTTCCTTTAGCACATCCTTCAAAAACCTCGTTGTTCTCTTCAACCTTAAGAAAACCATAAACTAATTCTCTTAATGTTAGAAGCTTCAAACTATGAAAATTCAAATGGCCATACCTGAGATGCCACAACCAACTTATGTCTTTATATTCCATATTAGCAAGGTTGATACTATTTTCTCTAAAATTCAATGGGAACATTCGATTCTTTGACATAGGCACAACTATAAACACCGTATTTCCTTGACAATTATCATAAATTGTTCATTATCTATCATCAAACTCTACCTTGTAATTATTTTGACATAGTATCCCAACACTTAATAAATTATGCTTTAATTGTGGAGTGTAATAAACATATTTAACACTTTTCATACCTTATTTAGTATAGAGTTCCATAGCTCCTTTTACAGAAACCTAAAAGGTTTTTTCATCACCAATATTGATTTTAGATTTGAAACTTTCACCCATTGTAGAAAACAACTTGCGTTTTCTAAATGTTGCATATCTCACTTGCGATATATAGCATATGTGTTTTGTAATGTTACATATCGCATATGCGATATACATTTCCACGAACCTTAGCCTTCTGTTTGGGCTCGGGTTATTCTGAACGTACCATCAATAACGCATATGCGTTCTTGATTTGCACTTCGGAAGTGCGTTGCTGATTTCCTAAGTGGCACCAAAAAGTGGAACCAACTTCGTGCGAGCGCCCATATATATATATATATATATATATATATATTCACAAATGAAAACATAAAACTATATAATCAATAGTATCAAGGTCTGTGATATTTGATTAACAATGATTCTATGTCGTTGACCATAGAGTAAGGTCGTGAAAACCTTGCCATGGTAACAATCCCAAGGTCGACCATAACATAAACTTTTCCAAATAACAATTCGTATGATACTTTGCAAAACGACTTAAAATAATTACATATTATTTGAAGCTCAAACCATATCTTTTGCAATCAATGATAAGTACATATTATTCGAAGCTCAAAACATATCATTTGCAATAAATGGTTAAAGTTAGTTAGAATTGCTTTTAATTAATTGTCATTTGACTATAGAGTAAAGGTGTTTTAAACCATATCAAATAAACAATGACAAGGCTCGACCTTAGTGTAAACCTTTACAAATAATGTTTTGTATGCTCAACTTGCCAATGACAATAATAATGAATCCTATCATTATTTATAAAGTCAATTGTTCTTATTGGGTTCTAATATAGTATAGGAGTCTTAGTTATAATGTCTCATTGATATAGACCTTAGATTAGAAGTTCTAGGTAGTAAAATATACCATAGTAGTTATTATAAACAACAACTTATTATGAGTGAAGCATCATGATAATAGTGATTTTACTATGGTGTAAACCATGCACAAGGTTTATAAATTATAGTAACAACATTGATAATGTATTTACCTATGATTCAAATCTTATAAAAGTGGTGGTAGGTAGAATTACATCTTGAGATGATGTATCTAGGTAAAGGAACCAAACTTATAATGTCATGAAAATTTCCAGGTAATAAGATCTCTACAGAATGCAAGTAACATTTAGATTGGTACAATATAAAATAATGTGATATTGTATGTTGTTACAATAATACATGCATCAAGGTGATAATTTAAGTACTGAAGTTTAAAATTGATGTTTAGCATATGTACATAAAAACAACAGGTTAATCATCTCTGTGGCTAGTAAGATAAAGACAAAATAGAAACATGTACTCTATTGAAAATATTTACCATCAAGATTGATAGGAGAATTTTCATGAATAAAAGACAGTACTTTGAAACATAACTTCAGTGATATAAGCATGTTAAAATAGAAGTAAATGTATGACAAAGAACTTGAGCTCTAAGCTCACAATAAGTATCTTTTGTTTCTCTAAGTATGTTAAAGATAACGATCTTTATATCTGAACTTGAATACTATCTTAGAAACAAAGTCTATAAAAGAAAATTACGTTACCTCATTAGAGCTTGCTTTAGAATAATCAATTTATTTACTAGCATATTAACATGCAACATAAATACTTCTTGCTACCTTATGAATTAAACTTCTACTTAATCGATCATTACCTGTTGAACTTGTAAGAACCAGCAGTCCATCTACGTTAGCATAATGCTAAGTAAGCCCAAGTTTTCAAAGATAGATTTCAGCTACTTGCCATAAAGTAAAATTATTAGTAAAGCTAAAAGAAATCTGAATGCAGGTCATTCTTGTATACCTTATGAAAATGAGAGTAGTATTAGTTATTGTATTATGAAACTAATTAATACTAATGGTTAAACTGTTTCATTTTTCCGCTAGCCGCTAGTAGTTATAAAACTGCGACTTTAGACATTTGATGTTACATTAAAAATTTTAAATTTTTGTGAAAATTCGGGGTTATGACATGTACGGTTTGAAACATGCACCTAGGATGTGGTACGACAGAATTGATGGCTTTCTATATAGTTTGGGCTTTACAAAAAATAAAGCAGATTCCAAACTTTACTACAAGTTGAAGAAGGCAATCCAGTGATACTCCTACTATATGTAGATGATCTTTTTGTAACAGGTATGGATGGATTGATTACTAATATGAAGATAAATCTTGTTGCCGAGTTCGAAATGAAGGAATTAGGGATGATGCATTATTTTCTAGGCATGGAGGTGTGGAAGAATGCAGAATGAATCTTCTTTGGACAAAGAGAGTATGCAGTAGATATCCTGAAGAGATTTGGGATGATGGACTGCAAGGCCATAACCACACCTATGGAATCGAACCTGAAGCTATTGAGTGATGCTTCATCTAAGTCGGTTGATGCCACGATGTATCGTCAGATGATTGGGTCCCTGATGTACTTGATGAATACGAGACCAGATAATTTATTTGCTGTGAACACCTTGAGCCAGTTCCTGACAGATACAAGACATGTTCACTTGATTGCTGCAAGGAATATTCTGAGGTACCTAAAGGGTACAGTTGATTATGGGATCAAGTATAAGGTTGATCAGAAGATTAACCTGGAGGGTTATGTTGATTCAAATTGGGAAGGCAGTTCCATTGATAGGAAGAGCACTTCAGGGTGTTGCTTCAGTATGGGATCAGGTGTGATCTCTTGGTTTAACAAGAAGCAATCCTGTGTGGCACTGAGTACAGCTGAAGCAGAGTATGTCACAGCTTGTTCAGCTATTTGTGAGGCAGTATGGCTGAGGAAGCTACTGTCTGATCTATTAGATATCCAGTTAGATGCTACTTGTATATATTGAAACATCCAGAGTTGCCTGAAGTTGTTAGAGAATCCGGTGTTCCATGACAATTCGAAGCATATCGAGATCAAATATCACTATATCAGGGATATGGTGCATAGAGGAGCAATGAAGCTCCAATATGTTGCGACAGACGAACATATATCTGATGTGTTGACTAAGCCATTGGCTAGGGTGAAGTTTGAATACTTCAGGGAGAAGCTTGGTGTTTTCCAGATCAAGGTTCCTTCCAAGAGGAAGTGATGAGTCCATGATGTGCCTTTCTATCATGGTGAGAGGATTGGTTCCTTCCATGGTCATATGTAAGTGCTATGCCCTTATGACATGGCGAGATTATTGGTTCCTTCCATGGTCAGATGTAAGAGCTGTGACATGGTGAGAGGATTGGTTCCTTATATTTTTAGATGTATGTAAAGATCCCACATCCAACATGAAAAAGGGTTGGCTCTGTGAAGACACATCTAGTATGAAAAAGGACTAGCTCTGTGTAGCTGCCACATCTAGCATGAAAAAGGGCTGGATCTATGAAGACACATCTAGTATGAAAAAGGACTAGCTCTGTGCAGATCCCACATCTAGTATGAAAAAGGACTAGCTCTGTGAAGACACATCTAGTATGAAAAAGGACTGGCTCTATGTAGATCCCACATCTAGTATGAAAAAGGACTAGCTCTGTGATGACACATCCAGTATGAAAAAGGACTGGCTCTGTGTAGATCCCACATCTAGTATGAAAAAGGACTAGCTCTGTGATGACACATCCAGTATGAAAAAGGATTGTCTTTGTGTAGATCCCACATCTAGTATGAAAAAGGACTAGCTCTGTGATGACACATCCAGTATGAAAAAGGACTGGATCTGTGTAGATGCCACATCTAGTATGAAAAAAGACTAGCTCTGTGATGATACATCCAGTATGAAAAAGGATTGGCTTTGTAGATGTACATCCAGCATAAAAAAGGGCTATCTCTATAGAACTTCCTACGACGAGAAGAATCAAGAGATAGCACTCGTGATGATGACCCAATGATGATCTAGATCCAGTGATGATGATAAAGCAGTGATGATCTAGATCGAGTGATGATCTAGATCAAGATGAAGATGACTTGAAGATGAAGATAACTTGAAGATGAAGATGAATTGAAGATGAATATGACTTGAAGATGAAGATGATGAGAACTCATTGATGCTCCAGATGATACAGAGAAGAAGACCTGTGCTAATAAATTGTGTCGAGAGAATACCTTCCTAGTTAAGATGGAGTGTTGATGTATTTGTAACTTCAAAATGTATTCACCTGTATATGTTATGTCTTGTGCCCCAATGTTTATTCTAGGAAGTATATGTAATGTATTTGAGTCATGTCATGCCCTGATGTTCCTATCGGGATATTCAATAATGTAAACAAGTCATGTCAAGTCATTGTGGGTAACCCTCCTATTGTTCAAGGGTTAAAGTCCCCGTAGTTGTGGGTCCCTAAGGTTACTAGACTCTCCTAGAGAAGTCGTCCCTAGTGAGTTATTGTCAAATCGAGAATTAGTATAAATAGAGAGCGAGCCTTTCTATTTAACACACATTCACTCACACTCAGTTGTAGTGCATAACTAAGAGAGAAGAAGTTGTTGGGACAAGAGAGAGAGAGAGACTACTCCTGTTGGGAGATCATCTTACTGTTTTGGGGTTTTACTTTTGGTGCTGATTCTATCTCTGAGGAAGTTGCGGGGTTTTCTCTTTTATAGTTTCCTCAAGGAAAAACATTGTGTTCATTGTATCTTATGTCTGATTGATGTGCTTGTTATTCTCTCAGTTAAAGATCCTAATATAATGCTAGCTTAAATGATAAAAATCTAACATCCCTATCCTACTACTTCTTTTTCTCTTTCCAGAGTTTGCCAACATTCTTGATTTTCCCTGTAATGAGTTGGTAATTATATATTACAAAATTTGAAATGAGATCCACTTAATTTTCTTACCATATTTGTGTATATCCAATGTTGATTTAAATTTTAGCCAACTAATTCTAGTTGATCCCCTTACCAGTGCACATTTATCCCACTAGATGCTCCACGAGAACACATAGCTATCTCTGACTCCCCTTCCAATTTTTTTCCACTAATATCTACATTTCCTTATCTTGCATCTTAGTATCCTAGAGAAGGAATATTGTAGGTTTTTCCATTTTTATTGAATACCTCATATCTTCCCCTTTCTACCTACTCCCCATTCCCCTATTGTTCTAGAATACTAGATTCATTATATACTAGGAGGAGTTTGGATCCTACCTTGATTGGTGTAAGCATGATCCATACACATTTATGCAAATGATTATTTTGTCCCGAGATCATATTCTTATCCAAAGTGTACTAGAAACCTAACATCTTCTCCTTTTTTTTATTTCCTCCCTAACCTCTTTAGACATTTTTCAACCAACCTTTCTGTACAATCTTTCCTCTCCCTACAAAAATTATTTCTCCACTTCACTTATCTCCTGTAATGCTTGATTTTTTGTTTGAACACCTTAAAACATTTCATGCTTTCCTTTATTATTCTATGTTTTCCCCACTTGTTCATTCGATCCCTCTTCATTTTATTTACTAATATCTTTTCTTCCTGAAAATGGAATAGACAAAATGTCAATAGATCCTTATTGATTTTTTCCCACTTGTTCATTCAGTTCCTCTTCCCTTTCTTTACTATTATATTTTCTTCCTAGAAATGGAATAGACAAAATGTCACTAGATCCCCTCGATTGAAAGATCGAGACTATCACTTGTCTATCTTTATTTATTTCCTCCTCCTCCTTGTCTTTCTCTTTCTCTTATCGTTCACTTCTAATTCCTTCCATTTCAACATCCATCTTTAACATAATGGTTGGTATTCTAGAAGGAAAGACCGATCCAGGTTCCTTAATACTTTGTGCTACAAGTTCTTTAAAGGACAATGACTGATCTTCTTGGAGTAAAGAGACAAATTTATTTATAGATGTCTGAAAATGAATCGCTATGGATTTTATTGGATGCTTTTGGGTATTTGATTCCAAATATGTGGAAGAAATTTCAGTAACATTATAATTGATTTCATGCTTTGAATTCTTACATGCTTGTTTCCATTGTTCATCTGATTTTTATGATTCAATTACTGCCCTATTTTTTTGCAGTATTTGGAAAAATGATCATAAGCATGACATAATTCACACTTAAATGATAATTGTCCATAATCAATGTACTGATAATGAATCCAATTATCCAGTACCAAATGAATTTCTCTAGGAAGGCCCTTTTCCAAATTTACTTCCACACAAATTTTGGCACATTGAAACATTCCTTGCTTTAGTTTTGCATTGTCTATGAATTTACCCAAAGCATTCTCGATATTTATCAAAGATTCATCTCCCCAACAATGGAGTAGAATACTTGGTAATATTACTCACACTGGAATTACTCCAATAAGGCCTCTCTCTAACAAAGCTAGTGGCTTATGTCTGGCCGCGGATGTAAGAAGGACAACTTAATGGATTTCAAACAATTTCTTGATGAATCTTGACGGCTAAGTTCCAGCACTAGATTTGTTCATATTTTGGACCAACGCTCGAAATGCATTTTTGTCTGGAGTTGGAGGCAGTCTCTCCCCTCCCAAAGAGGGTGCCATCTCTATAAGCCGAAAAAACTAACGCTATTTTGAGACTACTTTCTTGGAGCAACTCATTACCGAGTCACAATATCTTCCATATATACAATAATGCAATATCAATATAAAGTAATTAGTGACCATTAATCATTCTCAATACTTGTCATTGGAAGTGTAGCTGTATCCTTATTCCTTTTTGGTCTATATCTATTTCTATCAATTTTTCCATGGATTTCATGACATTTTAGGTGACATAAAAATTGAATCTAGATTGTAATGTACGTTAATTATAATGCATAACTACATATGAAAATAATATCTAATACAACTAAAAATGAAAACAACAAATATGTCATAAATTCCCTCTAGCTCATTCAATTAAAGTGTGGGTCTCATCAGTAGGGTGATCTAGGTTTAATTCCCCTTAAGGGTGAGCTAGTTGAGAGGAGACACCCAAAATCCAAATAGTCGAGGGTTGTTTTGGCTGAGGTTAGGTGTGATCTTCAGGTGATTTTGATGGTTTAGAGGTCCTTGGTTCATGGTTTCTTAGACCAAAGGCCACTCCCACAAGTCAGAGAGATTCTAGCAAACAAACAAAAAACGAAAACAACAGTAGAGGTCAATTGGATCTAGCCCATGGGGTCAAGAAAGAGAAGTGTTTCCCTATCCACCCACGATTAATTCCCTCAAGTGATACACTGATGTATTAATGAGTATATTTTTCTTATAATCCTTTATCCCTAAAGAATTATTTTTACCTTGGGTATCGTCCTTGAAATGAGGGGAAGTGCCTTGTGGGTTTCCCTAGAATATGTATTTCAGGGAGAAAAAAGAAAAATAAAACTATAATAGAACATGACTACCTTGAAGACTAGGGTCCCTAATTATCAAAATCCCAATTTTTTTTCTAATTGTGGATTATTTTTTGTCCATTGATTTCTTACTCAACCTCCCATGGTTGTTCTGTAGCTTAATCCAAAAGTGCTTCCTAAAGAGAGTTAAGAGAATGCACAAATTTTATCTCTTATTGTTTTTATTCAATTCCCAAACAAACATGTATGCAATTTTTGTGGATATTTGGAGTGTACAGATTCCCTAGATAAGCTAAGATTCATTTCACCTCATGGCATTGTCATCATAGTGTGTAGATTCAAGTAATACTTGATTATATATGCAATTGGTGGTTTTGTAAAGATGTAGTTAGTGGTTGCGTAAAGAAATAAAAGCTTAGTTTTGATATATTTAACTTTCTTTTTGTAAGTTAGTCTAAAATTATACAAATCAACAATGGATATACAAATCAATAGTCCAATGGTAAACTAGACCAACTGCAAAATAGTAGTTTTTCATTGTGAATAAGCATTGTTATACTTTCCTTGTCTCTAGTAATTCCTAATCTAATAGTAAACCAATGGTATCTAGATGTTCTAAAATAAAGGGCCTAGGATAACTTAAGATCAAAATGTAAACATCATTAAATAAATAACTATGGATTTAGTTTATCATAAAAAATAGATATCATAGGAGAATCATGGACCTAGGAAGAAGAACACTCCTTGGTTGCAAATTCAAAACCAGTGGTGGCCTATGCAATAAGGTTGATCTTGGAATCAAGCTATCTAACCTAACCCTGAAGCTCATCATTTGTAGTAGAATCTTCTTAATTACACTCCTCCTTTCTATCCACGAGTTCCTCCCCCAACAATGATTTCAATTGTCAATAGAGGAGAATGGTTTTGAAGTATCTGGTGTCACAGGTGTGGGAAGTTCTTGAATCAATAACCCAAGGTTGCATCTCCTGCTCTATGTCCTCATTGTTGACTAGATCATGTTTCATCTTCACCCAATCTTTTGTTAAAGAGATCTCTTGTTGGATACAGGTGGGGATTATTCTCCTATAAATCACAACTGAGGCCTTAGCTTCTTGCATAACTCAATACCAATGGCTATATCGTTCGCATTTACATCCCCTTCACCCACTCCTTTTCCTATCCATTCTATTGGAAATTTAATGAAGGTAGTTTCCTTGGAGAGGTGGGTTCAGTTGGCATTGAAGAGAACAAGTAGTGAAACCTAGGATTTCCCAAGTATGAGCCATAGACAAACCCATTGCTAAATAGCAAAGAACGAGTAGAGAAACCCAAGATTTACTTGGCATGAATCAATTTTCCCTGGAAGTCCCTATTTTCATCTAGAAAAAATAGATGAGAAGGAAGAAGAACTAGTAAATCCCTCTAAACTTGGATGTACCATAATGAAATTAAAGCTTCTAGCTTTCAAAAACCGAGGATGGGACATTGCAATGTAGCGTCATCCTACTATTTCTAGAGTAATAAACTCATTGCAAATCAATATAAAACCATCATGTGTATTGTTTCAACTGCCGAAAATTGCTAAAGGGCCATCAAAACCAACATATCATCGATGGATTTCATCATGGAATAATCATGTGATCGTACAAACTAGACCCCCTCCTCATGCCTATTTAGGACCAAGATTGAATGCCTATGTGAGTGACTTAGACTAACCTATGTTGTACAAGCCTTAGCACTGCTACTTATGGCCTTAAGAGCATTTCCATGAGGTGTTGCAACCATTTTCCCATACTTCATTACCTTGGAACTTTGTGTTCTTGCTTTCGTGTCACCCAATTTAAGGATATACATTTAACTAAATTCATTACACCAATGTACTTTATATTTTCATATTTATTACGTATTATTCATTTCAATCACTCTACATTAGTATTCATTTGAATCACTCAATATTCCTATAATGTTATTTATGGTTATTTATATTAATTTATAATTTAAAAATATAAATAATTNTTTTAATTTTAATTTTATTTTTTATTAAATAAAATTTATATATTTTTTATTATATATATATATATTTATTTATTTTAATTTGAATTTTATTTTTTATTAAATAAAATTTATATATTTTTTATTTTATTTATACACAAATGTTTAATCTCTGTACAAATTGAAAGGTACTCATGTCCACGGAACTCTCATTTTAATTTTGTAATACAACTCGACAAAGTTGTGAGAAGAGATATGCTTTTGAAAAAGTATTTATATAAATAAACAATGGCATAAACATATTACACCATCATGTTAAAAAACTTAAATGTATATTTATTTTAATTTATAATCAATTGATATATTAAGAAAATGTAAAATGTCCATCTTGACACAGTTCAAAATAATTTGTAAAATGTCCCTCTTGTTTACTTTGTAAGCACATGACACATTAAAATACGAAGATAACTCACGTTGCAAGAATAGATGATGTATAGATGATGTTTGCAAGGAGGCAATCATATAAACAACTAGAGTTACAAGGAGAGATGATGTTTCCGAGGAGACAATAATATAAATGGTAGCCTATATGGAAACATGTAAATGGAAATGGAAATAATGAATTTTAAGTGATGCTACACGACCATGGCACATAAAATAATCTGCAACGGAATTAATGAGAATAAATTATATTATTTTAATGGAAAGCGTTTCACACTCATAGTTCATAAAATAATGTGCTTTGGAACATGACACAATAGTTTAATATAAATTAAGAGAGAAGACTTCTTTAGCATTAGAATCATATTATTTTTTTGGAAGAGAGAAGACTTCTTTAGTATTAGAATCATATTATTTTTTTGGAAATGAATAAGTTTCTAGAATTAGAATATGAGTGTAATAAATGAGTTTTAAATTTTGTAATTTTTGGTTTAAAAGAAGATATAGAAGAGGATATGTTAGCCGTAGTTGAACTATATAATAGGCTTCAAATTGAGACAAACTGCCTTATAAAAGAAAACATGTTTGGGAAATTAATTCATAATAAAGAAAGGTTGATATGGATCAAAGTTAGCTCTACTGACCATAAGTATGATATACTCAGCAAAATCTCAAGTATAAAAGGATCAGAAATATTTATAAATAAAGATCTCATTTCAGAAGAACAAGGCGAATTAAGAAAGGAGGTTAAAATGTAAAACAAGTTAGGAAGGAAGGAAGATTGATACTACTTAGAAATATAAAAGATGTTATCCAGGATAGAAACAAAAAAGATAATAATAAATAGCAACTCAACATGCTCCAGATCCTCTCTTGGAACCGTCAATGCTTCCCATGGAACAAAGGCCAAGTTAAGTTGGATCCCGAGTGAGATTGAGATTATTCTTCTTGTTAAAACCCAAGAGCATGAATAATCTAAGGTTCCTAACCTAGAAGGATTTGTCCTATGGTCGGTTTGGAACAAATGATCCTATTGTAGAGGCATTAGAGGTATAGTTTGTTACATTAAGGAAAACATCTTCCCCCATGCTAGGATTTATAACAAAGACCTCCACAACCAATATATATGGATAGATATTTCTGCCATTAATGCTAAAAAAACCTACATAGAAATATGCTATTTCTCCCCTATTAATTCCAACATTTTATAATAGAAGAAATATAGATAAAAATTGTGCTTTCAATGTCTTAGAAAATGATATTTCTAGTTTAATGAAAGATGACAATATCCTCTTCATGGGTGACTTTAACGCTCGAACTTCAAGTAACCAAGCTATTCTTCTAAGCAATTATTCCAACCATAATCCACTTTGGTTAGACGAATACCATTCTCTAGACAACCAATACAAAATAAATTATGCAGATATAGGTGAAAATTTGTTTGCCTCCTAGCTAGTCAAGCTCGACAGCGCTCAAGATCTTATAATTTGTAACGAATTAAAGAAATGGCCAAATTCTATCCAAATGTCTTGCATTCATGGGCTTGGCAGTTGTGTGGTAGATTATTTCATATCTAATATCCCTTTTTACAACATAACGATAAATATAGAGATATTAAACAACCACGAGCCTGACTTAGATCATAAACTTCTAGTTGTAACCCTCAATTTTATCATGCATATCGATCCCACATAAGATAATTCTCACAGTCAAAAGCATTTGATCTTTGACAGAAATAAGGATGATCTTTTCATAAATGATTAAAAATGACTTGTTTCCTCTATAAAAGATCTCTATCATAATTTTACTATGGTCCTCTCATCTTCCATTAACAATTTTTCCATCAAAGTTTTGGTAAAAATTATAATAGAAGAACCAATCCCTGGTATGAAAAAGAATGTTAAAATTCCAGAGGAGCCATCAAGGAAGCTATTGAAGAGTCTAAGAGTTGGCAAGATGAATAGCTACAAAGTCCTAATTAAAAGAAAAAAAATGCATTATATAAATAAAAAGCATGAAAACCTTATTGTTAGAGCATCATACCACCTAGTACCATGGTCACATACACCTAAGACACACCTTTTTTTGTACTTATGTCATATGGTCCAAACCTTGGTTATGTTGGTCTAGCAAGGTATTTGGGGGTTTTGGACTCATTAATGCACCCAAGCACCCACATTTGATCATTCATGAGACACATGCACCCTCATTTATGATAGTTCATCCCTTAGTGCACTCCCACTCCTTAAAACAAGGAATTGGTTTGACCAGAGGCACCCATGCATTGTCTTTGAGTGTTTTTGTCTCTTTTGGACCATTTATTGCCTCCTAGATCCAATCCCACTCACCCATACACTCTAGCACGCCTAGAATACCCTCATTTATGTCCTAGCATGCTTCACCCACATTGACATAGCCATTCGTGACTGTTTGAGGTGGTTTGGGAGCTCATTGGTCCACCTAGGGGGGTTTGAGGTCCAATATAAGCCTGCCACATGCATGCCTCCAATTTTCCTCCAAAGGTGAACGATTTTCACCTATTGTATTATACCGATGTTCTAGACATATTTACATGTTGGACGGTAATAGAAACTTCAGTTATTGGCACTATCCCTATGTGTTAATTTTTCTCTTTTCAATGTTTTTCTGCACAGTTTGTGAAATTCTTGAGTTGTGAGTATTCACCTAGCTCCTAGATCTTGCAGTGAATCAATTTTTCACACCTTGACACCTCTTTAAGGTGGCTCCTAAGAAATTATGGAGACAAATTTTGATTATTAAAACTAAAGATACTAAAAGGATTGCTTTGAAAGATTGAAAATCCTATCTTAAAAAGCTATACGAATCCCCAAATGTCATAGATAAAATTCAATCCCTATTTACAATTGAATATTTTTTCTCATTAGAAAACATTGACTTTAGGGTTAAGCGCCTAGCAAATGGAAAATCTCAAGACATTGAAGGATACCAAGCATAAATCTTAAAAATTGGAGGACATGTTCTCATTCCTCATATCTAGAAACTCTTCAATCTAGTGGTCATGCAAGGTTTCCATAATCCATGGACTCAGAGCCTTATTATTTCTATCTTTGAAAGAAATGATAAAAATAACCCCTCTAATCCTAGGACCATTATGATTATCCCTCTCTTAGCCAAGCTATATAGTATCATTTTAGAAAAGAAAATCATTGTATGGATTGAAAGTGAAGGTAAGTGGGATAAAGGTTAAGTGCGATTTAGAAGACATCACTCAACCATGGGCCACCTTTTTACACTTAGGATTATTGTGGAGGAATTTCGTAATAGTAATTCCAATCTCTTCTTTTTCTTTTTGTACTTTAAGAAAGCTTTCAATATGGTGCATATAATAACATGTGGAATATATTATAATAGCTAAAGGTTCTTTTCAAATTGAGAGCTACTATGATAAGGATGTATGAGACTATCCTTGTCAAATCTAAGAGTAGTAAGGGGTGGTTGAAAGATATTAATTGTAATATTGGAGTTAAGCAAGGTTTCCCCCTCTTCCTTACCCTTTTTTGCATATACATCAATAATATATAAGGTTGTTTAGAAGAATAAGGTTGCGTTGGCACGGCCTTAGCTGGAATATCCACCATCCTCCTTTTCTATGCTGATGATAATTTTATTATGGTAGAGTGTCCCTTTGATCTTGATAAGCGATTGATAATTCTCAAGGATTTCTTCTGTAATATGGGTATGACTATTAACATTGACAAACCTAAATTTAGGATTACAAAGTCCAACAAAGTCACTTACACTAATTTGTATATGACAATAACGACCTGGAGGAAGTGCCTTCTTACAAATATCTCATAATTGATATCCATCACAAGCTCAACTAGAAATATAACATTGAGATAACTATTAATTGAAGATGGAAACTTGATTTTGGTCTAGAAAATAATTGTAAATAAGAAAACCTTGTGATGTGGGATAAAAAGAAGTTCGTATTTTGAAACTCTTGTCACTCTCGTTATCTTATATGGTTGTGAGTTTTGGAGCTGCAAAATCTCTAGATAATCTTTGATAAAGATTGAGAAAATTTAGAAGTTTTTTTATCATGTGTAACCTCAAAATTAAAATAAATACACCCTATCCTATTCTCCTAATAGAAGTGGGTCTTTCCCCATCGAAATAATCAGTATGACTGGGCACCTAATTAATAAGTACAAGATAAATAAAATGGGAGACTAGAGTCTCCCTAAAATTTATTTAAAATCTAGTTAATACCATTTACGACTCAAGAGAGGCTAGTATAAAGATTCCATGGCTTGGTTAAACCATTGGGGGATTTACGAAAAATGACACTTTGCAACATATCAACAACATTAAAAATATTATCACGTCTCAGATTAAAGAGAAACTGTGGGAAAATAAATATTTAGAGGTTAAAAGAAAATTAAGGTACTATAAGGAGACGATATCCACAAGTGGATCCAATGTTAAAATAGAGAAATTTTGAAGGGATTTTTTCGCGATGGTATTAGGCACACTCGATAATAAGCTAAAGTGTTAAGGTGATAAAGATTAGTGCTTGAGCACTAATTTTTCATTTGAATCCTTGAAGGAGTGTTGTAAGGAATTCATTCCTAATGACTGGGTTTGCTGACACCAACATACTCTAACTTCAAGCAGATACCAAGATACTGAGAGACATGAAATAAACATATCATGTGTAATATAAACAAGGATATAAAAGGTGATGACCATGTACCTTTGAAAAAAAAGGTTGACCCTATCTTTCAACACTTCCATCTTTGTTGTTGAACCCTTTTTATTGAACTTGCAACACAAACATTACCCTCCTCAAATGATTTTGACTATAAACAAATCAACAGTAATTATTAAAAAGATATCAATACTAGAAACATGAATCACTTCTACAAATTGCATTCATTCATAATCAAGTAAACACGTCATTTAAGGAAGGAAAATATTTATTTATTTATTGAAAGAAATGTGGCAAGTAGATATCACCTTGATTATGCTCATGCACCTGCTTGAAACTTTGATCCAGGCTCATTTTCTCCTCACTTCTACCAAAATTACTCTAGCATAACCGTACCATGAGCTTGTTCTCCTTTTTTGCATGGCCTCTCCCTTGTATTTATGACAAGGATGATAGGGGTAGTTTCAAGGAAAGAGTAGTTAAGGTAGGTAGGGAGGTTATGGGACAATATTTATTTTTATTTTTCATAATTTTTGGAGGAACATGCTAGTGGAAGGATAGAAACTGGTGTGTGGCACACTAGTTTCCTTTGAAGAAACACGATCATACAAAATTTTGAGGAAAAATACTAGTGTTCAATAGGTCCACCATAGTGTTACGGAGAGAAACTTCCTATGGCTTGGGGTAGACTGCAATAGACTGAATGACACCAGAATCAATCCATTCCAATATGCAAGAGAAATAGATGCATCTAACACTAAGGGATATGAAGTGTACCTTATTCCAATCCCTCTCTACTGGATGTTATTAGCCTGGATCCCACAATCCATACTGGAAAATACTTGGAAAATCTGCTCCAAATTTCTTTGGACAGGAAAGAAGGAACAATTGGTTCTCCCATGGGTTAAATGGGACCAAATAGGGAGACCTAAATCACTGGGAGGATGGGGGATAAAGAACATTAATCTCTTTTCCAAAGCTTTGGAAGAAAAAGCAGGGTGGAGGATTATCACATCAAAAATACTTTGGACAAAGGTGGTCTACCACAAGTATAGAAGCCTAGTACCTCTGTGGGTCTGGATCAGAAATTCAACTTTCACTCCCTTAGGGTCAGGTTCAATCATTTAGAAGGAAATTTTCAATGCTTTCTCTTTAATCTGGAATGGAATCTCATGGAAAGTGGGGAATGGGTCAAATTTAAAAATAAGATTTGATCCTTGGCCAAATAGTCAACTCAACCATATTTTACCCCCTTAGCTAGTCCAGTTCCTTCAACAAAATATCCTCTTCCATCTTAACCAGATTACTGATCCTGTTGCTACCAACTTATGGCAACAGGGGTGGTTGGGTTGCATGGATCTAGAGATCCCACCCCGGTGGGATCAATATTGGAACAAGTATATAACATCCCTCCAACACTCCCACATCTGACTCATAGACAGAGAAGATGAGTTGGTCTGGGAACATGCCACTCATGGAACTTACACCCCCAAAACTGGTTATCAGCAGCTTTTCCTAATCACCTTCCAACCTGAACCCAAATGGTGGCAGCTAGGGATTTGGAAATTAAAATGCCCACTAAAATAAAAAGTGCTCATGTGGTGCTCTCTGGATAACAAAACCACGACCTGGGACAATATGAAGAAAATATCCGTAGAGGGACCAGGATGGTGTTCGCTATGCAAAAACAATGAGGAATATGTCAATCATATTTTCCTATTTTTCCCTTTTTCCTCCTAGGTCTGGTAGCACTCGCAATCAATGTTAAATCAGATATTCAAATGGACTGGACCCTCTCTTGAAGACACCTGGAAATCTTGGTTCAATACCCCTCAGATAGCCCACTTAAAATCACTTCCACTTATACACATCTGGGGGGTCTGGATAGCTCAAAATTAGGAAATTTTCCAAGACAAAGCTTCCTCACCAGTAGTTACAACACAACAAGGACTGGATATACTATCCTATTTCCCACAAACAAAGGATGCTCCCTCAGTAAGAACCATCACTGCAAAACTGATAGACCACTCTATGCATCGAGCTTTCTTTGATGGAGCCTCTCAGAATCTTGTTTGCGGGGGTGATTCCATCCTTCACCTAAACCAAAACCACCATTTCTAGGTCAAAATGGGTCTTGGAACAGATAAAAAAAACTTTGCGGAGCTTATGGCACTAAAACTTCTCCTCCACTTCGCACTAGAAAAAGGCTGCAGAAACCTTCAGATCTTTGGAGACTCACTCATCATTATAAACTAGGTGAACACAGTTCAGCACTGTAGAAATATAGCACTCTCTACTCTTTATGAAGAAGTAATCAGACTTTGGACAAGTTTTGATCACATTTTATGCCACCATGTCTACAGGGAAAGGAATGCAGTAGTAGATCACCTCTCAAAAGAAGGGGTGAAGATGGTTCACAGAACCTAGAAATTTTTTGAAAGCAAGGAAGGGGAAGTATATGAATTCTACCACAGACATTTTGTAGAATCCCCTTTTGCAAGACTGGACAAATGAACATCATGGTATCTCTACTCTTTTGAACACAACAGGACAACTTTCGGTTTTCCATACACACAGCTCAGTACAAGCTCACAGGGAACTATTCTCTGGCTCATACATGACCCTTATTTTCTGTATACTAGACAAATGAACATCATGATATCTCTACTCTTTTTTGAACACAACATGACAACTTTCTTTTTTCCATACACACATCTCAGTACAAGCTCACATGGAACTCTTCTCTGGCTCATACACGACCTATATTTTTTGCTCAGCCAGAAGGTTTTCAGGTCCTAGGCCTGAAGTTTGTTGGAAACAATTACATAATTAGTTTTCGGCTGTATAATCAACAGTACGCAAATGCATACAAATATTGTAAAGACATTTTTTTTGGATAAATACAAATATCAGCTTTTTTTCTTTGGGAAAAAAATTGAAGGGTACCTTATTCTGGACGGTTCATGTAGATATCTGTTGAGTTTTTCCAAGATGCTTGTTTTCACAATTCGCACTCAACAACAGTAACCAAGACAAGCATGCTATATATCAAAGTGTTAGGCCTACTCTAGCATACATAAACCATCATGTATAAGCAAATATAACTACATCCATGGACAAAATATTCATATTTATACACATGTAATGGACAAGAAATGGATATTTCTATTAATAATAAACATAGATAGAACAGTGACAAACTCTGTCGGCACCTCATCGAAACGGAGAAACCGAGTCCTCCACCTGGGACTCCACCACTTCAATCCTCCATCTCAATGGAAAGCTTGGGAAGAGCATCAATGTGTGCTCCAAAGGGACAAAGGGATGCATACTCAAGCATAAACAAGTGAGGCAACAATGAACTATAGTTTCCTTGCTCTTCAAATTCTCCTCCAATGCATCCAAGAGGCTCAATATATAGCCCTCCAATAGGAAATGGGGGGTCGAGTCCGAGTGTTTTCTAGGTATATGGAAGGCCAAGAGTCAATTTATTTGGGGATCTATGAGGAAAACTCCAATTTTTTTTGTTTTTATGCACATTTCCCGATGTATGTAGGTATTGTCTCAAAAGTTGCGTGTACACACGGGTATTGGATTAAAAGTTGCGTATACACATAAAAAAGGTGTTTTAGGGACTTTCTTGGTTGATCCAAGTATAAATTGAGCAAGGGGGGTCCAAGGAGTATGCAGAGGGACATGGAAGGCCATAAATGTGTGATCTACCAAGTGTGGTAAAATTAACTATAACAAATGCCCCCTAATGTGTGAGGTCAAAGGGGTAACATGATGGGCGAAATACACTATATCCATCCCAGAAGTGGAGTAATGAAGACCTAGGTGGAAGAACCAGACACTGATCAATACAATACAATGATAAATCTTGGCATGTGAATGAAAATATACATGTAGTAGTCCCGGATACATAAGAGTACAATGGCCATGAATAGGCATGATATACAGATGTCACTTGTGGTCATTGCCACGTATAATATATAATGAACAAAATCGCCATAGTGGATGAAGATATCTAATAATTCACTGGATCTGGTCATGAGAGCTAACATCTCATGAATACTTGCACGATCAAGGAGGTAGCATATAGGGAATGCCACCAAGCTCAGAGGTCTTCTATGCAAACCACTATGAGTAAATGTCCCATCACACAAATAAAGGTGTCAAGGTCGAACATGATGGTCCATCGTTTGATTACCAGTAATTGATGTATACCGTTAACAGACGTGAGATATCCCACTGATGATGATAATGGGAATCAAGGTACAGAGTGCAATCCAACAAGTGTGAATAGATGTGTTGAGATCGAACACTTGAAAGAATCCATCGACCAGGGGACATTGATGTATTCCCAAAAATGTTGATGGTGAGAGAACCTACTGCTGATGAATGCAAGTATCAAGGAACTCAAATGGACTCTAGAATCCTATTCTGGAATAAATGATTTGAATTCAATGGAATGGAATCCGCTGGAAGGAGGGAATTAGGGCATCCCCCAATAACCAACACGAGGTACTCAGCAATGCTGGATAATGTGGAAGAACTCAAACAAAAAATATGTGCATGAACCAGTAAGTGTATCAGGAATAGATGACATCAAAGTCAAGATAACTGAGGTATGGTCGACTCAGGATAAAATTCCTTCGAACACGAGCATAAGGAAAATGGTGAATGAACATAGGAAACATAGACTCGACATGCAAACTGGGACAACTCTGTGACACAAGAGGCATCGATAGAGGATCCATAGGGACTAGAAACACAACCAATCGGTGGAGAAAACTCAGAGTAACAAGTACAACTCCTAAATTCATACTAACAACCCAACCAATGGATATGATATATAGTGCTTTGTTTGAAGGTGACACGACTCAATAGCTACTAAAAGTAATATCATTTCTTGTACGTATTTTTATGTTTTTTGATTTTTTTGGACTTTTTCAGATTAAAAAGATTGAAAAAGAATAAAAATGCTTATAGTATACAGCTAGGAGGAGATGAGTGTCGTAGGAAAGCAAACTAGTTCCAAGCAGTGGAACATACTTATGCTCAATGCAAGGAAGCATGTGCAAGATGAGGACAGTCGGGGGAAGGTCTCCTCTTGGTAAGGGATGATCAAGATGCAAAGGATATATAACAGGATCCACTTGGCTAAGATTGAGACAAGCTTGTGCTACATGGATTATAACTCTGAAGCGGCGATTAACACTATTTTGAGCTAAATAGTTGGAGGGGGTTAGATTAGTGAAAGAAAGAGGAATGTTTGAGAGTTTTTCCTTATCATATGACCTAGAAAGGGTGTTGATGGAATTCCTACATGTTATGAGGGGTTTTCTAATTGCTTTGAGGTGCAAAATTATTGAAAATCCAAAAATTTAACCTTGAAAAATATGTCTGAGTAAGAAAAATTTGCTCAAGGTTATGTAGTGACAGGAATGAAGGGCTTAGATGCACATAAGAGAAAATCAAAGGTCACAGATGATTTCACCAAGGAAATATGCATGGTTTAAAATAAATTTGACACTGGAGGAGGTAGGTTAAATTTCATGCAGGATTAGCCGTTGGATGAACAGGTGGAAGCAGATTGACGGAGGAAAAAGATTTCGCTAAGCGGACTAGAAAGGAGAAATAAATGGAGCTTGATTGCAAAATCTGGTACACACGTCTTATTTCAATAGCTTAGATTTGATGGTGTTCGATATCAACGGAGAGTGTGGATTTCACTATCCCAACATGCACAAACATATAAAAAATCTGCCTTTGCGAAATCCTGTATGAGCTTCATTTTCAATGGTTGAGATCTAATGATGTTGGAGATCTACGGTTGATATGAATTTCGCAGCGGAAACAAGCACGGGGTAATTAAGTTTCTCAATTCATGAAATCCCGTAGGACCCTCATATTTCGACGACCATGATCATGATCGGAATAGATCTATGGTGTATATGCATTTTGCAGCCACAACATGCACGGAAGATTAAATATTTCAGGGCTTCGAAATCTTGTAGGCCCCGCACTTTTGAATGACAGAGATCTTGGTGGAGTTTTGATCTATGGTCCAAATTGATTTCGCAATGGGAAAAAGCAAGAAGTTAATAAATATGGTGGATTGTGAAATTGGGTAAGAGCTACATCGTTGGACGGTTAAGATTTATCATATATCAAGATCTACGACTGAGGATTATTTCATAGTTTTAAGATGCGAGGAGAAATAGAATGGTGGAGGATACGAAATGAAGTTAAAGGGTGGATAGAATCAATGGTGTAGATTTCATCTCAGAAATATCTAGGGTTTAAAATCATTTTGCAAGGGAGACATTCTCACTCTGATTATGGTACAAATTTGTGAAATTGGTTATAAAGTAAAAGAATATGAATGGCTTAGAAAAGGCTGTATCCAGATCCATGATTACAGTTTAATCTTAGATTGTGAGCTGGAAGGAGGATAAGGGGGTAATGTTGTATTGGAGGGAGACGATAGATTAAGTTGGAAAAAGGATCGACGACGTAGAATCAATTAGGCAGGATGGAAGGCTAAGAATTGCTTTTATTAAAGAAGGTGCAAGATGGATAAGGATATAAAAAATTATAAAAATACTTTGCACGTAAAATTGGGGTTTATTTTATTCTCCTGCATCAAAAAACAAAAGCCAAAAATAGTGCGGAAGCAACCAACTCATAGGACATACTTTGGCCACTTGTCAATACACCAAGTAGGCCTTTGTCTCTTCTAAAACTATATAAAATGGCTTAAGTTGAAAATGTATAGGTTTAGAACCTAGAATACCAAAAGCTTGAAGAGTTTTTCAAAGATAGGGATGCATAGGTTTTTGACACTATTTTGTTAAATGGACTAATTGATACTGTTAAGAAGAAGCTAAAACTGCTTAAATACCAAGGAACTGATATTCACAATGTTTACCAATATTACTTCTAGTTTTTCACTATGACTAAACCCTGCTTTGCCTAGAATTTGTTGAGTGGCGTGCCGACAATTATTCCCTTTTTGAGAGAGTGATAATGGATATTACCAGCTCCAAAATCATTTGTCCTATTAATTCTCTGGTCATTAGAAAATCCCTGTTAGTCCTTGATGAATTTACCCTAAAATCTAAGGATTACAATGAGGAGTTTATAGTTCAATCTTTAGAGATTCTGTATTAGAGAAGAAGCACGAGTTTTTCAAGAAGCGTTTCAAACCAGATGTCAAGCTATTAGACCAACCTTTTCTAGTTGACGCCTCCCTATTCAATGAAGAAACCCAATGCACGGTAACCCTGTTGAGTCATTTTTTAGGTTTAGACACGGGCAAGTACATTACTGAGCCCCTCATGAGTTTACTATTTGTCTTGAGTACTTGTCCAATTGAGTTAGAAGAGTCCATTCAGTCAATGCAAGTTTCATGCCTTAAATTTGATGATTTCTTCACCGAGAATATTCATTCTCAGTTAATGGACTTCCACAAGACCAAGACCTTCATATTTCAGTCTTATTTACTTAAGATGTTTCTTTCTTTCAATGAGGAAAATCTATAGCTGCCAGAAATGGTACTTACTGATGAAATGACCAAATATTACACTAAGTTTATGAACTTCCTCATATCAGAAGTGTATAATGCTATTTTTCAAAAGAATTTTTCCAGGGAACTGCCATAAATGAGAACTATATTGTAGCTTTCTACAGAGAGGAGGATATGTGATTGATTCCTATTTGAGCATGGAACAATGATCGGGTTGTATGGTTTTTTCCATCCACCTTATATGTTCCCTGGCTTCTTGACTCCTAGAGTGTTCTCCATGGAATTCATTAGACAAAATTTAATAGTGGAGATTGAACACTTCTTAAATTTTAAGAAGTCTGCTGAAATTAAGTATCCATGGGCTGTAGGCCCATTTGTCATAAAAAATAAAGCTACCCTACCAATGATTGAGAGATTACTAAAAGAGATGGGATTTTTGACGTAACCTATTGTTAATTATGATCCTAATCATGTTATTTCAAACAGAAGAAAAGATCTGAAAAATAAATCCTTTTGAGCCTGAGGAGATTGTTGGATTACTAGATGCTACTAATTGTTCTGATTATCCAAAAGAAACTCCAAAGGATACTGATATGCAGGAGGATTCAACTTCTTATGTAAGAGAGATTAATTCATTGTTGTCTGAAATTTCCAAGTTGATTTCAGCAGTTGATAACATCACACCTTTGGCCAGTCATTTATAAATAACCAACAACCGATATTTTTCTGATGCTGTGGATACTAAAGAGGAGGACACTGCCAGAACTCCTAAGAAGCATAAGACTGAAGCAAAAGGACAACTTGTCCAGAATACATAAGAAGACAAAGAAAAGAAGAATATGAAAGTGACAGGACCCGTTTTTGAGCTCAAGGAGTATGCATTTGCTGACACACCAGCTGACTCCACATCTCAATTCAAAAACAAGATGGAATTGTTGGAAAAATATAAAGAAACCAAGGATATGGCTTTAGAGGAAACTTTGAAACTATATTCAGAGGTAAGGAAAATTTCCAACCAAGAAGTATCTCTTGTTTCTATCAGATATTATTCTTAGAATAATATGAACTTGGCTTTGGAAACCAATAATAGAGTTGTCGAAATGAAGATGGACTATTCTTGTTTCTATCATATCACCAGACAATCATCATTTTGACTGTAACTGAGTAACTATCTTGCATTTGTTGAATTTCTATGCAAATGACTGCGTGTTTCATTCATTATATATTTCGACTCCATATCCCATTGTTTACTTGCCCTGTTTCAACCAAAAATACAATCTAAACCTTTATTTTGTTTCGTATATGGCCTTGTTAAAAATCAGTGAGAGATCCCTCTCTAGAGAGAAAAAAGCCAGTTTTCTTTCTTAAAGTGGTTCTGCTATTACCTTGAGATTTCCTTTTGCAAACTGAGGTAAATTTGAGTGCTAACAGCGGGGAGTTGACATAAAGCTCAATAAGGAAAGAAAAACACATAAAATGCAATTACAACTTGATACACAAGGAAGTCCCTGTGGGAGATGGCCAACATAAAGTTCAAGAGGGATATGAAGCTCTTGCTCAAGGACATGACAAGACTATAAGGGACACCCAAACTTAGAGGAGGAATCTCAGCATGGGTACCAAACTACAAAGCAATATCTAACTAGGGCATCCATGAATAGGAAAGCTCTACCACTTACGTAATGCTATTCTAATAGCAGTATGAAGGTTCTGTGACATTACGAAGTGGGTTTGTACCTAGAGTTAAGGTGAAACGGTCATAAGGTGATGCATAATGCAAGCAGATGTGTAGTCCTAACCTATATGCCAGTTTAGAATTATACTTGTAATAGATCTGAACGGGTCAAAGTCTCAATAAAAGTATGCTCAAATCAGTTCCATACACCACAACACTAGGAAAAACAATCCAAAATAGTAAATAAGGGTCCAAACTATAGAGTAGTGGGTAAAAATTCCAAATTTTTTTCTATAAAATAGTAAAAAACTCATTTTTACCACACATAGTGCATTTGAACTACACACTTGAAACATTGATTCCTGGAGCTATGGGCCATGAAAATAGGAACCGTCTGAGCCAGGTAAATGTTCATCCCATCCTCTTTCATTTTAATGTGTTTATTTTAATTTTCTGTGGCTAAATTTTAATTTTGGAGCACCCCAAATTTGGTGTTTTGGCCAATGCATAAAACCTTTTGATTTCTTCATATAGGTCTGAATATATGCGGGAAATCCTTCAATTTCTGCATATACATGTAGATGTTTGATAAACAGTCGAGTACAAGTCCGTGCATACCAATTTTTGAGGTGGACACTGATCAAACCCTTGTGTTTTTGTGTAGGATATATTGGAATGGCATGAATGTGAGCATGAACATGTGGAAAGGGATGTACAAGGTGATTTGATGGCCTAACAAGATTTGAGGGCATGTGGATTATATAAGTTTTGGCATATTGGTAGCTTACGGGCTAAAACAAGACAACTCCATATGATGGTGGACTATTAGGATCTGGATACATAAACCTTCCATATCGATGGGATGCCCCTTAGCCTTGAGGTTGAGGATATTTACTTTATTAATGGACTATCCCGCTGAGGTGAGGTAGTTAGTCTGAGATCTCATGGGGTTGGAGGTGGCCTCACAATTGAGGAGTACATTGCTGTATACTACCTCCCAGAAACATAAAAGGTTGGGAGTTAGGTCCCAATGAACTCTATCTAGAACCTTGGCCTCAAGGCCATATTACTGGCACTAGGCAGGATTGCAGGGTTAGTATCTCTCCATTAGGATTCTAGGCCATTGATTTTTTATGCAGTGGAGTGCATGAGGCACATTATCTATGACTGGAGTATCTCGTTGTTGGGTAACATGAAACATCAGTTGTTGGAATGCAAGATGGGTAGAATGAGAAACTTTGGTTTTTCCAGCATCTTGAGTACATTCTTCTTTGAGCGCATACCAGGGATAAGCCCAAGAGTGGAGATCAATGCTCATGGTCCTCGGGATCCAGCTCAGCTGCACTAGGTAAATGTGATGTAGATTCTAGGGGTGGGCGATTGGCTACGCCCTACAAATCATAGCTATAGAGGACTACCCATATGCAGGGATAGACTTCTGTGGCGATCCAGAGATGCCTATTCCACAGGGATTCGAATACGATGATATAGGTGACAATCCTGACTCTATTTTGTTTCTGAATTATTTTTGTTGTTAGATTTTTTGATTTAAATTTAGATGTTGAGACTAGTCATGTAAATGTAGATGTTGGTCCTAGACAACCAGATGAATTCCATCGACATCGTCGAAGGAGGGGAGGTGATGATATAGTGGTTGTGGATGTGGATCTTATGCTCCAAAACATCCACACAAACTTTGTTTGGTTAACGCATAGGGTGCCAATGGCGCAAGTGGAGGACTTGCATGAGGCTATGTAGAGACTGGTAGTAGGTGTACCCTGCGCATGGGTTTAGCTATTCAGATGGTTAGCCAAGAATGTCATATGTTTTCATGATCAACACCCTTCTCCACAGTATTAGAGACCTAGATGTACTTTTTGTATCGACCGTGTAGTATATTTTGGTGGCTCGAAAGCCCCACTTTTGTATCATGACAGTATGTATTATGACACCAATTTTTGGACTATATTTTGAATGAAAAATGCTTATGATGATCGCTTATTTATATTTACATGTGTGACTGTGATGTGAATGCTTCATTGTCTGTGTATCAAATGTGAATCTAGTACGTAATTTGCATATGAATCAGCAACATGATTGTAGTTCCTTGGAATGCGAATGTATGTAATGTTTTCAAATTGTCATTCTAATAACCTTACTCGCAAGAATCTTCGTAATAAAGTTGGATCTCTAATACGATACACACCATTTAACTGTAAGACCACTAACTATGAGTCAAGATGTAGCTCAAGAGATCGAATACCATGAGAGATGGCATCATGTAATGACTCAATCATGACACTATATTCAACAATATTTTTCGGTGAAGGCCAGAGACATACACCTCCTGAAGACAAAACTTGACCCGTAGGCATACATATCACCCATGTAGCCGAAGTTGAGTTCTGGGTGTGGAGGCCAACACCGTCAGCATATCCTACATATACCAAAGACTCTATCGACATCTTCCATAACACACAGAAGCAAGTAAATAAACCCGATCACCACACGAAGACCAAAACTAAACTATGCACCCGTACAATAATATACAAAGCATCAGCCTCGACTGAGAATTACACATAGTATATTTTTTAAGATAGATTCCATTTCTATGCTTTTCCAAGGCCACCACCTCATAATATACTATCTTGTAAGCCCCTTTTTCTAACACTCGTTTAACTATGTAAGGCCCATCCCACATGGGGTTGAAATTTCCTGCCCCTAACGGTTCACTAGCTTGGTCATACAAGAGGGCCAAGTCACCTTCACTAAAATTCTGGGGATGGATAGAATTATCATATTGAGCCTTAAAACGATAGTTGTTTACCTCAAGAGCCACTAAGGCATCTCGACGTTTCTCTAAGCGGACCATGCGTTCCTCTAACTCATAAATTTCTAGAAAAAGTTCTATGACTAGATTCAAAGAAGGGATTTTTCATTCAATTGGTAAAATCGAATCCACCCATGCACCAACTGATATGGAGAAAATTCGGTGGAAGTCTTAACCATTGTTTGGTAAGCCCACAAAGCAGGATACAACATGATATGCCAATTAGTCTTGCTTTGTGTGATGGTTCTTTGTAGAATGGACTTATTCATATCTTCAACCTGTCCATTCGCTTGAGGATAATAAGAAGAGGAGTGATCTTGCTTATATCTCAAGTTTAAAGATATCTCAAGCATCATCTTGTTTTGAAAGTGCCTACCATGGTCTAGGAAAATCTCCCTCTGGATACCAAATCGGGTGATAATCTGATTGAAAACGAAATGCATGGCTGTCTCACCATTGGATTTGACAGTGGGCATATCCTCTACCCATTTCGTGAAATAATCAACAAACACTATGATATGATGATACCCCCTAGTTGAAGGTAGGATGTGATCCAACCAGCAACTGACAGGTTCTACCCGCCCAAGTACCTTGGACAATAGTATAAGAAGTGGCAGTCACTAAGGCAATGGAAAGACCAGTCCGTACAGAGTTACACTGATGAGTTCTATCGACTCATGGCTAAACTTGGTGTCCAAGAAGAAGATACATTTCTTGTCCTGAAGTACATCAATGCTTTATCCCCATACATTCAACAAGAGATGGAATTTCTGATTGTCAGTATGCTTGCGGATGCATTTCATTACTCCATCAAGTTTGAAGCTAAAAAAAAGGAAAAGCATGTTTCACAAACAAGCCAATGGGTCTAACATCCGATAAGAAGTCACTAGCTGAATCCAACAAGTTCAAGAACCCTTCTCAGCCGACTCTGCCAAATCACGATCATCAAAAGAAGAAATTTTAGAAATACAAAAGGGATCGTAATAAACAAACTCCTACTGGTAAATGGTGTGATTATCACAGTTCAGCATGACATGATACGTCAGAATGCAAATCTCGAAAGAATTTTTTGGAAAAATTGTTGAAATCTAACTTATCTGACAAAACCATGGTAGAATATGATCCAGATGCATCAACCCTCCTGGCTTTGACCTCGACCAATCCGAAAGCCTCGACCATTGTCGATGAGGAGGAACGAGAGTGCATGTTCCATACATGGATATGGGTTCAAAAAAATCCATTACATCTTATTGTGGATAATGGTAGCTAGAAGAACTTCATTTTTGAAGATCTTGTGAATAAATTAGGTCTTGTCACCACTCCACATCCTCAGCCTTACAATATTGCTTGGATAAAGGATGTACATGAATTAAGGATCACATGACAATTCTGACTCGCCTACTTGATTAAGACTTTTGAATATGAAGTACTTTGTGACGTGGCACCTCTTTCCGTAGCTGATGCCCTATTCGGTAAACCCTGCCTATGGGATTGACACGGTACATATTAGTCACAGCCTCAGAAGGTGATTGTCAAAATCTGGAATCAATGGTATGGAATACCAGAGAGACAACCCACATCAATGGTTGCTATGACATATTTCAAACAAACAAATAAGGTTATCAATCATGCTCAAAAGTTCACATTAATCATGAAAAATCCTCAACATTCTAGGAATATTGCAGCAACGAGTCGAGTCATCGACCAGCGCAGATTCCGACAACAACAATAGATCGACAACATTCTTGAAGAATACCAGAACATATTTCAAGCACCATATGGAGTACCTCTGCATTGTCAGGTAAAACACTCCATTAAACTTGTTCTTGGTTCTTCATTACCTAACGCATCTATTTACAAAAGATCCATTCTAAAAAATGAAGAAATTCGTAAAAAAATGTAGGATTTGATCGACAAGGGTCATATCCGCCCCAACTCCTCTCCTTGTGGAATTCCAGTCATCTTAGTTCCAAAGAAAGGCGGGAATTGATGCAAGTGCATCGACTATCAGGATCTCATCAAATTTTTAGTGAAGAACAGATACCCTCTTCCACGGATTGATGAACTCATTGACAATGTGAAAGGTGCTAAGTTCTTTATGAAACTCGACCTCAAGTAGGGATACCACCAGATTCCAATCGAGTCCACTGATGTATGGAAAATGAGTTTTAAGAGCAAGGAAGGATTGTTTGAATGGTTAGTCATGCCTTTCAGCTTAACCAATGCAACTGCAACCTTCATGAGATATATGGATGACCTTCTATGAACTTTGATCGATAAATGTGTCATTGTCTATCTCGAAGATATCTTGATTTTTAGTCAATCATGGGAAGAACATGTCAAACAGATTCGACAAGTCTTTGACACTCTCCAACAACATTGACTATATCTGAAGATGGAAAAATGCTCATTTGCGATGACCAACATCAAGTATTTGGGGTATGTAATTGACTCTGCAGAAATTCATGTTGACCTAGAAAAGGTGAAGATCCTCAAAGATTGTCCCATTCCTCAAAACATTCATGAACTAAGAATTTTTCTTGGTTTGGTGAATTTCTATCGACGATTCATACTTGGCTTCAACCACATCGCATGGAATTTGAATCAGTTGACAAAAGGAAATGGGAAAACTGTCTTCAAGTGGACACCGACACAACAACAAGATTTTGAACAAATCAAAAACAAGATTTGTACTGCACTAGTAATTGTGTTACCTAATTTGCATCAGCCCTTTGAGATTGAGACAGATGCACCGAACTATTCCCTCGACGCAGTGATCACCTAGTCGCGTTTCAGTTCGAGACTTTCAGGGAAATTGTTAGAAGTTACTTGACGTATGAAAAAGAACTGTACGTCATTGTGAAAGCTCTCAAGCAATGGAGACACTACATTCTTGGTAAGGAAATGATCATACTCACTGACCATAAACCTTTGTAGTTCTCTCCATCCCAGTCGAAACTATAGACAACCTAACAACTAAAGTGGATTAATTACCTGCAAAAATTACAGTTGGTAATTAAGTATCAAAAAGGAAAATCCAATTCCACAGCCAATTGTCTTTGCAAACCACCCATTACTCTACTATATACAGTGATGAGTATGTAGGGTTATGGAACCACTACTTGGATGCAATTGTATTTGGTAGACTCCAATTTTTCTACAATCTATCAACATCTTGATACCGACAAGTTTTCAACTACCGACTACTTCCTGAAAGACACCTTGATATACAAGCTTGGGAAACTTTGTGTACCAATCGATGAGCACCGACAGAAGCTCATTTGGGATGCACACTACAGCAAGACCACAAGACATTTTGGAGTCACAAAAACACTTTCTATCCTCCAAAAGTATTTTTACTGGCCTTCACTTATATCTGACGTCAACAAGTAGATTCAATCATGCGTGGTTTGTGCCATTTCTAAAACCTTGAATCGACGACAAGGACTATACACACCCCTTCTAGTGCCTAGTCGACCATGGGAATCTATTTCTATGGACTACTTGACTGGATATCCTACTACCAAACATCAACATGACGTGATACTAGTATTAGTTGGCATATTTTACAAGATGGATATACTCATACCATGTAAGAAGATCACGACAACACAATAAACTGATCAACTCTTCTTTGAACATGTGTGGAAAAATTATGGCCTCCCGACGACCAATATTTTCGATAGAGATGCTAGATTTGTCAACACCTTTTGGGAGACTCTTTGGCAATAGCTCGACACAAGAATTTCTTTGTCGACAGCCTTCCATCTGCAAACAGATGGATAGAAAGAAGTTGTAAATCACTTAGTCGTACAATTGCTTCGCATGTATAACCACAAGCATCTTCGAACATGGGATGAAAACCTTCCATACATACAACAAAGCTACAATCGTGCTCAACACATCTCTATGGGGAAGATTCCATTTGCGATCTGTTATGGATTTCAACCCTCAACGCCTATTGACTTACTCATTTCCTTGACATAGACGAATGACACCGACTTCGAAGGACGAGAAGTGGAGAAAAAATTGAAGTTTAGAGATCAAATTTACAACATTCAGAAGCACGCATAGGAGATGTTGCAATGAGCTAATGAAAAATCTAAGGCTTGACATGACAAGCATCGTATTCGTCATTCATTCCAAATTGGGGATTAGGTCTGGTTACATCTAAAGAAGGAGTGCTTCATTGGTCCATACTGAAAGATGAAACCTTTGCGATATGGGCCATACAATATCCTTAAATAGATTCGAGAAAAATATTTTCAGCTCGACATTCCTGCATGCCTTGCCCTACATCCAGTTTTCAATGTAGATCTACTTCGACCATTGCATGAACCATTGTTGGAACAGAATGAATTGCAGATAGCAGAACCTGAAGACATCCATCCAGATGTTCAGGAACCTCTTCTTTACAACACCATTGTGGGATGACGTATATGCCATACAAGGATGAACTCCATTCCCTTGTTTCAAGTGGCTAAGGCTAGACAACTCCCCACACAAGGAAATTGGTACTCTGCTACTGATGTAGCCAACAAGTTTCCTTAGCTGAACGAATACACAATGGAGACCATTGTTTCTTAAGGAAGGAGGAATGATCCAACCAGCAATCGATAGGTTTTCCTTCGACAATTCAACCTCGACATGTTCATTTGACATGTTCTCCTTCGACATGTCCTCCTTGACATGTTCATTCGATAGGTTCCCCATGACAAGTCCGCCTCGACATACAACCTACCAACATGCTCTGTGACAGTTGAACTTCTGAACTGTTATAACTTCTTTTGTAACTGAACGTAGTGGGTAGTCACCCAAGGGTCTTAGCATCCTATATAAAAATGTACATTAATGTAATATATACATCATTTGATTCCTCCATATTTCATGGAGCATAAGTAATAAATTGGTTCAAATTATTGCATATTTTTTGTGTGTATATTTCTTGTCGACCTAGTGTGTTTCCTGCTTTGCTGACTCTTTTTATATGCTTCCACCATAACATAACTTGGCACGAACTGGATCAGGATGATCCATGAAGTCAACCCCCCACTTGGTGAAGGGACCAACAGTGATAATCAGATGTAATGGGGAAAAATGCGAGCACATATTCCATGCAAACACTTCGCAAGGGTGGCACCGCTTGACCACATTAACAAAATCCTTGAATATCAATGACCAAAAAGAACCTGCTCTCAAAATATTTTGGGCTGTAGCAAGCCCAGATAAATGATCACCACACACCCCTCCATGGCAATCATTCAACATAGCCTCAACCTCGTCATGAGTTAAACACTGACGTAAAATGGAATCAACCCCGTGGCGATACAAAGTGTCACCGACAATGAGGTAGTTCTTAGCTACACGACGTAACCGTCGAAGGTCATCCCATGAGAGGTGGGGAGGAACCTTCAAAGTTTTAAAATATACGATAATATCCCAATACCATAAGTCCATAGTTGAAATGAGAAAAATGTGCTCATCCACGAAAGAGTCTTCATGAGCCTCAACTTCATCCAAACTAGGAAAATGTGATATGAGATCCGCAAAATCAATGATTTCTTCAACTTTTCTGAAACAAACTCGAGATCGAATTCTTGCAAAATCACAATCCATTTACTATATCCCCCCCCTATCATCCTTTTGGCGAGGACAAACTGAAATGGATTGATGTGAGCCACAACCAAAGTCTGGCGAAGGAGTATGTAATGTCTCAATCGTTGAAACCGCATGGACGGTCTCTAAAGACAGCTTCTCAACATGAGTATAATGAAGTTCAACATCAATGAGGTTTTAGATAAGATAATAGATAACGTGCTCTTGGAGCTCCTCATCCTCTTGAACCAAAACCATACCAATTGTCTATTGAGACACGACCACATATAATAAGAAATTGCATCTATAGTCAGGTGGACTAAGCACGGGGGCCAATTCCAAGGCTTTATTCAATGCATCGAAAGACTCCTTGGCTCGCTTATCCTAGATAAAAGGTATGTCTTTCATCAAAAGGTGCATGAAACCCTTGGTCAAATTGGAAAAATTGACAACAAACCTCCGCAAGAAGTTAGAAATCCATTGCAAACTCTGAAGATGTATAGTAGTGTGCGGGGGAGACAATCAAAGTATTGACTCAAACTTAAGAGGGTCGACCCTAATGCCCTCCTTAGAAATGATAAACCCCAGAAAGTAACCTACTTTCACGCAAAAGATGCACTTTTGTGGATTTAACCGGATTTGATATCGACAACATCTTTTGAAAACCAAGCGTAGATGGTCAGGATGATCCACTCTCAAAGGAGAGTGAGAAGCTAAATCATCAAGATACACTTCAATAATCTGCTTAAGGTCATGAAAAGCGAAGGTCATATCCCATTGAAAAGTAGCTCTGTTTTTTTTAAGGCCGAAAGCAATTTTTTGATATGCAAACGTACCCCAAGGACAAATGAAATCCGTTTTATGTTGATCCTCAGGTTTGATATGAATCTGATTATACCCTGAAAATCTATCCATGAACAAGAACACCTCGATTCCTGCACACTCATCCAAAATCTAATCTATGAATGGTGTGGGAAATTCATATTTAGGACAAGCTCTGTCCAGGTCTCGAAAATGAGTGCACACATGGATAGTCCCCTATTTCTTGTCAACCGGAACGGGATTGGATTCACATTCAGGCAAGGGAATGGGATAGATAAATCCAGCTTTAAGCAACTTCCCTATCTCCACCTTAATATTAGGTTCCTTATGAGGATTCACTGCTCACAAGTGTTGTCGAACAGGTCTAGCATCTAGATAGAACTTAATCTCATGTTAAAAAATGTGAGGGTCTATTCCTGGCATTTCATCATACGACCAAGAAAAAACATCTGTAAATTCCTTGAAAAGCTTGGTGTATTCCTAAATTTCATCAGGGGAACAATCTGCCCCAATATACACATTTTCAATTTTGCAAGGAGTTCAAGAAATGTCAATAGGGATAGTTGGTGACAAATTATCCATGTTCCCTTCGACAAACTTTCTAGGAGTTCCTAATGGGATCATGGGACTACCAACTTTCTCACTAAGGATCGCCTTATAGTCATCACACTCCATATGTTCAAGCTCTGGGAGAAAGTAAGAGTGAGGGTGTAACTCCTCCCAAGGCCCATCTAAACTATTCATGTATTTGAGGATAGCTTCATCCGAAGGAAAAGTGTCATAAAATAAATCATGAGAGTGTGACAAAGAGACCTGCCAAGAAGGCAGTGCATACAGGTCCTCCTCCTTCGTCCATGAAAAGGAAGGACTAATATCTACAACAGGACCAAGAGTGGCTTGATATGCAATCACCGATGTAGATAATGACATGTCCATCTTGGTATGTCTAGGATCTTCATCTGAAGTGCTCAGAGAAGGGAGAGTCCAAGGGTCTTCCAAATGCGAAACGCGAAAAGGAATAGAACTCAAAGATGACGATTCACTACCAAGGCTATAACCTATTGTAAGAATTGGTGTGAAAATATTGAAAGTTCCCATAAATGACGGATACATTTCCACCCCAATATTCTCAGTTGCCTGCTGAGAATTATCGATGACTGGGATAGTATATCCCGACGATGCTTTCATACCGGAATTATCAAAATATTTTTGTGATACCGTGACTATCCTCCCTTCAAAAGGGAAACAAAAAACTCAGAAGAGAGATGAATTGACCACTTTCATGTTATAAATACAGTTACAACCCAATAGAATATTATAGTCAAGGGGCATATAAACCACCTCAACCTCGACTGACATGGTCTTACCTCCCAATTGGACCTCAAGAGAAGGAAGTGTCCCATGCGGCTGAAAATATCTCCCATGAAAATCAGTCAATATGGTTCCAGATCTCAAAAACATAGGAGAACCTAAACCCTTCCAATACGCTAAAGACATCACAGAAGTCGCAATGCCTTCATCAATCACTGTGCGTTTAATGGTGTTGTTCATACACTCCACGTTGACAAGGAGAGCCACATGGTAAGGAAAATGAGGCTAGAATTCATGGGTTTCTAATTTAATCACTGTGGAAGGATGTGAATCAACCACCCAAAGAGAAGACAACAAAGTTTAATCTCCGCAAAGGGCAAGTCTGAAGGACTTCTATGGTGGACATCGCACAAGGAGTCTGGCCCAAATGCTCGACAATGGAATAGTGTTGGGCGGCTTGGGCCTTAGGATTCTTCCTTGAACACTTTAAGACTCCCTTAGGAATGTGAGGTGGAACTTCAGGCTTGTCAATACGCAAAGGGGCCTCGGGAGGAGCAGGCTCTTTTCTTAGGTCGGGTTACGACGAATGATAATCTTTAGCTCGTGTCATAACATTCTCGATGGACATCATGTTGATGAACCCATGGTCAATTTTGGTGTTTGACGAGTTTTGATGCCCACTAGAAGCACCTTCAGAGTCCACGGTCCTTGAATTCATATTTTGATTGTGCGGTAAAGGATCCATCAACACAACTAGGATCTGTGCGATGAATTTCGAGGCATCTTCAAAACGAGGGCACAAGTGAGTGAGGCGATCTGCCCCACAAATCTTGCAAGGGAACTTGAACTTACATTTATACTTCTTCCCCCCCCCCAACATTATTATTGTTCTTGTCATTGTTAGAATTTTCATTCCTGTTCCCACCCTTACGATTATTTCTTCCCTTTTTTCTTATTCCATCTGGGCTGCTAGTTACCCTTCTGGTTCAACGATTGCACAGAGTGTACATCCGCTGATTGGGTGGGATGAGACGAAGCCATAGCTTGTCCCTATGCATGATGTTTAAAATATTTTTTTTTCATTTGATTCCTAACCAAGTCTATGGGTTTAGTACTCGTAGAGCCAACAATTCCATCCGCATGTGGCCTAGGTTTGAACTTAGGATAAAAATTTGACTACGGTGCATTCAAAATAATCTCATATAAGAGCCCAGACCGGGCATAAATAAAGTCTATTTGTTGATTTTGAAATATATCCTGTTCCTTGTTCATCACTCCAAATGTGGAAACATCCTTTGCTATATATGGCAATACTGACTTGAGGAACCACTCCAAAATAAAATGCGGTGGAATGTGATCCTTAATCAATTGATTTCACCTACACCACTCTTGAATATGGTCAGAAATATGTGTGGCTTTATCCCGCGGAAAGGTCAAAAATATATCAGTATAGGAATCATAACGCACAGGTAGCTGAAAGTGGTTGAGAAAGGTCATGACTAGGTCATTGAATGTCTGATATGTTCCCCCAGGAAACTCTATATACCATTTCGCCACAGGACCCATGAGGGTGCGTTGAAACATACGTAAATGAACAGAATCATGATTCAACGAATTCAAAGAGTCCTCACCACTCTTGCCTTTGAATTTCGGAATGTCCAAAGGAAGCTTGGTGGGAACAACCGGCCATGTCAGATAATGAGATACTAGATCATTGTTCAATTGCAATAAATCAGTCAAGTTCAGCGTAGCTAGAAAAGGGATCCTAGTTTGTGCCATCTGGTTCCATGCCCCCTGATATGAGTGATTCATGTAATTCTGGTTGTTGTAAATACCATGTACTTGGCCAGTGGGATAATATCCTCCTCCCACTTGACCCATAAAATGGTACATGGGAATGTTGTAATTCAAAATACCTTGAGACTGGGGTTCTACATAGCCATAATTGTAGGAATGATAAGAAGAATAACCCTCAGACACATAAGGTGGTACATAACCTGCCTACAGGTAACGAGACACATAGGCTTGTGATACTATGGTGTGGGAGAATGAGGGAACAACATGGCTAGAGGTAGTACTCCAGCCCGAAGTACCATGTGAGCTATGGGGAGGATGCGACATTAAAAACACATTCGAAGGAACAGGTGCAGTGGATGATAGAGAAAAAGATGGAATATAAGTTGTGCTTCCAATGTTCACATGTCTAGGGCCATTTCCACAAATGGGAATACTAGTATTAGGCCTAGGTAACAGGTATGAGGATCCTCCCACCATAGGTGTGGAAGGTGCAATATGACCAATACCAAACCTATCTGCATGGAAAGGGATGGCAGTGTCCCCAAGTGTAGTACCATGGTCGAAACTAGATCCAACATTAAATGATGGAATGACCTCCGGGATGTCTGGCATGCCAAATGTAAATGGACCAGAGCTAGAGGGTACCAAATGAGTCTCACCACTCGACCTATGTGAAGAAGATCGACGATCCATGTTTACATAATCTAGAAATTTTGATTGCACATTATATGACATACCAACCTCAAAGTGATCTGTCTCTTCTAGATTCCCATAGACACTATCAGGAACGTTCTCCTCCCCAGGGGGTGGAGAAAGAGGGGCCTCTAGGATCTTATATGTATGACTCATAGTGAGATCAGTGTGTGAATCAAAGTGGGTGTGAGTCCGCCCAGACTGTCTGTCTCTCTTCCACGAAGGAGGAGGAGACGTAGAAGGAAAAACACTTGCTAAATGAAGAAATTATGCTCCTATATCCATGATGATTCCACAAAAATAAAAGGACTCAAACTAATTACAAACCCTAGAGCAATCTAGCGCACATAGAGCACACTCCTAAGAGAATCTAAGCCAAAATGCAAGCAATCCAAGGGGAGGAAAAGTGATATCTCAAATGAAGCAAGTATTTCTTGCTTAAGAGAGGCTTGAGAATCCCATACACTATAAGCGGATCTATGTAACCAATTATAGTGGCCCTCATCTTCAACGAGTAAAGAAACTGTGCTCTCTGACCCCTACTTGGCCATGACACTCACAGAATAACCTCTGCAAGTACCCCTTGCAATACCTAGGTAAGGAAACAAAGGTCACCCAAATATAACCAATGCTCAAGTGGACAGTCATAGGGAGGATCTACCGTATGGGAAGGGTAACAAAGCCCGAAGCTCAAGAGCATCAATCGGTACCTCAAAATCCCCTAGATACAAATAAGATCCTGGAAATATATCCAGCGCTGCACAGATAGTGGAAAGGGGTTATCCCCACCACAAATGTGTACATTGCCTCATGCTTAACTTTTGTGTAAGAGGAGACTCCTGAGAACACTAATTATACCAAGGATTTCACTCTCTCACCTGGAAATACACCTACTTGTTTTGTTTAGTGTCTTGGAGAAATTTACTCACTATGATCTATTCCAAGACTCTAAAACCTAAGCTTGTTGATGTACCCTATCAAAGAAAATGTGTAGTTCATTTTAAATTAAGCGTTGATTTTAGGGACTGTGATTACTCAAAGGAAATGACAGTGCAACCAATGATGTTATGACTTAGCAGTGAAAGTTAATATGCGCACCTAACAAACAATGCCAAGTGAAATTTTGTATTTAAATGAGAAAACGGGGCACACCACTACATGAGATGCATATTTTTTCCTTCAAATGACAATGCAACCATTCTTATATGAAATACTGACTATTAATCTAGTAAGCAAACCTAATGAAAGTACCATGCAAGTGTAAATGCAAAAATGCATAAACATGCCAAAAATAAAATATTTTTGTATTTTTGAAATAAATGATATGTGAAAACAACAAAATACTCTACAACTCTCAGACAAAATCCAAGCAAGACAATGAGATAAAATAAATCTAATGCACTAATACCAAAACAAAAAAGGAACTAAGATGACAAGACCAACTTCTAATAAAAAAGAAAATAAAAAAGGTCTTTGGTCAGAAACATAGGCAGTCTACAGACACTAACAGTACATAGGAAGAATCATCAACATTCAAACTTCACCTATAAACTCTCAATCATCCAAGACAAACTCAAAAGAGAAACATACGTGACTGTTTATAGAAAACCTATGTGTATACACAACTATTTAGGAAAAACCTGCGTGTATACACAACTATTTAGGAAAAACCCGTGTGTATACACAAATGTGAGGAAAAAACTTGCGTACAAGAAGAAATAGGGGGTAAAATGATAGGCTAATACCAAAATCACTTCCTCAGTAAACTAATGGGAAAACATACTTCTGGACCTGACACATAAACATAGAGAAACATATAGCAATTCAATCACATTGTGCACCCAATCCCAAACAAAAACAAGGAACCTCCCCAATGGAGTCACCAATTCTGTTACGGAGAGAAACTTCCTATGGCTTGGGGTATACCACAACAAATTGAATGACACCAGAAATAAATCCATTCCAATATGAAAGAGAAATAAATGCATCTGACACTAATGGATATGAAGTGTACCTTATTTTAGACAATTGTTGTAGATCCCCGTTGAGCTTTTCCAACATGCTTGTTTTTACAATTCACTCTCAACAACAACAAACAAGATAGACATGTTATATATAAAAGTGTTAGGCATACTCTAGCATATATGAAACATCATGTATACTAAAATATAACTACATCCATGGACAAAATATTCATAGTTATACACATGTAATGGACGAGAAATGGATATTTCTATTAATAATAAAAAGAGATAGAACAGTGACAAACTCTGTCGGCGCCTTGTCGAAATGGAGAAACCGAGTCCTCCACCTGGGCCTCCACCACTTCAATCCTCCATCCCAATGGCAAGCTTACAAAGTAGAGGAAAGCTTGGGAAGAGAAACAATGTGTTCTCCAAAGGGACAAAGGGATGCCGACTCAAGCATAAACAAGTGAGGAAACAATGAACTATAGTTTCCTTACTCTTCAAATTCTCCTCCTTCAATGCGTCTAAGAGGCTCAATATATAGCCCTCCAATAGGAAATTGAGGGTCGATTCTGAGCATTTTCTAGGCATATGGAAGGGCCAAGAGTTAAGTTATTCGGGACTCTATGAGGAAAAATCCAAAAGTTTTTGTTTTTATGCACATTTCCCGATGTACATGAGTATTGGCTCAAAAGATGCCTGTACACATGGGTATTGGATTAAAAGTTGCATATACACATAAACATGTGTTTATTAGGGACTTTATTGGTTGATCAAAGTATAACTTGAGAAAGGGGTGTCCAAGGAGTCCGCAAAGGGACATGGAAGGCCATAAATGTGTGATCTACCAAGTGTGGTAAAACCATCTATAACACATAGTGTGACACGCAACTTGTCATATCTACACCAGTGTGTATTCCCTAAACCAAAGACATAAACAAACACATACTGAAGAAATGAAGGAGTGATATAGGCCATGAATATTAGTAACAAATATAGGATCTTCCATCCATAATGTCCTTTTGTGTGAACAAGAGCTCAACATCATCACTCAGATGGAGAAGTGCTGATTTGATAGATAAAATATGCCCCCTAATGTATGAGGTTAGAAGGGAAAATGATGGCTGAAATACAATATAAAATAACGGAGTGGAGGAGCGCATGAAGAACAACATAAAGAGTCACAAAAAAGGAACTTGAAACAAAACAAAGGTCATTTTACAATATCATCCCTGATATAATTCCATGTTCAAGAGGATGGAACATGATCCTCAAATATAATGTAGATCCTTTTGATACATATACATTGTATGAAGTAAGCATCATGGCCATAGATATACAAAGTGTATCTTCAGAGTGGAGGTATGTCGCAAATTATGACATAGTCTTGCCCAACTCAGGATAGAGAAGAAAAATATCCCAAGGTATTCATCCAAAGCAGCTCAAAGGTACGAATCCTAACCATGTGAATAAAGGAGTTGAAGTCGAGCATGGAGGAAACTGTTTGATTACTGGTCAATGTGGAAATTTTTTAACAAACAAGAAGAAACCCAACAGTGATGAAATGGGACCCAAGGTACCTAGTACATAATTTCAAGTGTGAACAAGAGGTATTGAAGTCAAATACTTGAAGAATATATCAAGTAAGAGACATTGATGCATTATCATTACTTGGTAGAAAGATAATCTTCTAATGACGACCACAAATATGAAGGTAGTATACAAAACTCTAATTTTTCTTCCTAGATCAAGATAAGTTGAAGTCGATGGGAAGAGACACATGAGAAGGAAGACATTAATTAATCCTTCATCATCTCACATGAGAAAAATTGGGAGACTATATTGACCTGAAATATGACCGAGTTTATAGTGATGTCATGGATGGCCTAAATGAAAGTTAAGGCAAATTACAGAATTTCTGACAGAGGTGATATCCTTGAATAGTGAGCACGACAAAAGAGTAACTAAGGCATCTTTGGACATAAAGGGACTAATAACAAAATATGCAATATAGGAGATATTGACAGATTCTCCATATAGTTGGAAGAGTAACAAATTAGAGGAGTAAACAATTTGAGATTAGGTTTATACTAAGGCCAAAACTAGAACATGTAAACAAAACAAACTCAAGGCTAGTGCTTTGTTCAAGGAGTATTTGGACTTGCTACCGTATGTTCAACAAATAATTGAGATATTTCCTTTCCCTTTCTCTTTTTTATATATATTTCTTGTAAAATTTTAACAAGTACAAGAAAGTAAACTCAATACTTTATTCAATTAAGCAAGCTCAAAGAAGAGAGATAAGAATGCTTGATAATGCATCGATTCATGAATTTTACGAGCAAGAATTAGTGAATTCTCATTGATGTTTTCACGTTTTGAGAGTGTGAAAACTCAAAAGAAGACTCTAGGGGGTGCTTTTTTGTAAGGTTAGTCTCCAAAGTCCAAAAAGTGTAAAACAATACAAAGGAGAACTCTCTTAGCTTAGAAGAACAAAGGTTTTCCTTTTTTGTAGTTAGTCCTCCAGGTCCAAAAAAGCAGTAAACTATCATAAAATAAATGCTCCTTCGATAACAAGTGTAAATATTTAGTTCAATGAGTGTGAAGGAAATAAGATCACTTGTGTTGTTCCATTGATTTACGAGTATGGGGCAATAAATAGTAAACTCGACGCTATTTTAATAAGGGTTTAACTAGCACGGCAAAAACATAAAAAGCACACAAAATATTTTTCATGTTTATACCAGAGCATGAAAAAGAAAAAGTAAGCTAAAAAAGAGTTATTTTTTCGTAAATTTAGTCCCCTTAGGATCGAAAAAGAGAAAAACCAAAAACAAAAAGAACTCTTCTAGTCGTAGTGAACTAGAGTATTCCTTTTTCATATAGTAATCCACATGGTATGAAAAAGTGTTAAAATTACACCTATGTGGATGTTCCTTCAAGTCTGTTAATGAGTTTGAAGTGAACAAGATGACTTGAAAATATTTCCAATTTTAAGGAGTCTAACAAGAGATTAAATCCAACTTCATATGACGAGAGCTTTATACAAGGGTCGTCAACAAATAAGAAGGAAGAATATATAGTTCTTCATTTCAAATCACTAACAGAGCTCCCAAACTTAACAACTTGCAGCATGGGAACCAAAATGAAAAAAGGGGCTAGCTAGGGTGTCTCATGTGGGGAAAGAACTATTCATTGAAGAACCACGACGGTACAAGGGAAAATGGAAGGTTTAATCTTGTAGTCCATAGAGAAGAAGGTCCTACAGTGTAAAAACACGATAAGGTATCGATGTAATGTGCAAATCGATAGTGACCTAACCTATATGTTGGGATATAATAATCCTCTTTCAAGTGTAAATGTGCACAAAACAACTTGTAGAACCTCCTTTGTTATGCTTGGCCTACTCAAAACACCTTTAGTATTAGTCACCATAGAAAAATATGATATAAAAATACATTAGACTATGTAAAAACTGGGTAATTTTTTTTTTACCACAAATAATCAAAATGTAAAATAACTAAGTCATTTTCAATTTATACCATAGTGGAGAGAAAAGGACCCCTAAAGTTTTAGGTTGATTGCGATCAAACTGGTGTGTAATTTTCAATTCCGTAAGTTGCAAGTACTTCACCTCTCCCTGCTATTCATTTAGCATATATTTATTTTTATTTTAGTAGAGTTTTGAGATTTTATAAACATCAATTAAATTTGAAAATGCATACACGCGAGTAGAAATATACTGCATTAGTGTGTACGCAGAAAACACACTAATGCAATGTTTTCAACTTGCGTGTGGGATGCTATTGAGGTAACCTGCACACACGTATCACACATATTCGATTTGTAAAACTCAACTCTCATGAAAAATTCTCATTGTTTTGCAAATATGGTGATTGTTTGGAGAGGGAACACGAGGAACTAGATAGGGAGGCCATGGGACTGATCCTAATTCCATTAATTCAAATTTATTTTTATTTTTCATAATTTTTGGAGGAACACACTAGTGGAAGGAGAGAAATTAGTGTGTGGCACAATAGTTTCCTTGGAAGCAACACTCGTGCAGAATTTTTTGAGGGAAAACACTAGTGGTCAAGAGGTCCACCAACGTGTGACATGCAACTTGTTAGATATACACTAGTGTGTATTCCCCAAACCAAACACATAAAAATATTCATATTAAAGGAACGAAGGAGTGATATAGGCCATGAATATCAATAACAAATCTAGTCTCTTTCATCCATAATGTACTTTTGTGTGAAGGAGAGCTCAACATCGTCACTCGGATGGAGAAGTGTTGATTCAATGGATAACAAATAGGAATAAGTCACAATCCCTTATTACCTCAGGTCGAGACTAGGGTATAAGTCGAAAAAAGGATAATCCAATGATAAATGACAATATATCAATGGTGGAGGTTCATTCCAGTTCAATCAGGATATCACAATTTAGTTAAAATATCATGAGATAAAATACAAAATCAATAGTTTGATGTGGTGCTACTCCATTCATTCTGGCTCATTCTAGTGGTTCCATAAACCACTCAAGCCAAGTGTTGAAACCACCAATCGAGACTACCAACACAAGAGATGGAGTACATGTGACAACTAACGACATATAAACAAAACTAATGATGACAGATGGTTGTAAGATCAATGCCTTGTCTTGGTGTCACTATGTTACCCTCATTAGATATAGATCCAACAAGTGAGGGACACATGTAATACATGAAATACATTATTAAAAAATATCTTCCAAGTGTAAAATGAAGATAATTTCAAATGGTGAAGGTTTGACACATCTAGAAGGAATCCTACTTACAAGGTCTGCCGTAGATTGCCACATCTCACCAGGTACAGATGGTTGTAAGATCAATGCCTTGTCTTAATGTCACTATGGTACCCTCATCAGATATAGAGCCAACAAGAGAGGGACACATGAAATACATGAAATACATTATTAAAAAATGTCTTCCTAGTGTAAAATGAAGATAATTTGAAATGGTGAAGGTTTGACACATCTAGAAGGAATCCTACTTACAAGGACTGCCGTAGATTGCCACATCTCACCAGGTAATTATGATCATTTTCCCTATTATTTTACGTTTTGTCCTATTTTCTATTTATAGGAAGAAAATATGGCTATTAAGGAGAACCCTATATTTCCCTAGTCTAGTAAAAATACATAACCAAATGATGAGCACCTAATGGATAGAGAAAGTGAAGTATTAGAGCCTGCTCTATCAATTCCAAACCTTTATGCACCAATGAAAGTTCATCATGCAAGATTTAAATATGCCCATGACTTTATTCGTATATGGGAATTGAACCTAGATTAGTACATCATGCCTTAGACATAGCACTTTCCCAATTTGGGCTCATGGTGCACCCAAAATTATGCCTATGAGAAGCATGGTATCATATCCTTGGATGGATCCATGGTTATATTCCTAGTAAACTGAGAATCCATTGCCAAAATGCTAAATTTATCCAATAGGTCGTATGTTTAGGTTCTAGACGAGGATGCTTTCGATTCAAATTTCTAATACCTTATATAGTAGAATACATATAAGGTTGTGATTAGTTATATGTCCAAAGTCTCAAGAAATCCCAAACTTTGACATTTCATGACAAGACATTTCCATGATATGCCATATTTTGGGATATTATCATGATAGTGTAGTGGATGAAACTCTTTTAGGATTCACAACTGTCATTTTCCCTCCCTTATACATACTCATGGACAAATTTGATTATGCTCAATTATTAGTAGAAATTATTCATGTCTAGTTGATTAGTTTTCCTACATCCAAGTATTTCAAATATCAACAATACCTTGTGTATCCGATATCATTTCATCGAGATATGTGTTTTAAATATCTAGGGATTAAGATGCTACGAGATTAAGGTTCAACAAGGTCAGTTGTGGAATGGACTCCTTTGGTAAGGAGGAAACCTAATAATGAATGTTTTAGTTATTTTGTGAATTTATTTGTGTATCTCATTTATACCCTTCTACATGATGTTCCACCTCCAAGGATATTTCCTAAATGTGAAGAATTGATGCAATTGAGTCTAAACAATAGAGTTGGGGACTGGTATCTATTTGTGGATCATACAATAATACAATAATAAAAAACTATAGCTCGGATATGGAAGACTACTTATTGCCTACTTTCTTAACCCCCATGATATTTTCCTTGGAATATATCAGGTTGATATTTGACGCTAATCAGATCCATTTTTACAAACATAAAATTCCAATCACTTTCAAGTTTCTGAAAGTGGTAGGGTCTTTCTTGGTTAAATCTAGGGTAGCACAGTCCTTGGAAAAAACCATGATAAGTCATTTGAATTTTAAGAAGGAGGATAAATGGATATGTGATCCTGATAGAGTCATTTCAAATAGAAGACAAAAGGTTAAATTAGTCTAATATGTCCATCATCCTAATGAATAGTTACTGAAGACTACAAATCTAGAAAGTTGGGAGCATGTAAAGTGAGTGTTACAATGTAATATTCCATAGGTGCAAACAATTACTCATGAAGTGGTTCCTATTTCAATTGTTAAAATAATTTACAAGCAAGAAATTGAGCCACATTTGTCACAACAACATATCATACAAACTCCTCAGAAGTAGGAGATAGGGGTCAAGGGAGTATGATTTAAAGTCCATTCAGATATGGATGTTGAAGAACAACCAGAAGAGTAACCTAGTAGTAAAAATAATATAATTGAGAATCCCTGTGGAGAACCTCCTGCAATGAACAATCAAATGCACGATATAACAGAAATATTGGAGCATAAAAGAGATTTGATTGATCGCGGGCCACTTCGAGGGGGAAACCTCCTTTGAGCAAGCTCAATATAAAATAACTCTTCGAAGCTTTCAATAGCCTCAACACATACTTATATACTAAGTCTAATCTAAACAACTATTACCCCCCATGAATGTGGGATAATGCAACATAATAACTAGACAACTTAACAATTATTACTTACTCCCCATGAATGTGTTATAATACAACATACTGATGGGATGACTTACAAAGCATATGCGCCCGATAAAATATACTAACAAAATAAAGAGGAGGGTTGACACGGGTTCTTAACATCCCCTCCCTCTTAAAAAAAAAGCTTTGTCCTCAAAGCTTTAGATGTGGAAACTGTTGCTGAATCTGAAGGAGCGGTTCCCATGTAGCATCCTCTGGTTGCATGTTGTGCCATTGAATTAAGAACTTTGTGATGGACTGAGAGTGAAGCTGACAAGTGTGCTTATCAAGGATGGCCGCCAGATCTGAAATGATGGATCCTTCATTATCCTGTTCTGGTAAAACAATTTGTGCTCTGATGTTGGTGCCAATCACTTGCTGAATGCGAGAAGAAGGAGGAAGTGCCAATTTATAAGCAACATACCCAATATTCTGAAGAACTGTATATGGACTAGAGATATTTGGAGCAAGCGTTTGATTCCCTTTGAGTTTCAAGGAGGATTGCTTGTAAGGCTGCAGACAAAGAAAAACCATGTCACTGGCTTGAAAAGCGCACTTAGAACGGTGTTGATCAGCTTGGTGTTTCATGCGGGTTTTGGCCATGTGAAGATTGTCCTGCAAAAGGTGAAGAATCTGATGTCGGTTTCGAAGAACCATGTCAACGGCCTGAACTGGTGAACTGCTGGGGGTGTATGGAAGGAGTATTGGAGGTGTGTGACCATAAACTGCTTCATATGGAGTCATTTGAGATGCAGTATGGTAGGAAGTATTGTACCACCATTCAACGAGAGGGAGCCACTTTTCCTACAGATGTTGTTCTTCAGAGGTGAAACAACGAAGTTAAGTTTCCCAATAGTTGTTGATGACTTCATTTGGACCATCTATTGGTGGGTGATAAACTGAACTCATATTCACTTTGGTGTCAGTAAGGAGAAAATGACTTGTGAAAGGTGTGTTGCGGTCAGAGACAATGGAAGAAGGGATTCCATGAAGAAGGAATATCTTGTCCATGAAAATTTGTGCGATTGAGGAGGTTGTATATGGAGTTCCGAGAGCACAAAAATGATGATATTTGGAGAGCCGATCAACCACAACCAATATTACGGTCTTCCCTCCATATTTAGGGAGCCCTTGAATGAAATCCATCGAAATATATGTTCAAATCCTTCTAGGGATGGGAAAAGGTTCGAGCAATCTGGAAATGGGTGTAGTTTCACCTTGGTGGCGCTGACAAGGAGCACATTTGGAAACCATTTGTTGAATTTCTCATTTCATTCCCTTCCAAAAGAAGTGGCATTGTGCCCTCTCATATGTTTTCATGAACCTAGAGTTCCCTGCTGATGGAGAAGCATGGAGTTCATAAAAGACTGCATGTTTAATATCTGTGCTCTGGGGAAGCACCAAACGACCCTTGTATCTAAGAGAAGAGCCATCCCAAGATAAATGCGGTACCATAGAGGGGTTACTGGCCAACGGTTGGATGATTTTAGATAATGAGGAGTCATTGACATAGCCTTGCTGAACAGAGTGTAACCAAGTTGGAATAGGAATAGCAATAGCTGAAAGAGAGTAAGGGGCTTCAAATGTGTGGGAAAGAGTATCCACCATAAGATTGTCCTTAGCCTTCTTGTAATTGATCTCATAGTCATAAACCCTAAGTTTGCTAACCAATTTCTGTTGTGTTGGGGATGAGACCCATTGTTCCAGGAAATACTTCAGACTCTGGTGAGTAGTCTTGATGTAGCAAGGATTCCCTAAAAGGTATGGCCACCACTTCTGTACTGTGTGCAAAATAGTCATTATTTCCTTCTCATATGTGGAAGTGGATAAATTCTTTCTAGGAAGGGATTTACTGGTGAATTCCATGGGATGTTCATCTTGAAAGAGGACAACACCAAGTCCATTGTCGCAAGCATCACTCTCAAGAGTGAAGGGCTTGGAAAAATCAGGCATCTGAAGGGTGCATCGGAATGAAAGATCCAAGGGAGTATTTGGGACTGCCGAAGGTTGCATCTGAATGAAATGGAGTTGAGTGATGACACCATGTGAATTATTCTTAAAGATCGTTTCCATGCAATGTGAACTAATGATGCTGAGAGACCCTGGTTGTAAGCCATTGAATGTGTGTTTTTTCCCATTGACTAAAAAATGCATCCACAGTTCAACAAAATCCCATAAGATGGGTCCAAGTGTGCGTAACCATTGAGTGCCCGAAATCACAGAACAACCTCCTAGGGGTATGGAAAACATGTTAGAGTGCAAGTTATAATCTCCAATAGAGATACACACACTGTGACACTTTCCTTTGCAAGGTAAGGTGCTCCCATTGGCAACCATGACTTTAAACCTGGAGAAAGGATGGACAAAACAATCAACTTGTTTAGCAATATGAGGGTCAATAGGTGGCTGCAAAATGTCGACCTGATCATCTACTAGATCCTGAGCAACATCAGAAATTTCAAGTGTAGGCGAAGAAGCCACATCCAAGAAATAGGGCTTGTGTTCAGTACATTGATGTCCCCGGGTGAATTTATCATCACATTTATAACAAATTCCTTTTTCCCTATGTGCCCGCATCTTGGCTTCAGAGAAATGCTTGATAGGAGTGGTTCTAGGAGTCAGAGGGATTGGATGTCTTTGGGGAACCATATTTTTGAATGGCACAAAAGTGGATTTGGGGCGTTGCTGAGCCCTAATCTTGTCCTCCGCCAACTTAGCCAACCCTAGGATTTCCATCATCATGTTGGGACAGAACATTATAACGTCAAATCAGATAGTATCTTTAAGACCACTGGTAAAACAACTCCTATAGAATGCATCATAAAATCCTTCTGTATGCTTGTCTAAGTTCTCAATTTCTGACTGATACTCTCTCATAGTGCCAGTCTGGCAAATTTTGGTGAGTGCTCCTGTGAATTCATCAAAACCACTAGGGCCAAATCAGTGCAAAAGGAGTTGGCAAAAATCTGTCCATTGGGGCTCTTCATGATCCTTGATGTACCAACAGAACCATTGAAGGGCTTCACGTTCCAAATGAAATGATGCAAGTGCGAATTTGGTGGCATCAAAAGTGTTATGCATATTAAAGTATTGTTCTGCCTTGTGTATCCACCCACTTGGATCATCACCATTGAAGCGAGGGAATTCAATCTTCGGCCCACAAAAGTTACTGGAAGCAGAGAACGCAGTGCCTGCAGAAGACTCAGGTTGTTGCCGGTTGCTCATGGCTGAATACTTAAGATGGAGGTTGAGAAATCTTTGATCCAGATCTTTGAGTTTGGTCTTGAGGGTGACAAGTTCTGCATCCATTTGTCTATTTTCTCCTGTGCGGGGGATAACCGTAAGCAAGTTTTTTTTTATTATTATCGAAAATTGGTGAAAAAACAAAAATAGAGAGGGTTTTAGAAAAGGAAAATTTTGAGTTGGGAAAAATGCGAGTGGGTAACTAGGTTGTGGACACTTTCTAAGGGACAAGGAAACAAAAAATGTGAATTTCAGAAGCGAGGTGAAAGAAGGAGATGTAAATTCAAGCTTCGGGAAGTGGACTTGGGATAGGGTCCTCAATGAATGAAATATGTGGAATGGAATGACAGGGGTTATAGTGAATTTTCAAGGGAAATAGAGATAAAGCAAGGAATATATGGCTGAAGATTTTTTTTTTTTCGTGAAGAAATGATATGTGGCGGTGCTAGAAAGTTGTGCTTTATCAACTTGAATTGGAGTAAATGATCTATGACAGTTCTAGAATTCTACGTGTTATCAACTGTAAATAGATATGGACCCCAGGTATATTAGGCTTTCTAATGGTTCAAAGGTAGTCACTCAGCCACCAAGGCTGTCTCAAGCTTGAGTATTAGGGAAGTACCCCTCACTTCACAGCGCAGGTAAAACTACTAACCGCTTGGCCAAACACAAAAGCTCTTTGGTTTTCCTCACAGATGGGAATCTAGTCAATCTGGTGGGGGTTGTTGCCCTTTTCGCTTGGTAGGTCCTCTCAATGGTCAGCTACTCCGGGGTTCCTGTGGTACTCCTCACAATGAGTTTTAGGGCTATGCCCAAGTAGTTCCCATAGTTAAGTGGATAGTGTTTATTCCCTGATCCGAATGAAAAATACCGCTGCAAAAAGAAGAACTACTGCAATAATCACCATGCCAGAAAAAATGTGGCAGAAATTCCACCCAATGCTCAAAAACCCGTAATTAGAGCTAGGGTTTTGAGACGAAAACTTTTAAAATGAGCATAACCCGATCTATATTGCTCAGAATCGCTATTATATCTTGTTTCTGGAACTGGAACAACCACTCTGCTTCTACCCACGAAGTAAGAATAGAATTTTGGGCACCCGATCAAATATTTTCGCTATGCAATTTCCGTGGCCGTCACTGAAATTCTAAAAAATTGTTGATTTTAAATCCGCGATATCTCCACTTTTAGAACACCAAATGAGATGATTTTTTTTTTTGAAACTACGTATTTTTGAAAGAGGAATTCATATGTGCAACTTAGTTTTCTTGAATCTACACAGAGAGTTTCAAAAATGGATGTGAAAGTCGCCGCCCAATTTTGACCCTTTTTTTTTCCAAAAAAAAAAAAATTTCCCACTTGTGCCAAGGAAAGTGCTCTGATACCAGATGTGGAGAACCTCCTGCAATGAACAATCAAAATGCACGATATAACAGAAATATTGGAGCATAAAAGAGATTTTATTGATCGCGGGCCACTTCTAGGGGGCAACCTCCTTTGAGCAAGCTTAAGACAAAATAACTCTTCGATGCTTTCATTAGCCTCAACGCATACTTATATACTAAGTCTAATCTAAACAACTATTACCCCCCATGAATGTGGGATAATGCAACATAATAACTAGTCAACTTAACAACTATTACTTACTCCCCATGAATGTGGGATAATACAACATACTTATGGGACGACTTACAAAGCATATCTGTCCGATAAAATATACTAACAAAATAAAGAGGAGGGTTGACACGGGTTCTTAACAATCCCTTAGTGTTGGAAATATTAATTCTTTGGGGTTAATTATTATTGTATTTTGTATGACTATTCACATGAGTTGGATACCGAGAGTCACAATAAATATGTAAAGTCATCGAGATTCTAAGAGACACCTTGGAAGATGAAACCAAGGTTCACAGTGATTGTATTTATATGTACATATCTATTAATGAAAAGTATCTCACACTTATCTTATTTCTTGTGTGTTTATGTTTAATAATGTGTGTTCCAATAGTGGTATCAAATCATGAGTTTTTTCTATCCAAGTCAGGATTCTCCAATATACTTCCTGGCTCCAATATGCTTATACTATTATGAGGTATCAATGGAGTGTTTTTCTTAATTTGTGTGTGGTTTTCATTATGTATTTTTTTCATTTTTCATTCTGTGCATGTGTATATACCTGCATACCTCTGTGCACCACCCACCGTGGTTGTAATAAGTTCTTTTATTTATTCCTGTGCACATATAAACTTCAAGTTTTCATTTTCTCTTCCACTTTTGTCTACTCTAAATGAATTTGATCAAATATGTGCCTATAACCCGCTCTTATATATTTATCCAATCATGTCAAAACCTGTGTGTGATGTATTAATATATACCTATTGTATGATATATCCCTGAGTTTGGAAAAAGGGAAAACATGTATTGTTCTAGTTTGATGGCCTAACTCATGCTACATAGTGGGTTCATAATATTTCACCCATAACTCGTTCTACTAGTGCATTGAGCCTAATCCATAGTTCTTGGGATGGAATAAGCTATTAGGAGCCTTACCTAGCAAAGGGAGGTAACATGTTTGTGGAAGAAGACAAAGTTTCATACCTCCTTAAACAAAAAAATTAGAATTATTTTCAAATAAAAACCTATTGTTTGATCTTAGAGTATAGATATTCCTACCCATGACCTACGTACTATCACCTCCATCTCAGATCTCTACGTGATAGTGGACATATTTGTTCTAATTCAATTATAAGAGCTTTTATATCCGTGACATGTGAGAACCATTATGTAGATTCATTTCCACTCTTTATATACATATATGTGTATATTCATTGTCATAGTATTCCTTGACTTCTCCATTGTGTGCTGTGCATCTACATGGTTTCTTTTTGGTATTTTGTTCCCTATTGTGAAGCAAACTTTAGTTCCTAGTCACTGAATTATTTTCATCTCCATTAAAACTTGTGATCATCATTTTGGAACTTATAAGCAATGTTACTTTTACCTTTTAATGTATTCAGTAAGGTTTTCTACTATAGAATCATTTTTATGTCTAAACCACTTCTTTGAAGAATGGGATTGTAACGACATTTAGTGTCGAGACCATCAACATGCGTAGACACAATGTACCCAATGTGCATTCTTTGAATTTGTACGCTTAGTATTCCTCCATATGTTCAATCACCTCTATGAATGTTGTAACATGAAAACCATGGACCCACTCATCAAATTTAGTGATTGACCGTCCATATATAAATGAACTTTTGAAGTTGGATGATGCTAATAGATACTTATGATACACATCAAGTTTTGAATGAAGAACGTTGGAAGCACGAATAATACTTCCATGTGAAATGTCGACCCCAAAAATATATACCAAGTGAATTTTATGCTCTCACAAAGTGTTAAATAAACTGCCAGATCCACGACATAGATCAACCAAGGACTTTTTATGAGATTCCGCAAGAATACATAAGGAATATTATATTCTTTGTAATGATAAAGGTGGACTCCAAAGAATCCTTTTCTATCTTATCCTAGAGGGACTCCATAAACCTAAAAAGTGTGACATTATACTCTAGACAAGATTACTAAAGGTAAATAAGAGATCTTATTTGCACTTTCAACAGTTGGCATGCTCTTAGCTAGTAAATCATTTAGTTTTTAAATGCCAACTCAACTTCATAATTTTCATTATTTGTATTAAATTATAACTTGCAAACAATCATTTTTTTGTAAGTTTACTAATTGAAATGTATTATAATCGGGTGCATTTTTGGTAGAGTCTAACACCATTCATTTGTTGAGTCCTTTTTGAGTCCTTTTGTTAAAGGGTGGAATTGAAAGAAAAACTTTGTGATTTTTATAAGTCTTTTGTAACTCCTTAATGGATCGAATGAATGACTTAATAGAGTTATTGAACACTCTACTGCTCTCTTTTAACAAAAACACAATCACATTTGATAACACAACTCTCATTGATGTTCTAACTTGTTTACATGACCCAAAAGACACAACTGAATTTATTGATCTTGAATCACAACTCAAATGTTATGAGATACACCAAAAGAATCAATAGTCTACACATTTAGTACATAATCAAATCAGTGATGTCACTTCATAAGGAAATGAAGATGGAGTTTTTCATACATAGGTTCAGCTTGCACTTTCCAATCCGATCATCAAACCTTGGGAATAAATCATCCACAACAAGCATAGAAATAGTCTTGGATATGATAAGGAAGTGACCTTTTACATTATTGATTATTCGAAACCTATTCCATTCTAGAGTGTTGGATTTCTTCAAGATAGTCCATCTTCACCTACTTCAGATTTTCATCATATTTCAAAATGCCAACATTGTCATCAAGTTGGTAACATTGATGATCCTTTTTTTTTATCTCCATCCTTGTAAGCATTGTGGAAATCATTCTCATTATTCAAATAGATACTTCATACCGAAGAAACCTACAAGAGAGAAAATTCACTTTGGGTGGATTGCTTCTTGTCAATGGAAGTAAAAAACAAAGATGATATATAAGTCATATTGAAGAGTTTATTCATGAGTAATGACACATCTTGTAGTTGAGATATTTTCTACTTATCACCTGGTACCTGACAAGGGGAATGATTGGAAGTCATAATAAATCAAGTGAAACAAGTGAATGGGAACAAGCGATACTAAACCAAAGACAAATCCATACCTAGAACCTTGTTCCAGTTTCCACAACCTCAAGCCAGACCCAACTAACCATATCTAGAGCTGCATCTAGAGCCAGAGTTTGAGCTGCATCCAAATCTAGAGTCATATCCATGTTCCACTTGAGCGTGATTTGGTTTACGGTTATCTTAAAACCACCCATTCAGTAAAATGCATCAAATTCTACTAGATTTTGGAATTTTCCAGGAACCTCTGAACCTTAGGGCCAATTTATAGAGTTTGTGGTCATCCTTAAGCCATGATTTAGTAGAAGAATTACAATTTTGGTACCCTTAGGAATTTTCTAGGAACCTCTGAGCCTCAGAGACAAGTTTCAGAGTTTGTGGTTGTTCTTAAACAACATATTCAGAGTTTTCACTGGTCAGTGGTCATCCAAAACCACCCATTTAGAAGAATACATTATCTTCTACTAGATTTTGATTTAGAGAGAACCTTCAACCATTTGTAGCTATCCATCTCCATATTTTAGCTCTTTGTTGTAGACCCCTTTAGATTAAAGGGGGGAATGTTGGAACATTATTCCTTTAGGATTAATTATTATTATTACTTTTATTACGATTCCTATGAGTTGGATACCAATAGCAATAGTGAATAGGTAAAGTCATCAGGAGTCCAAGAGATTCCTTGGAATATGAAACCAAGGGTCATCATGATTTTATATGCACATAATATCTGTTAGTGAAAATGATCTCATGCTTATATTATTTATTGTGTGTTTGAGCATGAAGTTCAAGGGTCAACATCAAGTGACCATGTTCTTACAATTCATGATTTTTCCTCAACATATCTTCCTGTGGCAGAAACACAAGCAACCTTTACCAAACAAGGAAATTCACATGCCAAGGGTATCCTATTTACCCATTACATGCAAGAACGTGTTGGTGAAGAAATATTTATATCCTTGGGTTTGGATTAAGAGTGAAGAGAAAGCTAGATTACTATCTATTTTAGATTTCAAAGAAGGAACCTTCAATTTAGCCATCCTAGAGCCAAAATAAAACAAGGTCCAATGAGCAACAAATTATAAATCTACTCAGGTCAAATTAAGTTTAGATAAAGATAAATGCAACAACTAAAATTTATTTAATAGGCATACTAGTGAAATGATCTTTAGAGAAGTACTTCAATCTACTATAACCATGAATAAGCTCCAAAATTTGCTAAAAAGACATAGAGAAGTAGTTAAAAAAAGAGAACGTGTCCAACAAGGACAAAACATTAAACATAAAGGAGCTTGAACAAAAGGTTGCTGAATTGGGTGTTGAACCAAATAACCAAAGACCTATTTAACCCTTGATTAAATAGAACGAAATGAAAATTTAGATGTTAAAAAGAAGCTCAAAGTGCCTAACATAGAACATGTGCAAAATCCTTAACTAATAGTTGTGCAAGAAGAGAAAGAAAATATTTACAAGCAAATGCATGAGTACACTGATAAATGCATGAGTACACAGATAAATTGGAACAATCTAGGAATGGAAATACTAGTTTGAAGATGGAAAAGACCAATTTGTTGGTATCCGGGACTATCATATCACAATCAAGTTAGGTAGATTCTGTAAATAGTTTGGCTAAAGTTTTTTCAAACTTGAATCTCAAATAAGTAGAAATGAGAAATTTGAAGAACACAATACATAAAAAATGATGAAGATATTTCTATTTTTATAAACATAACAGAAATAGGGAAGATCCCATTGCATATGTATAAGAATCAAAATCTAAGATGCATAAATAATTAGATAAATACATGAACAAGCTTGTTGGTAAAACAACATTAAAAGGAGAAAATAATTTATTATGGGATCAATTAATAATTGAGATTTCAAATTACTGGAATTATTTTGTTTTGGTTCAGGATGGATATAGTATTGAAAACACTTATTTACAAAATACTAAGAGGACATGGAGTGAATTGGAAAATAAATTTGAAGTAGACAACAATGTGATAAAATTTTTGAATACAAGAACACGGGTCAAATTAGAGGTGTAAGGGGTGGTAGAAAATACCAACTTAATAATGGAATGTAATAAAGTAATCATTAAGATGAATTTTGTACAAAAGGCTCAGTCTAAGGAATACACCTTTTTAAGAGGGATTGCATCCTTCAAGGCTAGTATTTTTGATTAAGAGGTAATTTAGAATGGGTTTCCCTCAATGTGGGATGGGAATGGAGATTTATAGCCTCAGGGGGTGTGTGATGGTATTATAGTGCAATGAAGGAAGGATGATGCTACATTTTCAGAAATGGAAGAACCTCTAAAAGGGAAAGTGGCTATTGATAAATTGCCAACTGATTTTGAATTGTTGGCCAACATTAAAATGATATTCAAGAATCTTCCACTCCCTCTCACGAACTATATACAAGATTAGATTTGAAATTTATGAGGATGAAGAGTCACACATGCCCTATGGGGAAACCATGGAAAAATATTTCCAAGTGTGCCATTTTAACCTCCAGAACACATGAGACATCATCATCACAACAAATTCACCAAATATAACTATGGTAGTTCCATCTATTCACAATTGCTAATTGTAGCCATGCATAATTTATAGGGGCCACTCGCATAGATGTAGAAGTTAAATATAGCCAGTTCTATTTTAATAAATAAGATATTTGTATAAAATGGAGTTTCCAACTCGTTATTTTCTAAGAGGAAGCATGTATAGAAAATAGGATCGATTTAAAGATCATGGATCGATTTTTTTTTAGGAAGAAGTGTAAATTTCTCTCAATGGTGAAAGATAAAGAAGAGTACCTTGGGATAGAAAAAAAATTGATATCTTTACGATGTATATCCAAGAAGATTCAAATATTAATGATGCATGAGTCTATAAAACTCTTGATGTGTTGTGTTTTTCCTTTATGACTCCAAAAACATTTTACCAGACTATGTATATGGTTTTATTTGTTTAATAAATCTAGGGGAAACCATTAATGTCATGATCATGGTGCATGTATTGTGGTATATATCAAGAATATGTATTTCATGTTTAAATGGCCCATTTTCTTACTTAATCCTTTATATTTGTGAATAGTTATGTGAAGTATTTCTACATTGTTCATATTTGGGTGATTTCAATTGCCTTATGGTTCTTATTTAACCATACTCATAGGTATCTTATTAATTGTTGAATTCCATTTGCATAGTACATTTTCCTTCTGAAAGACTAAACGAGATTGCAAGATTTATTCATTTGGAATACCTTATTTTATTCTTAGGTGCGTTTTCTTATATATTGCTCATTTGCTCCATCCAAATAATGAGTTGTATGATACACTTGAAAAAATTCCTTGAGGTTGAAAGTATTATAGGTATGGTTGAAAGTATTAGAGGTATTATTTCCTTTTTCAGCCTTAAGTGTTTGCAATAATTGAGAGAAAATATTATAGGTTTTTGTTCCTTAAACAAAAAGTATTTAAATCTACAACAAAGTTTTGTTTTGATGCCTTGACATAATTTCCTAACTAGGAACATATCAAGGACTAACATAATCAGTGGTAATGGAAATCAAAACAATATCCTAACCATCCTAAGTATGCCATACACTCAATAAAAGGAACTTATGGGAAGGAGGAAATGGATATTGAGGAGAGAGAACCCCTAAGTTATGGAACAAATAGAATACCTTCCCTTATCCTTATGTTTTTATGTTTGATTCCCTGCTTAGAGATCCTTGTCTCCGAGTTATATTCCTATTTGCATGTTGAGGTTATCCTATGAGCTATTCCCTATATGTGAGAGAAGATTGAAATTTTGGGAGTAGTACACGTTAGTGGCTTAAGGTTGTGGATGGATGGAGACTTCAAGTTTGGAAGTGCCAACATCATAATCATGTATAATTATGTGTTTTTTTCATAAGTTTCAATAAATATCTATTATTTTCCCACCCCTGAGTTTGATTATCAATATACTTTTTTTCATTGTTGTAAAGGATGTTGACCCTCTTGATAGCTCAAATACAATTGTTTGTTTTTGTTTCATTCTTATGATTTGGTTTCCAATGATATAATGCCAATTAAATTTGAGGAAGGTTTGTCTTCTATTTGTGTGTAGGTGTGAAGGAAAGCTACATGGAAGCATTAGAGGAGAATAAGAAGCGAGGAAAACCACCATACTACTAGTTCATTCATCCCCTTTACTTTGTTCTTCCTATTTATCTTCTTAGACATTCATGCAATAGATTGAGTTCAGATTGATACCTTGGGGAATTATAATACTTATCTTTCCATTTATCTATTGGAAGATAATCCCTAGCTATTAGGTAAAATTAATTACAAGAAAAATGATGACTCCACTAGGGAATATTCCATGAATTATTCTTTGTAGGTCTCATTTTAAACTGTTGTTCTAGACTTAATTAGGTGTTCTAGGATCCATTGTGTCCTTACATTAGTATCCCTCCTTAAAATGCCTTGAAAACTTGCAATTTTCTAATCTTTGTATATTTTTTTATCCTCCAACAAGAGTCCACACTCGCTACAAATTCTACACACCCTACCTTCTAGTGAATTATAATGCAATTTCATCTTCCTCCATTTGTGTTATATCTCCCTCATCATCATTAAGGGAAATGTTGAAATGTGTATTGATGTCTATTAAGATGTCATGATGTCTAGTGGTCTCATTTATTGTTGTACACGCTTAGCCAAGAAAGTTTATAGACAGATTGAGTCCTACCTAGAAGAAGAATGATTAATACTCTTCATAACTCTCTATCTATTGAAAAAGGAGTTATAGCACATGCATCATGGAGTAAAATTCCCCTATTAGCACTCTTTATATAAGAGAGGTGGAAAAATATTTATCCCACATGCATCATGGAGTAAAATTCTCCTATTACTATTATTTATATATGAGAGGTGGAAAAATATTTATCCCACATGTATTATGGGATATGATCTTCCATACCTCTAGCATATATAATAGAGGTTAAGGAAACCCATTGCGTACATTGGAAGTTTGTGAAATATTGTAAAGATGTGATGCAAATATTATGTGGGGGTGCTAAAAGTTCATGTTAATGTTTTTTAAAGAATAAGAATATCAACCTTCTGTGGATAGTTTCCCATTTGGTGTTTTACCATGTAAAACCAGTCCTCTCTTCTCTCTTTCCTTTCGTACATATTATATTTATTATTTTATGCTTGTGTTGATAGGATAATAGAATAGATTTTGGTTATTTATTTACACATTAGTAACCTATTTTTACATGTTAATGAATATTTATAAATTTGTTAGTATATATATTTTAAGGCTCCCTTATCCCTTGAAAATCCCGAGATAAGACCCGCAGAACAACTAAATGGCGCTGGAGGAAAACATTTTAGGGGGATTTAGAGCATAATTGGTGACAGTGAGTAGAAAATTAGGCGCTATCTCAGATCAAGCGAAACACTGTCGATCTTCATTTTATCGAACATACAAGAAGAATCATGCTTGATAAAAGTGCAGGGCCTATACGACAAGAAAAAGATGAGTGTTAACACAAAAAAGTGTTCACCTAGCTCTACATGGTCTACACCACATACATACATAATATTCATACCATATTTCCATTAATTTTGACCTTCACAATTGTATTTCCACAAAAAATGGTCTAAAACATTATTATTTACTATGGTTTACCCTCACTCTCTCCAAAAAGGGTCAAAAACCCTAAAAAGGGTGTAAAAAATCTAAAAAAGAGAAAACCATAGGAAAATACCATGGGTCAGAAAATACGATGGGTAATCACATTGGGTCAAAAAACCCTAGATCCATTCTCTAAATACATTGTGAAGGGCTCTCCCAAAAGATATTTTTTCCATTATTTTGAGTATGTTGGGACACCTTTTTCTCTCGGGTATTCACACACCTTTTTTCCACCATATTTTTCCATACCATTCCCACTTAGTATGTCGAGACATTCTTCGTACACACATGGAGAACCAACCTGTGGAGAGGCGAACCACTTCCGAGATGACCACGGTGGCCCACTTTACAAGAAAGAAGGTATAACATTTGTTTATGTGTATTTTATTTAGTTTATCCCTCATATATATATTTGATTTTTGTTACTAATCTATTTTATTGTTTTAGTTTTGCATGAACTCTCCCTTGCAGTCCCATTGACATAAGGCTGGTGCTTTTGCATGTAACAAGGGAGAAATTCCTGTTACAGTTTTGGCGACTCTGCTGGTCGATCCTTTCAGATCCCTATTTTTGTAGGATTTCTACAGTCTAGTCTTTAGTTTCTGCCTTAAGCCATCACCGATCAGGCCCCCACATGACCAATCCAAAACTTCTTTGCATCAGTGCCTGTTCCCTCAGCCCGTGCTGACTCTAACTTTTTTTTAAATTTTTTCCTGTTTGGCACCATTCGCACCTATCGGGCTAGAAGCCATGACCCAATCACTCATTTCCACCCGATAATTGTGACCTAGGTCATGAAATGTTGGGTGCAATCTTGAATTAAATTAATACCAAAATGTTTGGCTGTGTTCTATTATCTTGAATACACCTAATATTTAATTATCAACCGAGGTTGGTAGACTTCGAGTTGCTACAAAATATATGCAAAGGTAGAGGGGTTCCTAGGGTGTTGTAGAAATACTTTAATAAACAAAATATTGAAAAATATTCAAAATGAAAAACTGAGTCAAATTCCTAAATTAGTAATATGGTTAAACTAAGAAAAAACATAAGACTAGGACAATATCAAACTATGTTGTTTTAACTAACAAATGGAAATATAAAAAAAAATTATTAAATAACTTCAAGGGATAACTATTCACAGAAAATACATATTTGAAAATATAATCACAACAAATAGATAATCCATAAACAAATAATTTCTGACTAAAAATATATTATCAACAGCTACTTAAAAACTAGGGTTCAAGAAACGCTTAACAAATAAGTAAATGAGAAACTGAATACAGAAAAGCAAGTAGAAAACTTAATAAAGATAATTAAATAAAAAGCAAGTAGAAAACTTAATAAAGATAATTTTAAGTTCTTTTCTACAAGTCTTTTCAAATAATCACAAAGTGAAAGAAATAAATCTTACTAAAATTGATAAAATACTAGTGTACTAGTAATTAACACCTTTAACCCTACAAATCCAAATACAACAAAATAAATCAAACATAATTTCGAAACCTTACAACAGTATTATAGAAGAAAATCGGAAATTAAAAAGAACAAAATCACAATGCATAATTCAAAGCATGAGTTAGAAAGAGAAGATTAAAAATAAAGCTTAATAAATACTTTAAAACAATCTAATCTATGGTTCAAAACAAAGATATAATTATTACCTAATGACTCTAATCAAGGCATAATAAAAAACAAAGAAACAGAACTGGAAAATAGATTTAAAAATAAACTAAGAACACTAAAGGTCGGATGGAAGACTGGACAACAATTTGGAAAGAAGGTCCGAATGGCAGTCTAGACACACAGTCCGAATGAAAGATTGGATACCAAAAATAATAAAAACAGACCTAAATGATTTAATCATCAACTGATTTTTTGCATATGAAAACAAGATGCATGAAGACAGAATTTAAACCTAATTAATCATCATATTGAACAGTAAAATAAAAAAATACACTACATGGAAATAAGAAAATCACTGTGGACTAATAAACAAAATTGGAATTTGAATTGCATAAATCTATAACAGGAATAAAGAAAGCTTAATCTATCTAAAAAACAACCTATTCTATGTATTGATTTAAATTCTATCTAAATCGACAGAAACAATCTATTTAAGTTCTAGTTTAAATTGATAAAAACAACCTACTCTATGTGCTTCAAAATAAGACTGAACAATAAACTAGAAATGAAAGCACTAAACGCAAATCTGAAAGCAGGCTATATGTGACCGACCATTTATAAACAAAAAAATACATTAACATCATAATATAAATTTTATTAACTACAACAAATGCATATTACAAGAAATAGAAAAAATAAAGGATTACAAAAACTTAACTACCTAAACAAATTGGAAATAAAACTACTTATCTGCACGATGAGATAACAAAAATGTAAGCAGGAATATTTCACCTTCTGCAGACAGAAGCTGTTCCTCTCGTCTGAATGGTTTAGATCTAGAACAAATGAACGACAAAGGATGAAGAACCTCCCTACATATCATAGATACCTGGAATGCCTACTTCGACAGTAAACCTATGTACCTGCAATCATATTAAACACGCAAACACATCAAAGCTACCATAACATAATCTATTAATCCATGTCAGTGACTAAGGAATCCAACAACATTTACATGTGAAATCAAACAACAACAGTAATGTGGGATGGAAATCAGCTTTGCATTAGAATAAAATGGAGAAGTCAACAACCAATTAAGCCTTAGTGTTGACATGCATCTCCATGAAACCAACACTTCATCCCCATAAGCTCGAACTTTTCTCTCTATGCTCTCCAAGGGCTTGGGCGAAGTGGTCAATCCAATAGAATAACAATACCTCTATAGTTCTCCCCTCAACCATGGACATGAGCTTGTATTTATAAGGCTCAATGGATAGGAATGGCTGAGAGATTTGTGGATGAGGTGGCCTCTAAGATCCTATGATGGGGGATCTCGAGCTCAACTGAACCAGAATGATAGGGATAAGAGAGGACACGAGGCTCATGATCTAGAAGCCTCGAGAAACCTCTCTTTTTCCCCATTTTACCCAGGGTACCTCCTTTTTCCTCTTATGACAGAGCGGTTCAGGTTAAAAATGCTTATGGGATAAAGGCTATAAGTGGTGGCACCGCTTATGGTAAACAAGGTATAGGTGGTGCGAGTAAGGTACCGCTCATGGATAACATGGAAAGCACGGTGCTGAGTCTTTTTATAAAATATTGACAATCAACATGGGTTTTCTCTCCAAGTGCTGGGATTTAAGGGAAAATATGTAAGTCAAAGGTCTTATGACATGGTGGTGATAGGATTTTGGTATAATAGGATGCCCCCCAAAGCATGAGTTTTAGAGAGATACGATAAATGAGAGCTTTGAGAGAACAAGTCGTCGCTACGAGGTGAAAATGTTAGCTAGATCGAAGCATGTAGTCAAGTAGGCATCTGTAGTACATCAATATTTTTGACTCATAGACACAAGTAACCAACTCATGGCTGTAGACCAATACAAGGTAGATCCATGGGAGGAATAAACAAGCATGGATACTAGAATACACCATAGATCCATGTGATAGAGGACTCAAACTTGGACATAGATACCAGACATACAATGTAGATCTATGTCATCTAGATGCAAATTTGAGCATAGCCACGACCATACAAATGTGGATCCATGCTAGATATACAAAAATCCATCGCAACCTGGGGAAAAGCAATGAGCACTTTAAACAAATAGCCAGGGTCTTCGTCTCGTCTTCCACAAAGTACGATTCTATCCATGTGATTACAATGATCTGAAGTCAAACATGGTAGAAACCACTTGATCACCAGCCAATGATATGAACTGTTAACAAGTACGAGGGAGATCACCATTGATGTCAATGATTCCCAAGGTACCCTAGTACAATCCACTGAGTGTGAATAGATGTCCTGATGTCGAACACCCAGTCGATTCAGTTGATCAAGGCCAATGATGTGAACCTATGTCGAGAGCGAGAGAATCTGTCATTAAGGCATACAGATCTCAAGGTACTAATTTTTTGTTTCTAAGACTATTTCCTGGATGATGAGATGACGTCGATGGGAACAGTATCGTCGAAGGAGGGCCATGATGAGTCCCACATCGATGACACGAAACTTGGAACATATTTCTAGAATGATGTGAATGTAGTAACCATAGGACTGACTCAAAAGTACTGACACAGAGACTATTTTGACTGCATAGGTAAACTTCTTCAACTTCCCTTTGAACATCGGGCGACACAACACAAGACTTGGTAGCATGACTAGACGGGACGGACACACAATGCAACAGTGGACAATGCATTCTTTTGAAAGACTGAAAGGAGTGGCATGACTCATGAAAGTGGATCGTCACGGAGATTAGATGAATACCCAATTGACTGACATGATGTGCAGACAAGTGCCATGTTCAAAGGTAATGACAAACTACTATCATTTATTTGCAAAATGATTCCCTTCCCATTTCCCCCATCATGATTGATGAGTGCCTCTTTTCTGTTCTACGAGTTCAAAGATGGTAACAAACACTCGGTATAGCTTGTCTGAAGACAAGTCTAGACTCATATGTTTTACGAACTCGAGAGAGGAGGGGTTTGTTCCCAAAACATGTCTCTCAATGTTTAATTTAACGAGTCCAATGAAAGAAAACTCGGTATCATTCACATTTAGAGAGTTTGAATGATCACAAAAGAAGACTCCAGAGAGGTCCTTTTTCGTATGATTTAGTCTCTAGGGCCCGAAAAAGTGTAAAATCATACCTTAGAGAACTCTTCCAGTCATGATTGGCTGGAGTGTTCCTTTTTCATAAATAGTCTGTCTGAACTGAAAAAGAGATAACCTACCATCGGAGAGATGACTCTTCAAATACTTTAATGAGTGTGAAGAAGACAATATCACTCGACAATATTTTCATATTTAGGGAGCCTAAAAAGAGTTTAAAGAGGACTCCATGAGGTTTCTTTACACAATATCAAGTTTTACTAGCCTAGAAATAATCGGAAACAGACTCAACGATATTTTCATGTTTAAGGAGCCTGAAAAGAAGTGAAAGAAGACTCCATAGGTTTCTTTACAGAATGTCAATTTTTACGAGCCTGGAAAGAATCGAAAACGAACTTGGACCTTTGATACTAGGTTTAAGGAGCGTGACCAAAGTCTCATAACAAATGCTCATCGACTTTTTCTGTTTTATGGAAGTACGAAAAAGTGATAAACAAACTCCCAAAGCTTTTTGCTATGGTGCTTCTATCCTGTAATCAACTAAAAAACAAGCATTAAATGCGCTCATGACGAACATTCAGGGATTACAATAGATAAATTTTGAATAAAAAGTGATTTTAAAGCAAAACTATGATATATCAAACCCTAAAAATGTGTATATAAGTCATGTAAATAGTAAAAAATCAAATCATTTTACTATTTACCTATAGTGGAGAGCATTTGGAGCATTTTCCTAGTAAGATCTTCAGCAGTTGATACCAGGAGTTTTCACTGCCAGATTTGAACACTGTCAGTTGCAGGTAACAGCTAAAACCTTACTCTTTCCTTTCATAGTCTTCATTTTGAGTTTTGATGGGGTTTTGGGCTTATAGGGATTTCCCTAAAACCATGGAAATGGGCACCACACATACCCCTTGCAGGATACGTGGTGCCCCGCTAGAACCGCGCCTAAAACACAGCTGACAGGAGATGCCACCGCCTGTTTCCAATGGTGCACAGGCGGTGCCGGCCGTGGATATTTCAAACTAATAGCACAAGAAATAATAAACCATTCTTTTGATTTTAAATGATTAGAGATGATTCTAATGGGTGCTATGATTGTTTTATATTTTTATGTTAAGTAACAAGACCTAGATATTCTCATGCAAATGTTGGAGTAGCGTGACCTGGGGGAGCCTCCCCATTGGATAGGCGAGCTGGAGCCCACTTTTAACCACAGGGTGATGATATCACCAGGGAGCTAGAGGAAAACCTGGAGAGGTTGACCTTCGATATCCCAGATGATTCCATTGATGACCTCCCTCCGAGGTATCAGAGACCTACGGCTAGAGTCTCAGGTCGATTCAGTAGGCTGCTATGTAGAGTAGCTCAGGAAGTGATGTGCTACCATGAGCATCACTAGAGATTGTGTGTATGAGATATCTACTGAAAGCTAACAGCTTTAGGATTTTGTGTGGTGATTTTGCCTAAAATCCTACATGCTTCAGATGAGGTATCGTGACCTATTTTTTGTAAACTTATTCATATATATATATATATATATATATATACAGACTTATACCTGGTGTTTATATATCTCAAATGGTGAATGTATTTTACATGAGTTTTATGTGTCTTTAAATGTTTATTTACAATAGACCATGTTTGATTTCAATGTCATGAATGGGCAATAAGCCAATCTAGGATGTAATTAGCCAATGAGTCAGCAACTACATTATGTTCCCTAGGGATATGCCTATAAGAGATGGTTTCAAATGATCTTTCTAACAAATGTACTCTCAAGAAGAGGAGGAGAAGCACATGGTTTCTAATGGTGTAGACATGGTTCAGATGACAAACCACAAGTTGTGAGTCCATCAAGACTACCAGATTGTGAACATCTTGGGAGGTAGCTTCAGTCAGAAGACCGATGACTGCTTGATACTCGACGATGTTATTGGTAGCGGGACCTATACAAACCACTCCTGAACTGACCAAATATTTAGCCAGGGAATAGAGGACCCAAGCAGCTGAGATGATATTCAAGGTATGGCGGCAAGCACCATCAGCGAAGGCGTTGAAAGCCATCTGCATGACCAAAACATGGTATAAATAGACACGGATAATAAACTCAAAACCATCTTGAAAATACTAAAAAAACATTGAAATCCAAGCAATATACATATATACAAGATACTATCCAAGAAATACCTAGGCATAGTACCTTTTCAGGTACAACCCATTGTGAGGTTTTCCTAAAGGGATTCCATCATAATCAACAAGCTCATAGGCTCCTTTCTCTAAAACCTTAGAAATGACAAAAGGTCCGTACCACATGGAATCGAACTTACCCTTCCCTAGTTTGTCATATCTTTGATCATAAGTCAAAACTAGGTCACCCTCGTTGAAGCACGAGGTTGGATGGATTTATCATACTGCACCTTGGCATGTTTCTTATGTGCCTCATTAGCCAAGGCAGCATCTCTTTGAGTCTCGTCAAGGTTATTCAAGTACAAAAATCTTTCTTCCTCTGCGGAAGTGTCTGGGAGAAGTTCGACGGCAAGTTGTAAGGATGGAATCTAACATTGAATTGGTAAGACAACTTCGAGTCCATAGACAAGTTGGAATGGCATGAAACTAGTAGTTGTTTTCATAGAAGTTCGATAAGCCCAAAGAGCGGAGAAAAGAAAGTGGTGCTAGTTGTATTTATGATCTCCAACCATCCGATGAAGCATAGTTTTTAAAACTTTGTTAATGGCCTCTACCTGACCATTAGCTCGTGGATAATATGGCGTAGAGTTTTCATGGCGAAAACCTAGCTTGGCACTCAAATTTTCCATCATTTGATTACAGAAATGGGATCCGTGATCAGTAACAATGGACTGCGGGACTTCAAATCTAGCTATGATATGATTGAACAAGAAGAAAGCGACAGTCTTACCATCTTCCGCATATGTAGGCATGGCCTCAACCCATTTTGTGAAATAGTCAATGTCTACGATGATGTAACCATGCCCCCTGGCTGAGGTATTCTTACAATGCATGAAGTCAATCCCCCATTTGGAAAATGGGCCAACGGCAATGATGGGGTGTAGCAAAGCAGGATGAGTGCGTTTTTTGGGATAAAAGTGTTGACAAGGTGGGAATTTCTTAACAGCCTCATGACAGTCTTTGAAGACGAAAGGCCAGAAATAGTCAGCGCAAAGGATTTTATGGGCTATAGCCATCCCAGCTAAATGACCGCCATATGCTCCAGAGTGTCAATCATTCAACACCTATTTAGCCTCCTCATGGGTGAGGCATCTTCGGATAATGGAATCAATCCCACGTCTATACAAGGTATCATTCAGGATGAGGTAGTATTTCATGTGGTGATGGATACGACGACGATCGTCATGGGATAAATGTGGCTGAAATCATTGTGTTTTGAGATAAATAAGTAAATCTCCATACCATGGATCGGTGGTGCTAATCAGGAACAAGAATTCATCTGGAAATGAATCACTGGGCTCAGATTCCATTGAAGCACAGGGAAGGTCACACATGAGCTCGGAAAAGAGCAAGGATTTCTTTGATGTGGCTTTGGCAAATTCCAGATCAAATTCCTGAAGTATGACTATCCAGTGGGAGTAATTTCCCCTGAGCACTTGGCGAGTTAGGATGTAATACATCGGGTTCTGGTCTGCCAATATAGTGGTAGTGCGGAGAAAAATGTAGTGACGAAATTTTTGTACAGTAATGACTGTGGCCAATGCTAACTTTTCCACATGTGAATAGTGAGTTTCCAAATCCATGAGATTCTTACTGGCGTAGTAAATCATGTGCTCCTGACCGTTGGGATTTTCCTGAACTAAAACCATAGAGATGGTAGTAGCGAAGGCTGTAATATACAGAAGAAAGTCCTTTGAATAATCCGGGGGGTGTATCATGGGTGAATGGGTTAGAGATTGCTTAATATTATCAAAGGCACATTGGGCTTGGTCATCCCAGAAGAACGGGGTGTTATTCTTGAGGAGACGCATATAACCATGTGTTTTCTCTGTGAAATTGCACATGAAACGATGGAGAAAGTTTGCTTTCCCTTTCAAACTTTGGATTTCAAGGAGATTAGTTGGGGCTGGTAGAGCTAAAATGGCGGCATTTTTTAGAGGATCAATCTGGATGCCATCTTTGGATACCACAAAACCTAGCAGATGTCCCGTCTCAACAAAAAAAACACATTTATGCGGATTGAGCTGTATATTATAATGACAACATCTCAAGAATATCTCTCTAAGATGACCAGGATGGTCCTCCCGTCGCTGTGAATGAGAAAAAAGGTCGTCAAGGTACGGTTCAACAATATGTTTAATATCGTGAAGCGCATAGGACATCGCACGCTGGAACGTGGCTCCAACATTTTTCAAGCCAAAATGTAACTTCTTATATGCAAAGGTTCCCCATGGGAAAATGAATGTCGTCTTATGCTGATTGGCGGGTAATATATCAATCTGATTATAGCCATAGAAGCCATCCATAAATGAGAAGATGACACTTCCAGCACAGTTGTCGATAATCTGATCGATGTGCAGAGTAGGAAAGTTGTCCTCTGGACATGATTTATTCAAATTCCTAAATTTGATACAGACTCTAATGATGCCCTACTTTTTATTTACAGGGACAACGTTCAATACCCATTCTGTCAGGGGTACAGGATAAATAAACCCAGCTTTGAGAAGTTTCTTAATTTCAGCTTTAATAGCTGTGGCCTTCCGAGGATGGACTTGCCTTAGTTTTTTCCTGACAGGTTTAGCCGTGGGATAGGTTTTAATCTCATGGACCACAATGGACAGGTCAATCGCCAACATCTCTTCATAGGACCAGGAAAAAATATCACGGAATTCTTTGAAAATTGCCTTGTATTCTTCAGATTCATTTGCCGAGCTATTCTGCCCAACATGAACATGCTCGATGGTATCAGGCTTGGCTGATATGTCAATCGGATTCGTCTGAGTAATATTGCAAATATTTCCTTTAGAATCTATATCTTGCAACAATATGGGACTTTGGGGTACGTTGACAATATTAGTAGGAAACATGGATGCATAATCATGGTTAACCATATTGGTGTTGGGGAGGAACATGGATCTATGATGGTGATCCTCCCAAATGGACTCATCTGTATTCATGATCTCTATAATGGACTCATCGGAAGGAAAAGTCTTAGAGAGATAATCTAGAATAGGAAGAGAAGGTTCTAACCAGTATGGTAAATGGTAAGGATCTGAAGCCACTAGATGAAGGTCATCAGTGTGATCATCAGAAAAGGTTTGAATGGTGTCATACATTGCTTCATGTGGACTCAACGAGGTGGACTCAACAACTTGTTTTCCCTTAGGCTCACAATCAAATGAGGCGATCATATGGAATGTCGCAGTATCTATGTTAGGAGGAGTAGATGGAAAAATCCCCATAAGGGATGAATCCTTCAACATGCCTACCCCAATCGACTGGTAAGGAGGAGGGGACTAGCCTAACATGGGGATGTTATTAGCCATGGAGGTAGCAACATCCGGCGTACAGAAATCAAGATAGTCAATGGTAACAATTCTCCCTAGATGTAAAAATTGGACTGTTCAGAATACTGTTGAAGCGACAGCAGTCATGGCATATAACCAATTTATTCCTAGAAGGAGGTTGTAATCTAATGGGGTATCTACCACTTCTACTTGAATGGAAACAATTTTTCCCCCAAGCTCGAGCGCTAGGGCTGATATGAGACCATGGGTCTGGAAACCCTGTCCATCAAAGGCCTTGAGAGTTGTAGGTGATGTTACAAGCTTGGGAGAGCCGAGAGCTTTCCAACAAGACATAGACAAAACCGAAGTTGAAGATCCTTCATCTAGAACCGTACGAAAAACTTTCTTTCCAACTACTTTTGTAATGATCTGAAAAACAAGTTTATGAGGTAACCTAGACTTATAGTTCTCAACATTGAAATGAATCAAGTTAGTATTATCCAGGTCTAAAGCTCCTAATGCCGTCAACAAGTTTTTGCGCTGTGTAGGGAAACTTTGGAGTACCTCTAAGGTATACATTGCACAAGGTGCCTGAGCGAGATCTTCAACTACATTATAAAATTGAGCAGCTCGAGCATTGGGGTTAAAGAAAACCTTCCTAAGAGTACTTTTGGGTGGACGCAAAATCATGTCGAGAGTAGGCTTCTCAATAGATAGGGGGACAGTAGACGAGGATTTAGGAGAACTAGTAGAGGGAGCTTTCCTTGAAGAAGAATGATCTTCTTTCTTGTCTACGGGTTTGTCATAATTCTGACTTCAAGTTTGTAGATTAATGGTATTCGAGGACATCATACGAATTTCCTTTGATGAACTAGAGTTACCTTGATTAGACATGTGGTCTATTAGTTGTTGTTGAGAGGGAAAAGGATCCGTGAGTATTGCGGGTGCGAGATTTGATTTCAGAAATTGAGAGATTTTGTCCCGACAGGGACACTCTTTTGAGAAATGGTCACCTCCACATAGCAGACATGGATATTTTGCCTTTCTTTTCCCTTTATCGTTGTCACTGTTGGTTGGTCTTGGATTCTCCTATTGGTTTCCGGGTTTTTTATTTTTATTTTTACCCTTCTTCTTATTATTACCCGAGGTTTGAGTACTTTGAATGGAATTGACCTCGGTGGAAACCTTAGGAGTCGAAGGAGTGGGGGTGGAAGTTTGGGGTTGCTTGGTAGGTTTTGCTGCTAACGGGGACTGGATTGAACCAACAATACCATCAACAGTTACTTCTGCTGGTGGCTTGGCAGGATCGGTGCTTGGGCGAGGAGCTTGCAGAATAAGGTCATAAAGAGTTCCAGACTGGGAATAAACCAAGTCTAGATACTGGGCTCGAATAATAGCCTTCTCTTCAGTAATGGCACCACCCATAGCCACATCTCAGGTGATTGGAGGCAACAAATATTTGGTAAACCAATCAGCTAATAACTGATCCAGAATATGGGCCTTAATAAGCCTTCTCCACCTTCTCCATTCATGGATATGATCAGATATATGGGTGGAGGTGTTCTGTCATAGAGAGGTTAAGAGATCAGTACCTGTTTCATAACGGATAGGGATATAAAAGTGTGTAAGAAGCACGGTTGCCAATGAGCCAAAATCCACAAACGAATGTTGTGGGAGTTCAATGTACCACTTTGCAGCCGTACCGGGCAAAGTTTGCTGAAAAAGTCGTAACCAAACTGAATCATCCATGAGGGAGTTTGAAGAACACCACAAATGGAATGTCATGATCGGATCGTCTCCCTGCTTCCCATCAAAATTCAGGATGTTCGATGGTAACTTTACCAGAATGGGAGGCCATGAGGGATTGTGTCGAATGGGGTCATTAATAAACTTGGACAAATCAGGTAATTCCAAAGTTGCTAGGAAAGGTAACTGACGGTTGGGTTGCACATACTGGTAATATTGATATGGCATATAATTACCAGTAGGACCATAAGTGGACTGATAAACAGGTTGTTGTGAAGAATAACTAACAGAAAATCCACCCGTAGGGGGTTGATTTCCAGGATTAGGACCATTAGAACCACTAGGGCCTCTGGGAGGAGGACCACCAGGGCCCCCAGGACCACTAGGACCAATGGGACCACTAGGACCACTAGGACCACTGAGACCACCAGGAGGTGTACCACTAGACCCTCTAGGGCCATTGGGTGGTAAAACTCCAGAGCCTCTGGAACCACTAGGAGGAGGGCCATCCAACCCTCCAAGGCCATTAGGGGGAAATCTACCAGCCCCCCCAGGACCATCAAGACCATTAGGAACATAAGGAGGAAAGCCACCAGGCCCTCCGGGACCATTAGACCCCCCAGGGGGAGGACCACCATGATGATCCTCCAGCACCTCCCGCAGTATATATGGGTATCCCTCCCATAGCTGGCATGTAAGACCAGTTAGGTTGCCCCCATGGCGTGAAAGTATTACTAGGATATGGAATCCCAGTATATGGCATTCCTATAGGGTCAGGTGGATGATTAATGTTTCCTATAGGTATTTGATAACCATAACCTCCAGGAGATTGAATGGTTACAAGTTGTTCTCCCAAGGGATGACCTAAACTGGATGGGGGATTAACCACATTAGTATGGGTGGGAGGGACATAAAATGTAGATTGTTCTATATTAGAGGTTTGTCCTTGACTAGGTACAATTTTGGTGCTAGATAACGTAGGTCATGCTGAGGGTTCCCCATTGGCACTAGAAGGTAATGACGAAACAGGAATTGAAGGTTGGGTCTCAGGTGCAAAAGACTTGGGAAGATTAGGAACATACATAACATAGGAGGTGGTGAGGTTGATATTTTGACCTGGGTTGTGTGGTGTTACCGTGCGATCTATAATCGGTTCAATGGGTCTCATAAAATCAATAAGTGAACGGTATTGCACAAGAACAGATGTGGAATGTGATGGTGGTGTGCCTAATAATTCATCTATTTTCCTGTCAATCTCCTCTGGACGGAGAATGGCAGCGTTGTATTGCCTACGTTCTTCTTCATCTTTAGAAGAGTTTAAACGGGTGCCAAATGAGGCAATGGCCTGTCCTACAGGGGTGTCCCAAAATAGAGCATTGGGACCATAATCCGGACGGGTAGTATCATCAACATGACCTTCCATGGGAGAATGGAATGATGTATTTCCCAGAGAAGGTTTTTGGACCAAGGGAGACGAGTGTGAAGAATATGGTCCTCCACTTTCTACAACCACATTATCTCCCACTTGGGAGGTGATAGCAGCTCCTTGGTCGATAGCTTCCATTTAATTTTCTCCTGAACTAGGAATAAAATCAAGTGGCAAGCCCCATACTCTTATGGACTGTCTTAACTCAACCAGTTTGTATAGTTCCTATCTAACCTAGGGTCTGAAAAATTAGAAAACACACCAAAAAATTTCCCTACACAAGCTATAGGTCAAAACAAGAACACTTAAAATGATAGGAGGAGTTCAAATGGTCAGGTCTCTCACCAGGATTGCCAAGAAGGTGCCACTTGTGATATACCTTGAGGGTATGTGTGTAGTAATCTCCCCGAATGCTATTTTCAGTGTATGGCTCCAAGAAAGACGGCCAAAGGGATTTTCTCAGATGGATAAGGTATCCTGGTGGGGTCTCCCGATATACTCAAGGTACGCGGGAGCTCGAATCAGTAGTAGTGATGTCTAATGCATAACCGTACACAAGGGGCCTTCCGATATACAATCGAGTACGTGAAGTACCTTTCTATATACCTCAAGGGTACGTGAAAGGCCGTTCGATATACTGACGATACGTGGAAGAACCGCGCAAGTCCCGGGATGTAATGCAGACAAATAACGATAACTCCTACGCTTAACGACACCCGAACATGTCTCTAACTAATCACTCCAATTGCTATGTAAATTTTAACCTATAACTACCATTAATTTTAAAGTGGATGGTTAGGTGAATGCATGGTGTTTTGACAGAAAATTAAAACCATGCAGTATGCTTATGCAAAATATTTCACTTTACCGTTCAGTATGCCTACCTACAGGAGGGCAAGAGAGTGTTTTATTTTGTTTCAAAACCAAAAATATTTCCAAACAACAATCTTGAACACAAAATCAAAGACAAGCAACACTTTCCAAACCGATTTCTCTTTTAAAAGCAATAACAAGGGGAAGAATCTCTTTTCCTAAAAGGAAAACAAGAAGCACACTACATGCAAATGCACTCTATCTTCAATTTTCTTAAAACATAGGCAAATCTAACTTAAAACTACCATATTTTTTATTTTGACGAGATAGTACTAAATGCATAAGAGACGAAAGAACGTGAAGAGCCCGAAAGCTTGTAAAGCCAATCAGAGATCCAATGGCCAACACTCAATGATGATAACCTAATCTCAGTCAAAATTTTTCTTTTTTAAAGGAGGAAAAAGAAATTTTCTATACAAACAAGAAATGAAACCTAGAAGCTAATCCAATGTTTTTCTTCCAGTCTATATCACAGAGATGAAAAGAGATCTTACTAATAGCCTAAGCTTTTAAAAAACAAGAAGTCCTTTCACAATCACAACCAACAAGCACCAAAGTGAATGAACAATTAATAAGCCTAATCTAGATTTTGAATTTTCCAATCAAACCAGTTTTTAACCATAAAACTTCAAACCACAAGCATCAGATTCTGACACATAAGCCTAACAGTGCAGGGCTGAAAGCAAATCAACTCAAATTTTTTGCAAAATATGAGGAGAAAGAGGTCTTGGAATGATGCCTACCTGGCACCGTGCTGGATAGATCTTGATAGAGCAGTTCTGGACCAACACCTCTTCTCGCCAATAGGACTCAAGCGGTGGCACCGTGGGCTGCTAACTAGATTCAGGCGGTGGCACCGCTTCTCGCCCACTGCATAAGCGCAGTTTCCTGTAAAAATCCAAAACACATAGAGAACAAAATATCAAGTTAGAAAAATACCAAATCAAGGTAAAAACTGATAGATTGAAAGTGAGAAAGAGCATATAAGGTTGAAAATAATTCAGATCTAGACAGATCTGGAAGTTTCAAACCCAAATCCACTGAGTCAGATAGCAGATCTGACTGAAGAGAGTTGGAGAAGGAGCCTAGATTTGGAAAAGAGTTGAAGAACTAAGGAAGATCAGATCAACTGATACATATATTCATTCCCCAATGGAGTCACCATATTTGTAAGTAGGAATATTTCACCTTCTGCGGACAAAAGCTATTCCTCTGGTCTGAATGGTTCATATCTAGAACAAATGAACGACAAAGGATGAAGACCCTCCCTGGATATCGTAGATACCTAGAATGCTTGCTTCGATAGTAAACCTATGTACCTGCAATCAGATTAAACACGCAAACAAATCAAAGCTACTAGAACATAATCTATTAATCCATGTCAGTGACTAAGCAATCCAACAAAATTTACATGTAAAATCAAACAACAACAGTAATGTGGGATGGAAATCAGATTTGCATTAGAATAAAATGGAGAAGTTTGCAGCCAATTAATCCTTAGTGTTGACATGCATCTCCATGAAACCAACACTTCATCCCCATAAGATCCAACGTTTCTCTCTATGCTCTCCAATGGCTTGGGCCAAGTGGTCAATCCAACAACATAACAATACCTCTATAGTTTTCCCCTCAACCATGGACATGAACTTGTATTTTTAAGGCTCAATGGATAGGAATGGTTGAGATATTTGTGGATGAGGTGGCCTCTAAGATCTTATGATGGGGGATCTCAAGATCAACTGACCCACAACGTTAAGGATAAGAGAGGACATGAGGCTCATGATCTAGAAGCCTCGAGAAACCTCTCTTTTTTCCCATTTTACCTAGGGTACCGCCTTTTTCCTCTTATGACAGAGAGGTTTAGGTTAAAAACGCTTATGGGCCAAAGGCTATAAGCAGTGGCACCGCTTATGGTAAACAAGGTACAGGTGATGTGAGCAAGGTACCACTGATGGATAACGAGGAAAGCACGGTGCTGAGTCTTTTTATAAAAGATTGACAATCAACATGGGTTTTCTCTCCAAGTGTTGGCATTTAAGGGAAAATATGTAAGTCAAAGGTCTTATCACATAGTGGTGACAGGATTTTGTTATAACAAAAAACTCATATGAAAATAGAACCACGGATTGTTGAGGGGCCCTCTCAGCAACGACGAGAAATGGCTGGCGAATGATTTCACGTGCAGTCATAAAAAATAAAGCGTAGAGTTCTTATTAAACAAAAGGAACATAGTTACAATATCCTTCCCTCAAAGAAAACTAACTATCTATCTAATGGATTGATCAAACAACTCTCTCTCTGCATAGAGGTGTTTATATACATAATGCTTTCAAGAAGTTGAGCAAGTTGACCCTTTAGTGGTCGACTGCTCTTCTAAATTTAGTCAATCATAAAGGCAATAACAGTTTACAAGCCACTGCATAGGCATATCCCTTCTTTGGTATAAGTCTGGGTTTCTTCATTATGAACGTGGCATACAGACTCCCTTGCAGCGTGGTTGATGGTGGCATGTTGGGAAACAAAGAATACACAGCAGCGAGTCTCTAGAACGAGAGCTCCTTCTTTATCGTGAACAAATTTCCTCAGTGTGTGATGTGGCATACAACCCCTCCTTTGGTGCAACTGACAGTGTGGTGTTTGACGTAGACAATGTACATGATGGCGAGTTTCTTAAAACACAAGTCCTTCATCAGCGTGAATAGACTCCAGATGTGGTGGACAAACTGGCATGAGGGAAATCTTCCAGAGCACAGGTCGTTCATCATTTTAAATGCGCAGACTGGTGGCAAATTCAGAAGAGGCCACAAACGATTCTAAAATAGGAGTGTGCCTTCTTTAAATGCATGGACAATGAGCAGCTTGGTGCACCGGCGATCCTTCTAGATTGCTGATTATGCTATCACCTAGGCACGTGGTCAACAAAATGGTTTGCATATTGCTTCAACGTTTAATGCCTAAAAGGAGTTATAGACAGCACGCAACTGATGAGCGATCTGAACGAAAAACTCAACAGTGAGCTGGACGAAGAGATGCATGATGAACTGGACAATGATTGCATAGATTGGGATGAATAACAAGTTGAACGTGTTTTGTTGATAAATTCGTCCAAAAGAATTATAAAATATGCAAACAAATACATAGATCAACAAATACATCAAATATGCTTTAAATAATATAGATTTAAGTCAATAAAATCATAAAAATGATATTCATAATCAAAGTTGAATAAACATTAAATTTTCTCTTACTTTGTGCCGAATAACAGCCTGCATGACATAAAATACATGAAAGATAATAAAATATGCATTTAAATGTGTTATGTTAATGCCAAAAATGATAACAAAATGAGGCTCAACATGAACTTAGCCTTGATACGTGTGACCTGGCTCATAGATCCGGATCGCGCCTGTCCTGACTGATAGAGCGAACCTAGACTCCCTTGTGACCCTTTTCCAAGCGACTCAGTAGCGTCCGACTCTCTATTAGGAGCGACTTGGTTGTTCTTTTTCTAGATCACCTTTTCCTCCATGTTCTGTGTGACCCTGATCACATCTGTTCCTTTCACATGCATGACTGCCAGTTTACAATATGTTTCCTGTGCCTAGTTCAGACCCCTGTGTGTTCCAACCTTCTGTCCAGACCTATTTTTTTGTCCAGACCTACTCTGTTATAACCCAATTCTTGTTTTCTGCAAAAATCCCTCGTTACTCATTCATTTCAAGGTTGGAAGGAATTTTTTTACATACAAGTGCACAAACACTCACACCATTAGGTGAACACACTTGGTTCATGACCTCGACCAGAGCCATTTAAAAGAATCAATTAACATAATAACATTCGGTTTGGGACATAAGTCCCATCCGCTTAACTGTGGGAAGTACTTGGGCATGTTGCTGCTGCAACATTTCCCAAAAATATTTTTTGGGAATATTTTTTGGCCCCCTTTGAAGATATTAGTTTTTCTCCTCAACTTTCTTGATTTTGATTTTTAGCCTTTGGGTTGTCTATCTATCATTAAGAGTTCCATAGAGTCTTTTTTCCACTAAGGAAGAAAGTGATTTTCAATCCGCTGCAACGGGTGTTTCCCTAAGTTCGAGCTGCTACAACGGATCCTTTTCCGACTTCAAGCCGCTACAACGGAGTTTTATTTGAGTGTGGGCCACTACGGTGGGCCTTTCTTTGTCTCCAAGCCACTGCAGTGGGTTTTTTTCCATTTGAGAGCCGCTATGGCGGACACATTTTTGTTTCATTGTCGTCATTGCGGATAGTTTTTCACGGTCGAGCCGCTATGACCAACGTTATTATTTTTGCACATCGACGTCCGTTTAATCCCACTACAGTGGAAATATTTGTAAGTCACGCCTACTATGGCAGCGGAATTCATGGTTCATTTTTTATTTGACCTCTGGGAGCCACTACGACGGGAGCTTCTTCTAGTTTGACCCGCTACGGTGGGTGGTTCTGCATTCTTGTCACAGATGTGTTGTCCGATGCGCTACCGCTATGGCAGAGGAATTTTCCCGTTAACATCCGATTATAGTGGGACCTACCATTGCGGTGGATTGTTGAATTTGGAGCCGCTGTTGCAGATGCATATTTGTTTCCTCTCCGATATGATTTTTACGGCCTAGCCGCAGAGCGATAGCGGATGAAATGTGAACTTGTAAGCTGGCAATTGCAGGTGGAATAGTTTTTCAAGCCGTCGTGTTGGGGAGTTTCCCATGATAACTTATGTTTTCCTACCCACGAGTGGTTAATGCCAATGGTGTTTTGGGTTCGCATGTGCAAGTTTTAATTCAAATATTTAAAGCCTAGAAAGCCTTTATTTTCCCAATTCGAAGTCTTTTACCATTTACATTACGAAGTCAGTGAAGAAGGTAAAGAGCTGATGAGTTTTCCTATTTTAGTTTCTCATACGGTTAGTAGTGATACGCTGTGGAGCTCTCATGGTGAAACATTTTGTAGGTGTCTTCGATTGTGCGTAGCTTCCGACTTGCCAGGTAATGTTTCATTCTCATTTTCCTTAAGTTGGTTGGTAGTTGGGTTGCGAATCTGTCCATTGATGTGCGGGGTGGTTAGTTCATGTTTTGGCCCTATTTGTTAAAGGGGTTTAAGCTTAGTTTCTTCTAGGTTTGGCCATTTCATTTTAGATTTTCCCCAGTAGAGACCCGCCAACAAATCCTGTCTACTTGTCCAGAGGTGTTTTCGCCCAACCAGCTAGGTTGAAGATGGTTTGTCAGGAGGCCGAACATTACACTGGTATGAAGCGATTCAACATTATCCTTGTTGGTTTAGGTGTTGGTATGGGCTATGGTTTCCTCATTATACGCAGAGCCCGTAAGTGGAAAATCCTTAGGTATTGGCCGTGGGATTTTTTGGCCTGGGTTTTTCCCCCTAGAGCATCGCCGTCGCGTTTTTGAAGCTCTGTTTCTCCTGTGAGAGCGAATCTATGGGGTTGAGTGGGTTTTTTTGCCACCAAATATAGAAGAGCACATATTTCTCAGTTGTGTTTTCCCGTATCCAGTGTCTGTGTTCAAGCTGTAGCCTCGACCCGTGCCTAGTATTGCTGGTTTTAATGGAGGAAGCTGAAAGAGTAAGAAAATTTATGTTTTTTTTGTATGTGGTTGGTTATGTATACATACACATTTTTTTACATTGATAGTCATAATTTGAAATATGAATTCTAAGACAAATATGTTTTTACAGGTACCACTCACTGTAGAAATCATGACCAAGAAGGCAAGGAAGAAGCTTAAGGTTGTTGATTACGATTCTAACACAGAATATGCAGAGGTCTCGATGGTGGTAAGGACTGAAATAGTGTATGAATAAATTAAGGCAATTATAGGAGCAGAGCATGAGCTAAAATGGGGTCAGATCTACCCCATGATGGTTGAAGGGAAAGTGCCAGAAATTGGTTTGGGAGACCTAGTTCTGTATGAGAACATATTGAGGTCTGGGATAACTAAGATATAAACAAGGATGAAGATTTTTCCCTGTGCAGAGGTCATTGGATGGATGTTTCCCAAGATAGACACAGTGGGAATGATGATAAATGATGAGAAGGGTCAGCCTGTGACATCTTTCGCACATGTGTTCATTTCAGAAGCCTACAATCTACCGAAAAAGGAGGTAAGTGTTACAACGGAGTGGGTTCTAAGTTTGAAGTTTGAGTATGCAGCCAATGCAAAGAAGATGGTGGATGAGGGGAAGACCTTCAGACATAAATAGTTAGGAGAATATGAGATGTCCCAGCTTAGAACCCCATTCAAGATAATAGAATTATTGTTGAGCAAGTTGTATGGTAGGGCTGATGGTAAGATGTATAATGTTGGTTGGATTCCCATCATGTACTACATGTCCATAAAGGGAACGATTTTTAACTGGGCAGATATAGCTACTAGGAACTTGGCCAAATGTGTCAAGGCAGCTCAAGAAGGCCTGAAATAGAGAAAATCAGAGTTTTTCATGTCATATTTTTTGATAGATTGCATACACTATAGACACAGGTTTGAGAAGCTTAACTGTGTATGGAAGGAGGGGAGGGCCCCCATATATGTTGCATACCAGATTATGGGAGCCCATAAATATCATAATCAATACCAACTGATATGTGAGGAATTCATCAGATCCCTGTATAAATTAATCTTTTTAGAAGATTGTCCATGCCTATCAGAAGGAGCTATCATGAATCCATAAAAGAATATGGAGATTATTTGTTCACTGAAGTTGGCACATATCTGAGAATGTATAGAGGCACAAAAGCACCCTCACTACTACCCAAGTTTGCAACAGACTACATAGTGCTTAAGGAGGAAGTTAGAAAAGTATTTCTAGATGGTTTTGGAAATCATTTATTCGATATAAAGAAAGTTGTGTTCCCACCTGTACCTTTCTATGTAGGGAGCTACAAGTTTAATGGGGTAAAGAGTGCTCCAGAATTTGTTAAAGAGTTGGGAATCTTTCATTTCAGAGAAGTGAGCTTTCACATAAATGACTCTCAAGGAAAGGTAGAAGCTCATAAAGCAACTCATAAGGTGAATTATGAGTATTCAGATTATGTAGACAAAGAGGAGCAAGTGTACATAAATATTTACAACATGGCCTCCTTGAGAAAAAGTTTGAAAAGAAAGGCCCCTGGAGTTAAAGGGAGCAGCAACAACAATCCAAAACCTAATGATAAAGAGTAGGAAGCTGCTAGATAAGAAAAAGAGGAGAATGCTCGAAAATAATAGAAGGTGAAAGGGAGCTTCTGGATGAAGAAAAGAAAAGAGAAACAAAGGAAGAAGCTACCAAAACAACAGAAGAAGAAAAAAAGAGAAAAATGAGGAGGCTATCTTAGAAAATCTTGCGCAAATCCAAAAGGATATAGCTCAAGAAGCCTTGAAAACTAAGTTAGGAATACAGGATATAGAAGAGTCCATAGAAAGGAAAAATCAAGAAAATGAAGAAGCAGTAGCGGTTGGAGATCAAGAGCAAATCCCTGCTCAGGATAGTATAGAGAACCCCCCATCCACATCCAGCAACATCCTTACTGGGGCCATGTTCCCATAGCTGCAATGGGGTTGATACCATTTACCCCATCTAAATAATATGATGTGGCATGCTTGGAGGATATTCGTTTTGATCCTAAGATGAAATCCATTACTTGGATACCAGAGAAAACCTTGAAGGTGGGGACTCAATCACCAGTGACCACAGTAACAGAGAGGACGGTTATGACGAAATTGGAAGAACACCCAAAGCAATTGGCTTCTATTGGCATTGCAAATGCCTATGCCAATGCTCACAATGTAGATAAGCTTCTAGAAAACATTGAGCAGTATAAGGGGAAGATGGTTAAAATGAAGGAGGTGTTGAGGAAAGAAGAGAAGGTGGGGAGAGATTCCAAAATAAAATATGAAGCTACCTTATTAGATTTTGAGAGGCTTCAACAGGGACACCAAATTTTGGAAGAAGAACATGACAGTTTGAAATCATCTAATGAAGAGTTAAGTAAGGAAAAAGTAAATTTGGAAAACAAGGTTGCAGAATTAGAACTGCAGAAGACTACTGCTGAGCAGAAAGAAAAATAGTATGAAACCCAGGTAGCATCATTGGAGGCACAAAAGGATTCATTGGAGATTTTGTTGAAAGTGGCAAATGAGCAGAGAACGGATATAGAGCCATTGATAAAGCATGCCCTCATGCTTAGACATAAAATTTACCAGATGCAGTTCCAGATATTGGAGGAGATGTTGAAGGTTCACTAAGTGGAGCTAGGTTGGAAGAGATTTTAGGTATAGCGTCCCATTTTAAAGATGAGACCCAGGATGTCTTGGAAATCCTTCAAGGGCATTTGACTTGGTTGTAAGCAACTAAGGAGCCTCCAGCAAATGCACCAATCAAAGACTCTGAGAGAGTGAAGCTAGAATATGAGCTGATAGAATTCGAAAATAAAACAACAGAGGAACTAATAAGGGTATTCCAAAGGACTAAAGACATTTGCACAGATTTCTGTAGAAAGGTGCTTACAACTTACAACCACGGGCAAACATATGCCAAGAAGAGGTTAGATGAATTACCAAAGCATGAAGAATACTTGAAACAACTGCAGGCTAGATGGAAGGAGGATGAATTGGGAATTCAGCTGATCAAAATTTTATATGAGAAAGTGCTTAAGAATATGATATCCTAGGTAGCGGTAAGAAACCATCTATTGGAAGATCAAATTCGATTGATTCTAGCTGGGATGGAAAATATAAAAGCTCAAGTTTCCAAGCATGAAGTCACTATCGAATTTCTAAATACGTCATAGTTTGAGACAATAGTGACATATGCCAATAATTGGAGGCAATTTATTAATGAGGTGGTTGGGCCCACTTAGAATGTTTTGTTTTATTGATACATATATTGTAATATTTAATTTTTGCTTAAATTAGCAATCTCACTAGGAGACAAAGTCGATTTTTGTAACTGATTTGTGTAAAGGAAGCCTAAAGGGCAAGGAAGGACAAAATACATTTCAAATTGTATAAATATAGATCAAGTAGATGGAGGAAAGGACTTTTCCATGCTATCTTTTTTGTGAGGTTTATTGTAAGAAGAACTACTTCCTTTTATAATGAAGAAGGCTATTTTTCTGTTGGAGAAGGGGCTGTGAAGTTTCAAATGCATGTTGTAGATTGGTTGAATGTTGAATTGTTTCTGTTTCAACTTATTCTACAAAGTGTGATATCATTCTAACTTATGAATTATTTCCATGTAATGAATGATTTTTCTATTATTTTTTATGAAACTTATGCAATATATTGAGTGATGAATGTTTTAATCAACAATGAGCTATCTCTTTGTTTATCTTTCTCTGTGTATTAATGTATTCTGAATTATGAACAAATACCTGTAATATTCTTTATGCATGTATTATATTACATTACTCATCATTAAATATAATCTTTCTCCCTGGGGATAGGTTAGATAGAACTAGTTAGCTTAGCATAGTCATTTTTTGTTTATGATTTAGAAGCAAAAGGGGTACTAAGATGAGAGGTAAGAACCTACACATCACAGTGTGAAATCTTTGCTGTCTCTATCGATTGCACTTAGATTAGGCACTTTCATATCATACATAAAATAAAACAAAAAATACACTTAAATGGTGGACCGGGCCGCAACCGGTAAAACAAGCTTTAATAGTTACATGACCTACGGTAGCCGGACTGCAAACTGGACGGATTCTCCATATCAAACAATAACGAGCTAATTGGGAATGTTTATTGGGGATAATCCCTACTGTTGTTACCTAGGATTTTCTAGGCCTCAAAAATTTTGGCGCTAGAAGGAGGATTGCTAGTGTATGGCTAGCCGAGGAAATTCATTTTCTCGAGAATACTCTACCGGTGACAGTTCTGAAACCAGTTGCCCTTAAGTACCTAGTCCCAAATAAAAGGTCACAGAGTATCTCTATTTTGTTGATAACGAAGTGGTTGATGATTTAAGGAGAATCATAAGGGTGTATGCAAAGAAGATTGGGGGATTACCGATTATTCCTGCCTTGCATACAAGAGAATTTCATAAGAAAGATCGTCCTTACTGTGAAGATTCAGTGTTAGTGGAAGAATTTGAAGAGCTGGTAGAAACAACCTTGCAGGAGATTATGCAACCTCTAAACCATATAGGACCAGAGTCCCCTCACTGCTCACCTTTCAGAACTCCCATCCAGTCTCCACCTCCATATCCACTTAGAATCATGGCTAATGCAAATGCAAATCAGCCTCCTCCACCTCCTGCTTAGAGGGCTATATCCCCTCTAAACCTTACTCCTCCATTACATGCTATGCCTCAAAATTTTTATAAGTCATTGCCCAAGTTTGAACCAAATGAAGGAATTTTGGTGGATGATCATTTGCAAAGTTTTTATCTAGCTTTAGAAGGTTTACAAGCAGCATAGCATGAAGATGTAGTCTGTATATTATTCCCTCATACTCTCAAAGCTAAATCCACTTCATGGTATTTTTCCCTACAGGAAAACTCAATCCCAAATTGGAACACCTTTGAGAGATTGTTTAGAAACAAAATATGGAAGCTAGAGAACCCATGCTGCTTTAATGAAAGGGTTGTTTTCCCTCAAAAAAGAAGAGAAAGAAAAGGTGCATAATTTCACTCAGAGGTTTTCTTCCTACATGAATAACTTTGATGCGGCTATAAAAAATGCTGAGAACACCTTAATGGAGTATTACACTTCAGCTCTGGGTCCCGACCTAGCCATGTTTGTCAAAACATTAGTTAAGCCCACCTTAGTGGAAACTTATGATGAAGCTGAGAAGGTGGAAGCCGAAATGGAGAGCATGGACCCATATCCTGTACAATCAAAAGAAATTTTTTTTGGAAATAGAAAGCCATTGTTGTTAACTAAGCCTAAAGATGAGTGGTCACATGAATTAGATGGTGTGGTCAAAATGGTGCAGAAAATTTCAAATAAAATTATTGACATGGAAAAGGAGAAGGAAGCCAAGAAGAAATTCAAACCTTATTACAAAAGGAGAGAGGATAGTGGTCCATCCAAACTTCCCTCTCATATTCCATTTGCTATGAACTTAACTGAAGTAGGGATGGAAAATTTCTGTACATTCCATCAGCAGCCTCATTCTGAAAAAAACTTCCCACAGTGGATAAATTATATGACTTTAGTGATGAATCAATTACTATATTCCAAGTTAACGAAAAATGTGGATGGAGGAGAGAAAGATCAGAAACCAACTGAGATACAAGAAGAAGATACTTTGGATTTATGGGATTGTGCACCCCTGTTTAGTATCGAAGATGAAGGATTTACTAAAGAAGAAAAAATATCAGAAACAAATGTTACAACAAGGAGTCAGGGCCCCTTGAAAGAAGATAACATGATGATACCCAAAATAAAGAAACTTCAGGAGAACATGAAGAAGATAAAAAATAATACTCAAAATGTTAATATACTAGAGTCTGTCATCACTAGTCAGAATCCAAAGATAGTCAATATGCCTGAGAAGTTTGCAGAAAACAAAGTTGAAAATGTCAAGAAAAATTACACTAAGCATGAAATGGGATATGACATAATAGAAGATATTAAAAAGACTAAGGCAAACATCTCTTTATTTGAAATGTGCAACTTACCCCAACAAAAGGAAAAGCTGTTGAAAGCACTTGAGGCACCTATAACAAAACCCCAGAGTGATAACCCGTCTGAGGAAGAGATTAGTGAGGAAAGTATAGGGGGGAAGTATAAATATAGAACACGAGCATTCCTTCTTACTTTTGAAATTTTCTATTACAACGCGCATAAATTTTTGGTGGATTATGGAGCATCAGTAAATGTCATTCCATGTTCATCCTGCAAGTAGATAAATGGTCAACCCAAGTTGACTACATGACAAGTTGTCCAATTAGACAAAACTGCAGTTAAAGTGATAGGAGAAATGGATGATGTCCTGATACGTTTGTCAGCAGATGAGAGGGTTTTCCAGTATATAGACATTGTGGTAGGAAACATACCAAACGAATATGGTTTGGTTTGAGCTGGGACTGGTCAGCAAAACTAGAGGGTTATTTTTCCTCTAACTGGTCACATTTGTGGTTTCCTTACAAAGGTTTCCAAAATCAGATAAAGGTGTTAAGGGAGCCTCATATGAAACACAATGTAACACAGTTGGAGGGGAAGAATGAACCAGTTAAATTTGTTTTGGGGAACTATTTTCTTGATCTTGAACTAGGAAATTATCAAGCAAAAGAAGCCAGTGACACATCACATACCCAGCCCGATCTCCTTCAGTTTTCACGGGCTGATAATATTGATTGTAATATAGTAGACTTAGTTTCAGATATAGACAGTAGTTCTAATTCAGTAGGGGCAGGAAATAAATTTTGAATTCTTTATTTTGATGGTTCCAAAAATGTGGAAGGATCAGGAGCTGGCTGTGTCCTGATGGATCCTAAAAAAAATAATAAATATTTCCTTTCCTGTAGATTAGAATTTGAGTGCACTAATAATATAGTTGAGTACGAGGCATTAGTCCAGGGACTAAAAAAGGCAATGGAATTGAAAGTAAAAAATCTAAGAGTGTATGGAGATTCTGAAATCATCATTAAACAAGTTCGAAATAAAATTCATTGCATATCACCACATTTGAAGTCTTATCAAAATGAAGTATGGGATTTAATAACAAACTTTGATGCATTCAATATCATTTCAATTCCTAGATTAAAGAATGCAACATTTGACTTATTAGCTACTTCAGCTGCTAGGCTGGTACCCACAAATAACAAATGTTCAATTGAATTACTTTTCAGACCTTCTTTTCCAGACAATATAAAAAATATGAGGGTGTTTGATGATGATCAAAAATTTTTGGAATGTCTAACGAATGATGAAACCTTCAAAGGAGCCATAATAGATGATGAAGAACATCCAGCAAACTTGCAGAATGGTAATTTTATTCCTAAAGGAGTCAGAACATTAGAACACATGTTCGATCTAGACACCAAGTTTAGAAGACCAACAAATGTCAAGACTCACAGATCATCTTTGCAATTCGAATTGATAAATCTAGGGTCAAAGGATGACCCCAAATATGTGAACCTGGGGAAGTGTTGTCTTTTCTTGGACATATGAAAACCTCAAAACTTATGGCACCAAAATTATACAACATGTCATTCGAATCAAAGTTGGAGTCAAACCTTTCCAGTAGCCTCTAAGGAAGATGCACCACAAACTAGAACCACTAATTCAAGGTGAGGTGAAGAATCTTCTTGATGCTAAGATCATATTCAAAGTTATACATTCAGAATGGGTTTCAAATTTGGTGCCAGTAAGGAAAAAGTCTGGGGAGATCAGACTTTGTGTTGATTTCAGAAATTTAAACCGTGCATCTGATGAAGACAATTACCCTGTCCCCCCCATGGAATAGATATTACAGATGGTCTCAGGCTCTGAGTTGTTTTCTCTGTTAGATGGTTTCTTGGGCTACAATCAGGTGTTAGTAGAAGAGAAAGACAGACTAAAGAACACTTTCAGAACCAAGTGGGGGACTTTTGCATATAGGAGAATGCCCTTTGGAGTCATTAACGCTGGAGCAAATTTCCAAAGGGATATGCATATAGCTTTCCATGATTTGATTGGCCGGAGTGTAGTGGTTTATTTGGATGATGTCACAATATTTTCTAAGAAAAGAGAAGAACATGCATTTCATTTGAAACAGATTTTCGAACGCTGTCGAAAGTATGGCATTTCTTTAAATCCAAAGAAATGTGTGTTCGCAGTTACAGAAGGAAAGGTATTGGGTCACATAATTTCAAAGAGAAGGATCTCAATAGATTCAGAAAGGATTAAAGAAATAGAACAGATCTCTTTACCCCATAATAAAAAGGGCATGCAGTCTTTTATGGGGACAATAAATTTTGTGCGAAGGTTTGTGCCAGACTTTGCTTAAATAGTCAAACCTTTGCAACAAATGGTCAAGCAAAGTGTTCAATTCAAGTGGACTGATTTAGAAAAGGGTGCATTTAAAAATATCAAGACATCAATAGCTCATGCACCATCCCTTAAAATCCCCAACTTTGAAAAATATTTTATCTTATACACTTTTGCTTCAGACGATTCATTAGCAGCTGTGCTTATGTAGAAGAAAGAAGGGGGAGATGAGTACCCCATACCGTTTATGAGCACTGGTCTGCAAGGAGCTGAATTAAATTATCCCACAGTTGATAAGAAAGCTTATGCTATTTTTAAGGCAGTGAAGCAATTCATACCATATATACTAAAGAACTGTACCAAAGTGATAGTTACACACCTGATAGTCCAATCTCTTTTTTTACAGAAAGAGTTAGGAGAAAGAAGAGGCAATTGGGTAACAACCTTACAAGAGTACGACTTAGAATTAAAACCAGCAACCATAGTTAAAGGGAAAGGGTTTTTCAAATTGATGGCTAAGAGTCAGGACAATGAAGATAACAGCTAGGAAAATGAAGCTGAGTTACACATGGTTGATGTATGTCCTTTATTTACAGCTCCAGAATCCTAGTACATAGACCTGGTTCATTATCTTCAAGAATGATACTTTCCTAAACACTGGAATCCCAAGCAAAGGAGAGCATTATGCCTAAAGTCAGCCTCATATCAGATTATTGATGGGGTTCTGTCTAGAAAAAACTATGATGGAGTTTTTCTCAGATGCTTGGAACACGAAGATGCAGCTAAGGTTATTACAGAGCTACATGATGGACCCACTGGAGGTAATTTCTCGGGGCATACTACAACACATAAGATTTTGAGAGCTGGGTAGTACTGGTCGACTCAGTTCAAAGATTCTCACGCTCATGTTAGGAAATGTGATACTTGTCGAAGGAGTGGTGGAAGACAAGCAAAGGCAGCATGACCATTAAAGCCAATTGTTATTTCCGAACCATTTGAGCAGTGGGGGATTGATATTATTAGAGAAATAAATCCAAATTTGTCATTGCAGCACAAGTACATTCTGACAGCGATAGAATACTTCACCAGATGGGTAGAGGACATTCCATTACAAAAAGTGAATGAAGATGCAGTTATGGATTTCTTGCAAGATCATATTATGACCAGGTTTGGGGTTCCAATGTCCCTAGTTTTTTATAATGCTTCATATTTTTCGTCTATTAGATTGACTACATTTGCAAATGAGAAAGGGATTAAGTTACATTATTCTACTAACTACTATCCACAAGGTAATGGTCTAGCAGAATCTACAAAGAAAAATCTCATTGAAATTTTGAAGAAAACAATCATAGAAAATCAAAGGAGTTGGCACATAGCTTTTCCTAATGCACTCTGGGCTGATAGAGTCACGCCCAAGAATTCCCTAGGTGTGTCTCCCTATACTCTAGTCTATGAGAAAGAAGCCATCCTGCCTCCCAATATTTTGTTTCCATCCTCCCAACTAGCGCAAGACTCTAGAGGAACTGACAATGAGGTCTTGCAAATCCAAATCAATCATTTTCTAAAGTTGGAGGAGTCTAGAGCTTAATCGAGAGAGATGTTTAAGCATCCGCTAGAAATAGTGAAGAGATGGTTTGATAAGCACAAAGCCAGAAAGAAGGAATTTGAAGTAGGTGATTTGGTTCTTAAATGGGATCATCCGCATGATGAGAAGGGAAATCACACTAAATTTCAACAATTATGGATAGGCCCTTTTAATAGTGCAGAGAAGTTAGGCCCCTCAACCTATAAATTGCAAGACTTATAGGGGTGGGAAGAGAACTTTCCAATCAATGGTTTAGTTATCAAAACATATTTTTCTTAATGCGGTTTGGTTTTTTCTTTGTACATAAATAAACCTTTTGATTTCAGTCTTGTTTTCCTTAGATTAGTTTTCCTTTATTTTCATTTTGATTTCTTGGATTCTTATTTCTTGAATTTTGTTTGATTTACTTTATGTTTTCAATAAACTAGCACAACCTTTGGTGTTGAGAGTTCATTAGAGTTCTAGGTAAACTGAAATTTTTATGACTGAAGGATTGCTTGCTATTTTCATGTATCATGATTACAGATCCTTTAAGATTGCTGGATTATCTGAATATTATTTTGAACACATTGAAGTTCTGTTAATCTTGTTGAATAACCAAGGTTAAAAAAGTCCAGAATACTATTTTGAGGCTCCATTCACTTCAAACTAAAGTTTGTCCTAAGAAGCAAACGACAAAAGAACCATGGAAAGGAAGCATGGTGAACAGTTGTATAGTATTTAAAATGATCCCTGCCACAAATGAAATCCAAAAGGCCAAAAGAGTCAAAACTCCCAGGAAGAAAACACATATCAAAAGACACACTGAATAAAATCAGTCTGGATAAAATTGCTCAAAGGATATTCTTCGTCCGTGAGATGAAAGAAAAATATCTCTCACACAAAAGGACACTATGGATGGAAGAATCTAAACCAAATTTCTAATGAAGAAAGCAATCCGGGAGGACTCAAAAGGACAAAAGTCCAAAAACATCAAAATAATGCAAAAGGAATGGGAATGAGGAACAAACGAATATATCTATTCACACTCTGTTACAATCCTGTGGTGTTTGAGTTGGAAGCAATATGAAGACAGAAGTAAAGAAATAAACATCATATCTTGGCCTCAGAATGTTTATCAAGACTATGAAAGACTGGTTCGCCTATCCCATTCGACCATAATCAATGTTAAAGTTTATAAATCTTGTATTCTAGTAAAATATGAGCATATTAAAGAAATATGATAAAATTGGTATAACAAGATACTTTAAAGCAGTTTTGATGTTTGAAAAATTCAGTTGTTCAGATATCTATGTTCGCCAGTTAGTCACCAATTGTTGTTGCTGCAACATTTCCCAAAAATATTTTTCAGGAATATTTTTTGGCCCCCTTCGAAGATCTTAGTTTTTCTCGTCAGCTTGCTTGATTTTGATTTTTAGCCTTTGGCTTGTTTATCTATAATTAAGAGTTCCATAGAGTATTTTTCCACTAAGGAAGAAAGTGATTTTTGATCCACTGCAGTGGGTGTTTCCCTAAGTTCGAGCTGCTACAGCGGATTCTTCTCCAACTTTGAGCTGCTACAACAAAGTTTTCTTTGAGTGTGGGATGCTACGACAGGCCTTTCTTTGTCTCTGAGCCACTGAGATAGGTTGTTTTCCATTTGAGAGCTGCTATGGCAGACACACTTTCATTTCACTGTTGCTGTTGCGAATAGTTTTTCACGATTGAGCCGATATGGCGGGCGTTATTCTTTTTGCGCACTGAAGTATGTTTACTCCTGCTACGGTGGAAAGATTTGTAAGTCATGCCCTCTACGGCGGCGGACTTTGCCGTTCATTTTTTATTTGACCTATGGGAGCTGCTACGGCAGGAGCTTCTTCTAGTTTGACCCGCTACGGCGGGTGGTTCTACATCCTTGTTGCAGAAGTGTTGTCCGATGCATTGCCACTACGATGGAGGATTTTTCCCATTAACATCTGATTATAGTGGAACCCGCCATTCTGGAGGATTGTTGAATTTGGAGCCATTGTTGCTGATGCATCTTTGTTTCCTCTCCGATAGGATTTTTACAGCCTAGTCACAGAGCGATAGAAAATGAAATGTGAACTTGTAAGTCGACAGTTGTGGGTGGAATAGTTTTTTGAGCCGCTGTGTTGGGGTGTTGCCCATGATAACTTATGTTTTTCATCCCACGAGTGGTTGATTCCAATGGTGTTTGTGGTTCGCACGTGCAAGTTTTAATTCAAAGATTTAAATCCCGAAAAGCCTTTTATTTGCCCAATTCAAAGTATTTTACCATTTTACATTACGAAGTCAGTGAAGAAGGTAAAGAGCTGTCGAGTTTTCCCATTTTGGTTTCTCATATGGTTAGTAGTGATACGCCATGGAGCTTGGGTGGCAAAACGTTTCCAGATGTCTTCGACTGTACGTAGCTTCTGGCCTTCCAGGTAAGGTTTCATTCTCATTTTCCTTAAGTTGGTTGGTGGTTGGGTTGCGAAGTTGTCCATCGATGTGCGGGGTGGTTAGGTCATGTTTTGGATCGGTTTGTAAAAGGTGTTTAAGCATATTTTATTTTAGTTTTGGTCATTTTGTTTTAGATTTACCCCAGTAGAGACCCTCCTGCAAAGCCTGTCTACTTGTCCGGAGGCGTTTTCGCCCAACCGACTAGGTTGAAGATGGTTTGTCAGGAGGTAGAAAATTACTCCGGTATGAATCCAATTGACAGTCTCCTTATTGGTTTAGGTGTTGGTATGGGCTGTGGTTTCCTCATTCTACACAGAGCCTATAAGTGGAAAATCCTTAGGTATCGGCCGTGGGATTTTTTGGCCTGGGTTTTTCCCTAGGGCATCGTCACCGTGTTTTTGAAGCTCTGTTGCACCTGTGAGAGGGAATCTCTGGGGTTGAGTGGGGATTTTCACCACCAAAGATAGAAGAACATAGAGTTCTCAATTGTGGTTTCCCGTATCCAGCGTGTGTGTTCTAGCCATAGCCCCGACCTGTGCCTAGTATTGTTGGTTTTAATGGAGGAAGCTGATAGAGTAAGAAAATTTAGGATTTTTTTTTGTGTGGTTGGTTATGTATACATACGTATTTTTTTACATTGATAATCATCATTTAAAATATGAATGCTAATACAAATCTATTTTTACAGGTACCAGTCACTGCAGAAATAATGACAAAGAATGAAAGGAAGAAGCTTAAGGTTGTTGATTACGATTCTGACACATAAGATGCAGAGGTATCGACGATGGTAAGGACTAAAATAGTGTATGAAGACATTGAGGAAATTACAGGAGCAAAGCATGAGATAAAATGGGGTCAGATCTACCCCATGATGGTTGAAGGGAAAGTGCCAGAAACTGGTTTGGGAGACCTAGTTCTGTATGAGAACATATTGAGGTCTAGGATAACTAAGATAGCAACTAGGCCGTAGATGTTTCCCTATGCATAGGTCATTGGATGGATGTTTCCCAAGATAGACATAGTGGGAATGATGATAAATGATGAGAATGATCATCTTGTGGCATCTTTCGCACTTGTGTTCATTTCGGCATCCTACAGTATACCAGAAAAGGAGGTAAGTGTAACAACAGAGTGGGTCCTAAGTCTAAAATTCGATTATACAGCCAATGCGAAGAAGATGGTGGATGAGGGGAAGACCTTCAGACATAAATAGTTAAGAGAATATGAGATGACCCATCTTAGAACCCCATTCAAGATAATAGCATTATTGTTGAGAAAGCTATATGGTAGGGCTGATGGTAAGATGTATAATGTTGGTTGGATGCACCTCATGTACTACATGGCCATGGAGGGAATGATTTTTAACTGGGAAGATATAGCTACTAGGAACTTGGCCAAATGTGTCAAGGCAGCTCAAGAAGGACTGAAACAGAGAAAATCAGAATTTTTCATGTCATCTTTTTTGATATATTGCACACTCTGTAGACCCATGTTTGAGAAGCTTAACTGTGTATGGAAGGAGGGGAGGGGCCCTATATATGTTGCATACCAAACTATGGGAGCCCATAAATATCATAACCACTACCAGATGATATGTGAGGAATTCATCAGACCCCTGTATAAATTAATCTTTTTAGAAGATTGTCCATGCCTGTTAGAAGGAGCTGTAGAATCCATAAAAGAATATGGATATTATTTTTTCACCGAAGATTGCATGTATCTGAGAATGTATGTAGGCACCAAAGCACCCTCATTGCTGCCCAAATATGCAACAAACTACATAGTGCTTAAGGAGACAGTTAGACAAGTATTTCTAGATGGTTTTGGAAATCATTTATTCGATATAAAGAAAGCTGTGTTCCAACCTGTACCTTTCTATGTAGGGAGCTACAAGTTTAATGGGGTAAAGAGTGCTCCATACTTTGTTAAAGAGATGGGAATCTTTCATTTTGGGGAATTGAGCTTCCACAGAAATGACTCTCAAGGAAAGGTGTCAGCTCATAAAGCAACTCATAAGGTGAATTATGAGTATTTAGACTATGTAGACAAAGAGGAACAAGTGTACAAAAATATTTATAGCATGGCCTCCTTGAGAAAAAGTTTGAAAAGAAACGCCCCTGGAGTTAAAGGGAGAAGTATCAATAATCCAAAACCTAATGATAAAGAGGAGGAATCTGCTAGATAAGCAAAAGAGGACAATTCCTGGAAAATAGAAGAAGGTGCAAAGAAGCTTCTGGATGAAGGAAAGCAAAGAGAAACAAAGGAAGAAGATGCCAAGACAGTAGAAGAAGAAAAGATAAAAAAGGAGGAGGCTATCTTAGAAAAGGTTGCGCAAATCCAAAAGGATATAGCTCAAGAAGCCTTGAACACTGAGCTAGGAATACAGAATACATAAGAGCCCACAGAAAGGCAAAATCAGGTAAATGAAGAAGTAGTAGTGGGTGGAGATCAGGAGCAAAGCCCTATTAAGGATAGTACAAAGAACCCTCCATCCACATCCAGCAGCATCCTTACTGGGGGTCATGTTCCCATAGCTGAAATGGGGCTGATAAAATTTACCCCATATAAACAATATGATGTGGCATATTTCTTGGAGGATGTTTGTTTTGATCCTAAAACGAAATCCATTACATGGAGAACAGAGAAAACCTTGAAGGTGGGGACTTAGCCACCAGTGACCACAGTAACAGATAGGACGGTTATGAAGAATGTGGAAGAACACCCAAAGGAATTCGCTTCTATGGGCATTGCAAATACCTATTCCAATGCTCACAGTGTAGACAGGCTTCTAGAAAAAAATGAGTAATATAAGGGGAATATGGCTGAAATGAAGGAGGTATTGAGGAAAGAAGAGAAGTTGGGGAGAGATTCCAAAATAAAATATGAAGCTACCTTATTAGATTTTGAGAGGCTTCAACAGGGACACCAAATTTTTGAAGAAGAATGAGACAGTTTGAAATAATCTAATGAAGAGTTATGTAAGGAAAAAGTAAATTTGGAAAACAAGGTTGCAAAATTAGAACTGCAGAAGACTAGTGCTGAGCAGAAAGCAAAACAATATGAAACATAGGTAGCATCATTGGAGGCACAAAATGCTTCATTGGAGGTTTTGTTGAAAGTGACAAATGAGTAGAGAACAGATATGGAGCCATTGACAAAGCATTCCCTCATGCTCAGACATAAAATTTACCAGATGCAGCTCCAGATAGCGGAGGATATGTTGAAGGTTCACCAAGTGGAAGCTAGGTTGGAATAGATTTCAGGTATAGCGTCCCATTTTAAAGACGAGACCTAGGATGTCCTGGAAATCCTTCAAGGGTGTTTGAATTCATTGGAAACATCTAAGGAGTCTCAATCAGATGCACCGATCAAAGACTCTGAGAGAGTGAAGTTGGAATATGAGCTGATAGAATTCGTAAATAAAACAACAGAGGAACTGATAAGGGTAGGCCATAGGACTAAATATGTTTGCACAGAGTTTTGTAGAAAGGTTCTTACAACTTACAAATCCTGCCAAACATCTGCCAAGAAGAGGTTAGATGAATTACCAGAGCATGAAGAATACTTTAAGCAACTACATGCTAGATGGCACGAGGATGAACTGGGCATTCAGCTGATCAAAATTTTATATGAGAGAGTGCTTAAGAATATGATAGCCCAGGTAGCAGTAAGCAACCATCTATTGGAAGATCAACTTCGATTGATTCCAGCCAGGATTGCAAATATAAAAGCTCAAGTTGCCAAGCATGAAGTCACTATCAGATTTCTAAATTTGTCAGAGTTTGAGACAATAGTGACAGATGCCAATACCTGGCGGCATTTTATTAATGAGGTGTCTAGGCCCACTTAGAATGTTTTGTTTTATTGATACATATTTTGTAATATTTAATTTTTTCCTAAATTAGCGATCTCACTAGGAGACAAAGTCAATTTTTGTAATTGATTTGTGTAAAGGAAGCCTAAAGGGAAAGGAAAGCCAAAAGACATTTCAAATTTTATAAATATAGATCAAGTCGGTGGAGGAAAGCACTTTTCCATGCTACATTTTTTGTGAGGTTTATTGTAAGAGGAATTACTTCTTTTTAGTAAAATTGAAGTCTATTTTTGTGCTGGAGAAGGGGCTATGAAGTTTCAAATGCATGATGTAGATTGGTTGAATGTTGAATTGTTTCTGTTTCAGCTTATTCTACAAACTGTGAGATCATTCTAAATTATGAATTATTTCCATGTTAGGAATGATTTTTCTGTTATTCTTTATGAAACTTATGTAGTATATTGAGTGATGAATGTTTTAATCAACAATGAGCTATATCTTTGTTTATCTTTCTTTGTGTATTCATGTATTCTGAATTATGAAAAACTACCTATAATATTCTTTATCAATGTATTACAGTACATTACTCATCATTAAATATAATCTTTCTCCTAGGGGATAGGTTAGATAGAACTAGTTAGCTTAGCATAGTCATTTTTTGTTTATGATTTAGAAGAAAAAGGGGTAATAAGACGAGAGGTAAGAACCTACATATCACATTGTGAAATATTTTTTTTATCTATTGATTGCACTTAGATTAGGCACTTGCATATCATACATAATATAAAAAAAAATACACTTAAACGATGGACCGGGACGCAACCGATAAAATAAGCTTTAACAGTTACATGACCTATGGTAGCCAGACCACAAACCAAATGGATTCCCCATTTCAAATAATAACAAGATAATTGGGAACGTTTATTGAAGAGAATCCCTACTGTTGTTACCTAGGATTTTACAGGCCTCAATAGGGCATAGCCCTAAAACTCATTGTGAGGAGTACCACGGAAACCTCGAAGTAGCTAGCCATTGAGAGGACCTTGCAAGTGAAAAGGGAAATGACCCCCGCTAGTTTGACTAGTTCCCACCTGTGAGGAAAACCAAGAGTTGTCGTTTGTGGCAAAGAGGTGATCAGTTTTACCTGAGCCGTGGAGTGAGGGGTACTTCCCCAATACGCAAGCTGTTAGACAACATTGGTGGTTGACTAAGTCCTTTTGAACTAGTAGGAATCCATTGAAATTGGGGTCCATATTCATTTCCCATCATAACAAAAATCCATCATTGGTCCACCAGGTTATTACTATTATCTTAGGGGGCACACCCTTAGTTCGGTTATTTTAACCATCACTGGCCCCAACTCCTCCAGTCTCTATAGGATGAGTTTATGCTTTGCAAAACCTTCCTAACCAACCTTCCCCCAATAACCAATAAGGGTAGGGAAAGAAAAATAAAGGAAAAACCTAAGTAAATAATCATCCCCAAGAAGGCGACCAACTGGATAATCCTCCAAAAAATAACGGTGTCGACCCTCCCACATATAATCCCCAGTATCCCAATCAGCTTGGTAAGAACCCATAGTTATAGACCAACCATCTATGTGCTATATGTAACATCTACGGTCATTACACTCATCGGTGTCCTCACATGGATTGCGTCCGAGAACTGTTTCAAAATGACCAACAACGTGATCCAAACGCGGCTTCTCCGGCTCAGCCAAACCTCATGCCAGGAGGTCCTCTACCTATGGTGCTCCAAAACCCCCTGCCACACCAAGAGATAGTTTCAACCCAACCCATGGCCCCAACTTCCCCCACAGCTCCCGCTGTGGCCCCACTTGCTGAGGCTAGTGTCCATCACCTCATGATGTTGTCGTCTGAAGTCAACCTCCAGACTTGGTACAACCAGTATAGATCGACTATAGAAACCACTGACCCGTCAGTGGCGTCTACCTTTACCAATGCTGACATGTCTCTACACCTATCGAGACCCCCCCCACATGGGGCAGCCAATGCCCCACAGTTCCCTATGCGTCGTGTCGAAAACAATGCTATTTCCAGAGCTGCCCTCAACTACAACATAATTGATGACTTGGCTTAATCTCTTACAAACCATGTCCACTTTGGAAGTGCTTAAAACTTTCCCAACAGAGCGTAAAGAATTATTTTCTACGTTAGGTGTTGTTGATCCCTATGATTCTCGGTTGATCACCTTTGAATTGAATTAGGAGAACCCAGGATGCTGTCTACAGTTGCTTTCCAGGTTCTGATCTCAATTCATGATTTAGTTATACATATATGCATTATTGATGAAGGGGCTTCCGCCTGTGTCATTTCGACCACCATTTGGAATAAACTCATGTCCCCTACCCTTCAACCTTCTACCACCGCTCTCCGCACCTACGATAGTCACTCCACTCAGCTATAGGGAATTCTAACAAATGTTCCTTTTGATATAGATAGTAAAATAGTGTTGATAGACATTGAGGTTGTCAATGCCCAACTTGACTATAACCTCCTCCTAGTAGGTAGCTACATGTATGCCATGCGAGCCATGGTCTCTACTGTCTTTTGACTACTAATGTTCCCTCATGATGGGAAGATCGTGACTGTCGATCAGTTGACATACTACGATCCTAAGGGGATGACCACGCCAAAACATGTCCTTCCAACTATCAGCTCCACCATCAAAAACATGTTCATTCCATCCTTTGGTGCTGTTGGCCAAGGCCTGTTTTCCAACACTCCTATGACATACACCTTTTTGTCCTTACCAACTATGCCCACACCAACTGAAGTGTCGGATTTGTGTACTATCATATTCGGTACCATTATGACCACATCGTAACCTCAGTCGCAACCTCAACATCAGTCATCGGGGAACTATTGGGGTTCATTCCCAACCCACACGATTCCCTTCCTATTTCCACCCTCTAGAATCATGAGCAAGCCTATTATGGCTACCCTCAACTTTCCTAATATCACATTTGGAATTCCTCTGTGGTACCTCGATCCACCCACCCCACCACTGACTCCCCATGTTGTGTCGAATCTCGTACAACCCATTGAGATGGTGTCACACCCACTTCTTGGTCCATCTAAGACTCCTCCCATCTCCAATCCTTCCCCTCTTCCTACAAATAATTATGGGGTAAAGGCCTCCAAAGCAATGACTGAACCTCTCATGGATCCTCCTTGAACATTGTGTGACATCCAAGGGAATACGATCTAGAATTTTCCAGAATTTCTTGTCATTTTCACCCACATGGACGCCATGGGTACAATAGATGGAACTCCAGAAGTCATGGTACCAGATCCATCGATGATTAAGAATAAGTCATTGCGAACCAACCACCCTTGTGTAGTTTGCGGCTTGTATGGTCACTACTCTCACCATTGCCTAGACTTTCTCAAGGATTGGTCAGCCCTTTGTGACCTTCGGAAACACTTTCGTGAGTCCGACATGATTGTTCTTGAGGAGATCCACCCTTTGGTTTCTTCTTTGGACATGACCAACGCCATATATATGATACCCAATTCTGCTAGTCCTTTCATTCCCTCAAACATAGAGGATCCATCCTAGCTATCAACACATTGTTTTAACAATAATGAGGAAATCCTTGAAGCTCTGTCATCTCCTGAGTACCCTTGGGATGACATGCACCATCGCTCATTCTTTATTCTCTATGAACCTCTTTCACTTTCAGATCAGTACTCAATCGAAGCCAAAGACTTCATCCATAGAAAATTTGATTGGTTCAAGAACCCCATTCTGAGGGCCTGACACCTTTGAAGGGGTAATATGGATAAAATTTTGCTAACCATGAAGGCCAACATATAAACCAACCCTGAGCTAATTGAAGACATTATACTCGGAGCCTCTTTCTCCCCTAAATAAGTGGCTTCCTAGAAATCACTTTTTCAGGAGTTTCATGATGGTTTCTCTTGGTCCTATACTGAGATTCTTGGGCTTGATCCATCCATCACCAAAAATCATATCGACACTTGGCCTGATGTTGCACCTGTATGCCAAAAGAAAAGACCGATTCACCACTTAAAGGCCCCTGTTGTAAAAACTGAGATAAAAAAAACTGCACAAAGCAGGTTTCATATACCCCATTGCGTATACCACTTGGGTTTCTAATCCTGTTCCCATTAATAAAAAATAGGGTACCATTCATTTCTGTACTGAATTTCATGATTTGAACTTGTCCTGTCCCAAGGAAAATTTCCCCGCTTTGTTCATTGACTAGATCCTTGACGTCTATGCTAGACATGAAGTCTTTTTGTTCATGGATGTTTTTTACATGTATAACCAAATTCAGATCTGGAAAGAAGATGAGAAAAAGACTGCTCTCAAAACCCCTTGGGGCACATTTGCATATTGAATTATGCCATTTGGACTTAAAAATGTTGGAGCCACTTTTCAACAGGCTATGATGTTCTGCTTCCATGACCTTATCCATATTATCTTGGTCTACCTAGACAAACTCGCGACTCGTTGTCAGAAGCATTCCCAAGACCTAGAAGACTTGTGTCACGTCTTCTTGTGATGGCGCAAATACAACGTCTGATTGAACCCTCTCAAGTGTGTGTTTTGTGTCCCAGTTGGGTGTTTACTCGGGTTTATTGTCTCTAACAAAGGGATTGGTATTTATCCTTTATACGTTCAAGCCATTCTGAATCTTCACCTCCCAGATATTTTGCACTGATTGTAGAGTCTCCACAACAAGTCCAATTTCCTTCATCGGAGGTTCTATGCCTGACGTCACCATAAGTACACTTTGGTCATAGTTTTTCTTTTTTGTTTTGCACTATTTTTACCGCGATTCGGTGACCCCCTCTAGTGGTTTCTCCACGTCTAGTCACACTGAGTCCATTGTAGAACTCCGTCGCATCATTTACATGTGAGCGAGTGGATCTAACCCATCCACCCTACCCATGTGTCGCTGGTAGCCCATTGGAGGGTGTGGTCCGACATATGCACATGCACACAATATGTTGCACATATTATATATCTATCACTATGCTAGCATACTGTGAGGTCCCAAGACCTACCCTAGAGGTAGAGACCTTTCCATATCTCCCTGTTATTTCATGCCCACTTATGGATCATCCTCTACAAGGATAGGAAGCTGCCACCATTGTGCAAAAATCTCTCGGGTTGAGAAACGACCTTCTAGACTACCTCCCTCCCTACTTATTCTTTAGGCCATTTCCTGGAGTCACGTTGATTTTCATGCCACCATGTGGATCACACCTTGTATGTTGAGCTAGCTCCGTACCCATAGGCATCCATTTGGTCTAGTTTTTCCTGGGGCACCACTACACCAGGGGGAGCATCACTAGCTTCTAGTCAGAGTCATCCAAAGTCCATTCGAGACACCATTTGCACCACTAGGCTCAGTTTTTTGTGCTCTATCTTTTGACGAAACCATCGTCTCGTGCTCTCACTATGATTTTCTGGGCCATTTCTCATAAGTCACCCCAATTTGCATACCATCACATGAATCTTCCTTTGTATGTATTGGCATGTTCATGAGCCATCCACTCCATCCATATTGCAGGCCATATGTTACCGCCATGCATCATCCTGCAAGGGGGCCCCATCATTTTTATGCATTTATACCTCTCATCCATGTACACATCATAACCTCTATCCATATATTGAACAATTCCCCCCTGCTTGATTGACCATTATGGATTTTCTGTTAAGCTCTTTTCTGACTCCTAAAAGAATGAAAATATTGTTGAGCACGCTTTCTTCCTTTCATGCTCGTTAAAGTATTTGAAAGAGAGTCTAAGTAGCCTTGTTTAGCTCCTTTTTCAGACTATGTAGACTATAATAAGAAAAGGTCCACCTTGGCACACTCAAGCCAGGAACATTTTCCTTTGCATCCTTTTATGCTTTCTTGAATATTGGGACTGTACTTCATGAAAAAATCATTATGTGTTGTCTTTAATCTCTTTTCCAACCCTCTCATCAATAAAATATTGTCGAGCAATCTTGGTTTCATTCATGCTCGTAAAATTATTTGAATGACCATCCAATCAGTATATATTTAACCTTTTCTAACCTGATTTGACTACCAATGGTAAAGAACTCTTCCTTCCCCCAAGGTTTGGAGATCTCTCCTGTGTACACTTTTATCCCTTTTTAGGCTCAGGAGACTACATACAAAAAATAGAACCCACTGGAGTCTTCTTCCTGTTTTCAGACTCTCTAAAAATGAAAACACCATCGATCATTTACTTTCTCGGGCTCGTTAGAAATCCACGAGATCATTTCATAATGGTGTCTTTAGGCACCACCACATATATCATAGTTTGGCATATTTCCCCCATTGGGTTGCCTTTGTTCAGAGTATTCTGTGATGAGTCTTCCTTAGATCCCCTGGATATCACTAGTCCAGTTACTTCCCTCAGTATTTCCCATTTGCAGTTGTCTTCCTGGTATTACAGCTATGATCCCTCTACCATGAGTTAGTTTCATTTGCTGCCAGGCCATCCCTGCCATCATACTTTGAACAAAGGAAGTTTGAGGCCCCCTGTACTCCCCCTTCCCCTATTCCCCCATTCAGTGTGTCAGTCCCCAGATTGGTCCACATCTTTGGTTATCCCCTCACGCTTCTAGTCAAGGACACATCATTTCCTTGATTAGTTGCAGGTCTCCCTCTGTCGACATCAACACATCTATTCTAGAGGATAGACCTAGAGGTCCCTGTATCCTAGTTTCATCCACCTCATTGATGAGTTCCTTGGACCACTTGAGAGGAGTCATTAGTGCCTCTAGGGATGGTTATGTCTCATGTGCTCGACTTCAGCTACATCATCGCACCATTTGTATTCATACAAGGTATTGGTCCATTTAGTATTTGGTCGAAGAACCCGGTTGTCGCCTGACTCTAGCACATTGGTGAGTCTACTATGGGACCCAGACAATTTCATGTCCCTTGTGATTTCTGGGCTACGTTGGCAATAGTGTTCGGAAGACCTAGTGTTGTGCTTCCCTGTATCTCCAGTACTTGATGCTACATATTGTACCACAGAGATTTTGACTCTCAGTTATTGAGTCCGTATATATATACACCTCCAGATTTAGTAGAGCATCAGTTGTGATGATATTGCATTCCATGCGAATGCCATTGTTCCTATGTATCAGTTCTTCAGATCAGCATTGTATTCGACCTCCTATTGAGGCCACCATTATGTATCATCATTTGCATAACTATTGATCGGCTCCCATGTTTTTGAGCCTTGATCCAATTATTTATTCTTTTGACATTGTTACGAGCATGGGGATGCCCGCCTCATCCATATACATGTCACACATATGTATCTCATCCATTTTTGGGAACCAATAAGAATAAAAAACCAAAATACACCGTGGTTTGAATGAGGAATCTCCATTTCTCTGTAGGTCTCTCTAGTCTCTCCACTATTCCCATGATCCTATGATGTCCATCAACCATACGATGAGCTCCTGCCCTCACACATCAGGGGGAAATTTGTTAACACAAAAAATTGTTCACTTAGATCTACATGGTTGACACCACATACATACATCATATTCCTACCATATTTCCCTTACAATTGACCTTCACAATTGTATTTCCACAAAAAATGATCTAAAACATTATTATTTACTATGGTTTACCCTCACTATCTCCAAAAAGGGTCAAAAACCCTAAAAAAGGGTCAAAAACACTAAAAAAGGTTCCAAAACCCTAAAAAGGGTGTAAAAACACTAAAAGAGAGAAAACCATAGGAAAATACCATGGGTAATCACATTGGGTCAAAAAACCCTAGATCCATTCTATAAATACATTGTGAAGGGCTCTCCCAAAAGACCTTTTTTCCATTATTGTGAGGACGTTGGGACACCTTTTTTTGTCGGGTATTCACACACCTTTTTACCACCATCCCTTTTCCATACCATTCCCACTTAGAACGTCAAGACAATCTCCATACCTACATGGAGAACCAGCCTATGGAGAGGTAGACCACTTCCGAGACAACCACAGTGGCCCACTTTACAAGAAAGAAGGTATAAAATTTGTTTATTTCTATTTTATTTAGTTTAGCCCTCGTATATATATATATATATTTGTTACTAATATGTTTTATTGTTTTAGTTTTCCATGAAATATCCCTTACAGTCCCATTGACGTAAGGCTGGTGCTTTTGCACGTAACAAGGGAGAAATCCTTGTTACAATGAACATATCTAACCAATAGTCGATCATATCGACGATCGATAGGAGCATCACACATGTGAAATGCTATATGGTTAATAGATTAAAAGTGACGATTAATATCCAAAAAGGGGGATTTGATGAGAAGGTGGAGATGTATAACACACACATAAAATACACATATGAAGAAGGAACCCAATCATATGAAAAATGTAATACTATGTAAAGCCTCAACTTGTGATGCGTAGGTTCTTACCTTCCGTCTTATCGCTCTTTCTCCTCAATCAATTCTAAATTAAGCAAAACTAATGTAATCTATTCTAGACTATCTATCTAACCTATCCCCAAGGGGAGAAAAAATGTATCTAACAGAGTAATGTATTGTAACACTGCATATGGAATTCTACAGGTAGTTGGTCAAATTGTACATACATAATTACAACAGAAATAATATAAACAAAGATAGCTCTGTACCATTAAAACATTCATTACTCATTATATGCACACAATTTTGAACAGAAAGTAAAATCATTCATTATTGCAGAAATAGTTCATTAAGTTAGAATGATCTCATAGTTGTATAGCATACTAAAACATAAATAGTTCAACATTTAGCATTCCACACAATCCATTTGAAACTTGTACAGTCCTTCCTCCAACAAAATTGGTTCTCATTTATTCATAAAAGAAATAGTTCTCATACAAAGAACTTCAACATCTATGCACTAGTGAAAAGTCCTTCTAAAGTACCTTCTATTCCTATTTATAAATTTTGCAAATGACTCTTTGTTATACCACAATCCTGTCATCATCATGTGATAAGACCTTTGAAATACTTATTTTCCCTTAATCCCAACACTTGGAGTGGAAACCCATGTTGATTGTCAATCTTTCATAAAAAGACTCAGCACCGTGCTTTCCCCTTTATCCATGAGCAGTACCTTGATCGCACCGCCTGTGCCTTGTTATCCATATGCGGTGCCACCACTTATGGCCCTTGGTCCATAAGCATTTCTTATCTAAACCGCTCTGTCATAGAAGGAGAAAAGCGGTACCCTGGGTAAAATGGAAAGAAGAGAAGATTCTCAAGGCTTCTAGATCATGAGACTCGTGTCCTCCCTTATCCCTATCATTATGGGTCAGTTGAGCTCGAGATCCCTCATCCTAGGATCTTAGAGGCCGCCTCATCCACAATTCTCTCAACCATTCCTATCCATTGAGCCTTATAAATACAAGCTCATGTCCATGGTTGAGGGGGAGAACCATTGAAGTATTGTTATGTTATTGGATTGACCACTTGGCCCAAGCCATTGGAGAGCATAGAGAGAAAAGTTGGAACTTATGGGGATGAAAGTTTTGGTTTCATGGAGATGCATGTCAACACTAATGCTTAATTGGTTGTAAAATTCTCCATTTTAATCTTAATACAAAGCTGATTTCCATCCCACTTTACTGTTGTTGTTTGATTTCACATGTAAATGTTGTTGGATTCCTTAGTCACTGACATGGATTAATAGATTATGTTCTGGTAGCTTTGATGTGTTTGCGTGTTTAATCTGATTACAGGTGCACAGGTTTACTATCGAAGCAGGCATTCCAAGTATCTACGATATCCAGGGAGGGTCTTCATCCTTTGTCGTTCATTTGTTCTGGATCTGAACCATTCAGACCAGAGGAACAACTTCTATCCGCAGAAGGTGAAATATTCCTGCCTACAAATCTGGTGACTTTGCTGGGGAATGATTATATGTATTAGTTGATCTGATCTTCCTCAATTCTTCAACTCTTGTCCGAATCCAGCTTCCTTCTCCAACTCTCTTCAGTCAGATCTGCTATCCGACTCAGTGGATTTTGGTTTGAAACTTCTAGATCTGTCTAGATCTGAATTATTTTGACCTTTTATGCTCTTTTTTATTCTTAATCTGTCAGTTTTTACCTTGATCTGATCTTTTTCTAACTTGATCTTTCGTTCTCCTTTGTGTTTTGGATCTATTTAGGGAACCACACATGTTCCTTTGGCAAGGAGCGGTGCCACCGCCTGAGTCCAGTTAGCAATAGGCGGTGCCACCGCTTGAATCTAGTGGGCAAGGAGTGGTTCTGCCTCAAAACCACCTGTCAGCAGCTTCATCTGCACGGTGCCAGGTAGGCCCTTTTCCAGACTTTGTATTTTGATTTTTGTGTGTGTTTTGCCTTACTTTTTGATGAAAATGAAGTGTATTTAAAAAAATGATTGTTGTATTCTTTCCGCATTCAAAGAAAGTTTGTGTTTCTTGCATTAGATTTTACATTCTTTTCTTTTCTTGAAACCTCTTGCTCTTTTCTGTAGATATTATTCATTGGAATTGGAAATATACATTTCATTTTCATGTGTAGGCTTTGGTTTGTTTTGGACTTGGAATGCATGAATGATCCATGTTGTTTCGAGTCTTTCTTTGCTTGGGGTGATTCTTGTTTCCTTTTGCATGCTGATTTTTTCAATGCTTGGTAGGAAAGATTGGTTCTTCATTTCCTTGTCTGTTTCAAAGAGAATTTTTAGTTTTCTCTCTCCTTTGCTTTATTCACAAGCGTTGTTGAACGATTTTCTTCTTGTTTTGTGCATGATTTTTTGAAATTCTAGATCTTACTTTCATTGAGAAGAAACATCTATTTTCAGCTTTACGTGCATTAGAGTTAGATTTATTTGGAAACGTTAGTGAAATCATGTTTTCATTAAGTTCTTATGCATCTTTTTCAAGCATGAAAAGATAGGAAACATTTTTGGTTTATTTATGTTAGATGTTCTCTAGATCTCTTTTTTAATTACTTTAAAGATTGTTTGGGGTGTATTGATATTTCACTTTTCATTTGAAAAGATAGAATTGCATTTGCATTTGGGTGCGCATTTTTGGGAAGAAAAGTAAATCTCTCTCCCTCTCTTAGGTAGAATTTCATTGAAGAGGAAAACTTGCATTATCATATAGATCAGTGTGTATCTTCTTTAATTTCAGGTTTTCACTCCATGGTTCCACCTAAACGCACAAGATAAAATGAATGGTAGTACTAGGTTAAAACTTTTAGCGATTTGAGTGATAAGTTAGAGACATGTTCAGGCGTTGTTAAGCGTAGGAGTTGTCATTACTTGTCCGCATTACATCTTGAGACTCGCGTGGTTCTTCCATGTACCATTGGTATATCGAATGCCCTTTCACGTACCCTTGAGGTATATAGAAATGTACTTCATGTACTCGATTGTATATAGGAAGGCCCCTTGTGAATGGTTATGCATTAGACTGCACTACTACTGATTTGAGCTCCCATGTACCTTGCGTATATCGGGAGGCCCTTTTAGGAATCCTCAAACCATTTGAGTTATCCTTTTGGCCTGTCCTATGGGTTCTTGAGTCTTATCCACTCCTTTCACATGTTAGCTTGTTGCTTTTATTTTGAGTAGTACTTGCTTGTGCATGGTAGTTAGGGGGTTATTAGAGAGTTTAGAGATGGAATCCTCATATGGGACTACCACTCAAGAGGTCCCTTTCCAAGGTGTACCTTTTGTATTCCCTCTAAGTGAAGGTATTGGTCCTCCCTTTATTGCCACTCTAAAGCTTCCTGGATTAACTATAGGATTAGTACCGGTCTGGCTGTTTAATCCAGTAATTCTTGTTACACCTAATGTCTCAAATGTCACCTCTCCTTCAGGAGAGGATCGAACTCAACCTAATCCCTCTCCTTCTTCATCGGTTATTGCTTCATCCCTTTCTTCTTCTTTGCTTGACCAAAGCTCTATGGTTAGTACTCATGTGGATAAGAAGAAGAATAAAGGGAAGGGTAAGAAGAAGAATGATAAGAAAGAGAAAAAGAAACAACCATCTGCTCTTGATGGTGTCCGTTCTAAGAGAACACTCGAAAAACCCAAGTTCTTTTGTAAGCTTTGCAAGGGGGACCACCGTCTTAAGGAGTGTCCCGATCTCTCCCATGTACAAGAAGAGTGGTCTAAAAGGTCCAAACCATACATGTCATCAACCTCTGATCATCATGTTGACAATACTCCCTCAACCAGTGACCCATTGGTAAAAGGTCGTAAGGGTAAAGTCTTGTATCCTTGTTTGATATGCAAGGCTATGCATCATACTTTTCTTTGTCCAAGCATGGATGAAGCTTTACATTGGTTGGAAAATATTACTGATCATCAACAGGTGATTCCAACAAGTGATAGTAAGTTATCCCTCGATTCCTCGCTAGTTCACCAAGTGATCAATTCAGTTTCACCTATAATTGATCCCACTCTTCCTTCGGAGAGTGAAGTGGTCGAGTCAATGTCATTTCCACCCGATCCCACTATTCCATCAAAGAGTGTTAAGACTAAAGTAGTCTCTTTGAAAAAATCTTTGTCTTGTTCTTCTATTCCAGTAGAGAATGAACTGAATCCTACTGAAGTTTTTATGCTTTGTTCTGATTGTTCTCGACAAGAAGAAATTTTGTTTGTTTCGATAGAACCCTCTCCGAATAGTGAGGTTATTTCCTTTGACTGGAGTAACCTAACAGAGTCTCGTCTTCATTCGAGTGTTCCTTTCTAGATAGTTGTGAATGTTATTTCTAGGCGGATACTTCGCACTATTGTTGACGAAGGGGATTCTATTAATATTATATCCTCAACTGCTTGGAAAGCTTTAGGTTCACCTTAGCTTGTACCAGCCACCGATAAGATACTGGCTTTTAATCGAAGACCTACTGCACCTTTAGGGACCCTTCCTTATTTGCCTATTACATTAGGAGGGAAAACTGTCTGTATTGATGTTATAGTGGTCCAAGGTCCTTTAGATTTTAATATGCTCCTTGGACATGATTATGTTTATGCCATGAAGGCTATTATGTCCACACTCTTTAGAGTTATGCATTTTCCCCATGATGGGAATATTGTGACTATTGATCAGATTTCTTTTGTTACACATGACCATCACATCACTCCTAGTAATCAGACTTCCCTGAATGTGCCGCATGTTCTTGTGGTCCCTTCCCCTTCTTTTAGTTAGCTTCTTCCCATCATAGGTAAAATGGGGGGCATGGCTCTAGCCTCTAGACTTCATACTGGAGTTAAGTTGATAGCTTCTTATGTAAGGGGGCTACCCACCAACCTCTGGACATCATGTTGGCTTAGAACTTGTTGAGAGGATAGTTTATCTTTTGGTTTCAAGCTTGCGTAAAAATGAAATCATTCATGAGCATAGTTCATTTTCTATTTCAAGCTCATTAAAAAATGAAGTAGGTTTCTTTGAGCATAGTTTACCTTTTGGTTTCAAGCTTGCATAAAAATGAAACCATGTTCCAAGCATAGTTACCTTCTGTTTCAAGCTTGGGTAAAAATGAAACTGATCCCCTTCCCTTGAGTCGAGTCTTCCCTTTATTGTTAGAACTTGAACCTTCTTTTTATCTTCCCGATTCTCATTCTTCCTACCCCCCTGGTGAACATTTTCACATTAGTAACCAGGTTTTTAGGTTGGGTATGGAAGAAGAATCTTCAGACGAAACGAAGCTTGGGGGCATGTCGAGCCACTAGCAACCATGCTAGGGGTAAGCTTCACTAGCAATCATGTTGGTGGAAAACTTCAAACCTATGTATATCATGTTAATGGGATTTTTCAAGCATAATTTACCCATTGGTTTCAAGCTTTCATAAAAATGAAACCAATCCTCGAGCATTCTTTCAATTGATCTTCGAGCTCGTTAAAAACAATAAGATGGTGTTGATATTACTTTTAATTTTTCGTGCTCTGGTTAAAACATGAAATTTAGCTTGAGCTTAATTTATTACTTTTTCGTGCTCTGGATTCAAACATGAAAAAGTCTAATGGAGTCTTCTTTAAACTCTTTTCAGACTCTTAAAATGTGAAAATATAGTTGAGTGATATTGTCTTCTTCACGCTCGTCAAAGCATTTGAAGGGTCGTCCATCCAACGATAGCTTATCTCTTTTTCGGTTCGGATAGGACTATTTACTAAAAGGGAACACTCTAGCCGATCATGATTGGAAGAGTTCTTAAGGTATGATTTTACACTTTTTCAGGCCTTAGAGACTAAATCATACGAAAAAATACCCCTTTGGAGTCTTCTTCCGTAATCGTTTAGACTCTCTAAACATGAACAATACTGAGTTTTCTTTCATTGGACTTGTTAAATTAAACATTGAGAGACCTGTTTTGGGAACGAACCCCTCCTCTCTCAGGTTCGTAAAACATATGAGTCTGGATTTGTCTTTCGAAAAGCTATATCAACTGTTTGTTACCCTCTTTGAACTCGTAAAATCGAAAAGAGGCACTCATCAATCATGATGGGGGAAATGGGAAGGGAATAATTTTGGAAAATAAATGGAAGTAGTTTGTCGTTACCTTTGAACATGGAACTTGTCTGAACATCATGTCAGTCAATTGGGTATTCATCTGATCTCCATGACAATCCACTTTCATGAGTCATGCCACTCCTTTGAGTCTTTTAGAAGACTGCATTGTCCACTGTCGCATTGTGTGTTTGTCCCGTTCAGTCATGCTGCCAAGTCTTTTGTCATGCCGCCCAATGTTCAAAGGGAATTTGAAGAAGTTTTACCTCTGTAGTCAACACAGTCTTTGTGTCATTACTTTTGAGTCAGTCCTATGGTTACTACATTCACATCATTCCAAAACTATGTTACAATTTTTGTGTCGTCGATGTGGGACTCATCATGGCCCTCCTCCGACGAGACTATTCCCGTCGACATCAGCTCATTATCCAGGAAATAGTCTTAGAAACAAAAACTTAGTACCTTGAGATCTATATGCCTTAATGATAGATTCTCTTGCTCTTGGCATAGGTTCACATCATTGACGTTTGATCAATAGAATCAACTGGGTGTTTGACATCAGGACATCTATTCACACTTAGTAGATTGTACTAGGGTACCTTGGGAATCATTCACATTAATGGCGATCTCCCTCGCACTTGTTAAAGGTTCACATCATTGGCTGGTAATCAAGTGGTTTCTACCATGTTCGACTTTATATCATTGTAATCACATGGATAGAATCATACTTTGTGGAAGACGAGATGAAGACCCTGGGCATTTGTTTAAAAGCACTCATTACTTTTCCCCCAGGTTGCGATGGAGTTTTGTATATCTAGCATGGATCCACATTTGTATGGTCATGGCTATGCTCAAATTTGCATCTGTATGACATAGATCTACATTGTATGTTTGGTAGCTATGTCCAAGTTTGAGTCCTCTATCACATGGATCTACACTGTATTATAGTATCCATGCTTGTTTATTCCTTCCATGGATCTTCCTTGTATTGGTCTGTAGCCATGAGTTGGTTACTTGTGTCTATGATTCAAAAATATTGATGTACTACAGATGCCTACTTGACTACATGCTCCGATCGAGCGGACATTTTCACCTTGTAGCAACAACTTGTTCTCTCAAAGCTCTTGTTTAATATCGTATCCCTCTAAGACTCATGCTTTGGGGGCATCCTGCCATACCAAAATCCTGTCATCATCATGTGATAAGACCGTTGACATACCTACTTGCCCTTAATCCCAGCACTTGGAGTGGAAACCCATGTTGATTGTCAATCTTTCATAAAAATACTCAGCACCACGCTTTCCCCTTTATCCATGAGAAGTACCTTGCTCGCACCGCCTGTGCCTTGTTATCCATATGTGGTGCCATCGCTTATAGCCCTTGGTCTATAAGCATTTCTTATCTGACCCGCTCTGTCATAGAAGAAGAAAAGTGGTACCCTGGGTAAAATGGAAAAAAGAGAAGATTCTCGAGGCTTCTAGATCATGAGCCTCATGTCCTCCCTTATCCCTATCATTGTGGGTCAGTTGAGCTCGAGATCCCTCATCCTAGGATCTTAGAGGCCACCTCATCCACAAATATCTCAACCATTCCTATCCATTGAGCCTTATAAATACAAGCTCATGTCCATGGTTGAGAGGGAGAACCATTGAAGTATTGTTATGCTGTTTGATTGACCACTTGGCCCAAGCCATTGGAGAGCATAGAGAGCAAAGTTGGAGCTTATGGGGATGAAATTTTTGGTTTCATGGAGATGCATGTCAACATTAAGGCTTAATTGGTTGTAAACTTCTCCATTTTAATCTTAATACAAAGCTGATTTCTGTCCCACTTTACTGTTGTTGTTTGATTTCACATGTAAGTGTTGTTGGATTCCTTAGTCACTGACATGGATTAATAGATTATGTTCTGGTAGCTTTGATGTGTTTGCATGTTTAATCTGATTATAGGTACACAGGTTTACTATAGAAGCAGGCATTCCAAGTATCTACGATATCCAGGGAGGGTCTTCATCCTTTGTCATTCATTTGTTCTAGATCTGAACCATTCAGACCAGAGGAACAACTTCTGCCCACAGAAAGTGAAATATTCTTTCCTACACTCTTGGACCCCCTCAGTGTTTTGGGATTCCCTAAATTTTCATATTTCAAAATTTGTCTTCTAGTGTCTTACACTAGGAAAATCAAAATAAAATATAAATATTACATAGAGTGCCAAATGGAGATAAAACAAAGTCCTAGGTGGGCCTAACTGGTTTCCTAATGAAATTGCCCCATACATGAGCTTCTTCAGTGATAGTTCGATAGTCCGCTGGCTCTAACAATCATGCAGTTACTTCATGTTTAGCTAGATGAGATTCAATCTCTGTCACCTTTGGCTAGGTCAGTCTTAACAATTTTTCTAAAAGAAATTTATGAACAGAAGCTTGTGCAACCCAGATTTTGATTGCTTCCTCATTAATTCTTTCGATATTTTGAATACTTTTCTCGTCTATCTGCAATTTGTCCTGGATATTCTTCAAATGTTGATCTTTGTCTGGGAATTCTTGGACGTGGGTTGTTGCTGAATTTTGGAATCTATTATGTGTCATACGCATTTTCTTATAGAATTCTGCACATTTTTCGCTAGTCTTTTCAATTGCTGTGGTCAATCTCACTACTTCCTTGTTGCAAAAAATATAAGAGTGCCAACTCCATCTTCAATCCTCTTGTTCTTTTTTGGGGCATGTGGTCGGGAAAAACTAAATTCACTCCAATCCAGGTTAGCTAACTCTGCACAAGTTCTGCGACCTCTAACAACTATTTCTTGAAATCTGATGATTTATCTAATATTTCTTTCAGTCTAGCCTCTACCTGCTTAATCTTATATATTTCTTCTGCTAGTTTTAATTGAAATTGATGTATTTTCCTTTGCATTAAACATGCTTGAGCATGGAAGGGATTAATATCAGGCTATTTTTCATTAGTCATCCTAAGCTGTTTCTCTAGTGAGATGTTTCGTGTTTCTAGTTCTTCTACTTGCTTTCTGGATGTGGATTTCTGCATTTCCATTTCCAATATATTTCTTTTAAGATCCTTCTTCTCTCCCTCAGTGATTGTAACTGAAATTACCAATGCATATTTTTCTGATTCCAGAGCTTGGTGTTCCTTCTGCAATATTTGAAACTCTGAAAAGGTATCATCATGCTTTCTGTTTAATTCTTTTCCTTCTACGGCTAGTTAAGGCTGTGGTTAATTTCACATAGTACTTTTACGGCTAGTTGGGCCTGGAATTAATGTAATTATAGATATTTTGTAGCTACTCACGTATGTAATAACTGAGTAGTACTCAGTCAACCCTGTGTGGTCTTGAAAATTTCATAAATAGGAGGAACCCGTTCTGTATAAGGGTTAGATCCGGTTAGATGTTAGATTTTATCAGATTTAGTTAAGTAATTCATTTTTTACTCAAAAGAAGAGTCTAGTAGAAGTAGGAGTCTATTGAACCATGGATCTTGTAGCTGAGTGCACAGACCACTAGTAGAAGAGTCGATCCATGCTATGTGTGGATCTGTAGGAGTAGATCGTGTTATATTTTTAACATTAAGCTAGCATTATATTAGGATCTTTTAACTTAGAGAATAACAAGCACAACAATCAAACACAAGAGACAATGAACACAATGTTTTTCCTTGGGGAAACCATAAATGGAGTAAACCTTGCAACTTCCTCAGAGATAGAATCAACACCAAAAGTAAAACCCCAAAACAATAATATGATCTCTCGACAACAGTAGCCTCTTTCTTCCTAGCCCCAGTGTCTTCTTCTTCCTCAGCTATGCGCTACAACTGGGTGTGAGTGAGTGTGTTATAAATAGAGAGGCTCACTCTCTATTTATACTAATTCCCGACTTAACAATAACCTACTAGGGCTGAATTCTCTAGGAGAGTCTAATAACCCTAGTGCCCTAGAACTGCGGGGACTTTAACCCTTGACCAATAGGAGGGTTACCCACAATGACTTGACATGACTTGTTTACATTATAGAAACTCTTGATCGGAACATTGGGGCATGACATGACTCAATTACATTACAGACACATCCCAGAATAAACATCGGGCTACAATACACAAGATACATAAGTGAATACATTCCGAAGTTACAATTACATCAACAATCCCTCTTAACTATGAAGGTATTATCTCAACACAATTTATCATCACAAGTCTTCTTCTCTGTATCATCTAGGTCATCCTCGAGTCCTCATCATCTTCAAGTCATCTTCATCTTCAATTCATCTTGATCTTCAAGTTATCTTCATCTTTAGATCTGGATCATCACTTGATCATCATCACTGGATCTAGATCATCACTGGATCTGGATCTATATCTAGATCATCACTGGATCTAGATCATCACTGGATCTAGATCATCACTTGATATGGATCATCACTGCTGGATCATCATCACTGGATCATCAGAGGTGCTATCTCATGATTCTTCTCGTCATAGGAAGTTCTACAGAGCCAGCCCTTTTTCATGCTGGGTGTAGGCCTAGCCTCCATGTAGGTCTTCTTCAGCGCTTATATCTGACCCTAAGTCAGGATGGCCCATCCAACACTTACATATGACCTTGACTTATCAGAAAGGCACGCCCATCACTCACATATGACCATGAGAGGAACTTAATCCCCTCACCATGTCAGAATGGCCCAGCCCTTACATCTGACCATGGAAGGAACTTCATCCTCTCACCATGTCAGAATGGCCCAGCCCTTACATTTGACCTTGAATCATCAGAATGGCCCAGCCCTTACATCTGACCTTAACTCATCATAATGGCCCATCCCTTACATCTGACCTTGACTTATCAGAATGGCCCAGCCCTTACATCTGACCTTGACTCGTCAAAATGGCCCAGCCCTTACATCTGACCTTGAATCATCAGAATGGCCCAAAACTCATATCTGATCATGTGAGAACACATCCCATAGTCATATCAGAATGGCCCTCAGTCCCAAACTGATATTTCCTGGTAACTAACCAGGTGCCTCCATTCTCTCAAAGAATGGCATCAGCCCTTATATCTGATCAAGTGGGAACCAATCCCTCAATCACATCCGAATGGCCATGCACTCACATCTTATGATGTAAGACTACATCTCAGAGTCATATCAGAAAGGCCCTTAGTCCTAGACATAGTATTCCTAGTAACTGACTAGGCACCTCCATTCAAAGAATGACAATAGCCCTTATATCTGATCATGTAGGAACCAACCCTACAATCATATCAGAATGGCTCAACACTCATATCTGATATGGAAGGAACCGATCCTCTCACCATGACAGAATGGCTTATCCCTTACATCTGACCATGGAAGGAACCAATCCTCTCACCATGTCAGAATGGCTCATGGACTCATCACTTCCCCTTGGAAGGAACCTTGATCTGGAGAACACCAAGCCTCTCTCTAAAGTACTCAAACTTCACTTTGGCTAATGGATTTGTCAACACATCAGCTTATCTGTTCATCCATCGCAACATACTAGAGCTTCATTGCTCCTCTTTGCACCATATCCCTGATATAGTGATATTTGATCTCGATATGCTTCGACTTGTCACAGAACACTGGGTTCTCCGACAACTTCACACAACTCTGGCTGTCGCAATATATATAAGTAGCATCCAACTGGAGATCATATAAATCAGACAGTAGCTTCCTTAGCCATACTACCTCACAACTAGCTGAACAAGCTGTGACATACTCTACTTCAGCTGTACTAAGTGCCACACATGATTGCTTCCTGTTAAAACAAGAGATCACACCTGATCCCATACTAAATCAACACCCTGAAGTGCTCTTCCTATCGATGGAACTACCTGCCCAATCTGAATCAACATAACCCTCCAGGTTAATCTTCTAACTCACCTCATACTTGAGCCCATAATCAATTGTACCCCTCAGGTACCTCAGAATATGCTTTGCAACAATCAAGTGAACATGTCTTGGATCTGTCAAGAACTAGCTCAAGGTGTTCACAGCAAAGAAAATATTTGGTTTCGTGTTTGTCAGGTACATCAAGGACCCAATCATCTGATGATACATTGTAGCATCAACCACATCCAATGAAGCATCACTCAATAGCTTCAGGTTCGATGCCATAGGTGTGGTCATGGCCTTGCAGTCCATCATCCCGAATCTCTTCAGGATCTCTACTGTATATTTCCCTTGCCCCAGGGAAATTCCATCTACATTCTGCCACACCTCCATGCCTATAAAATAATGCATCATACCCTAGTCCTTCATTTCAAACTCAGTAGAAAGATTCCTCTTCGTATCAGCAATCAACCCATCCATACTTGTTACAAATACATCATCTACATACAATAGGAGCATCACTGGGTTTCCATCTTCAACCTTGTAGTAAAGGTTGGAATCTTCTTTACTCTTGGTAAAGCCCAAACTGGATAGAAAGCTATCAATTCTGTCGTACCATGTCCTGGGTGCTTGTTTCAAACTGTACAGGGCTTTCTTCAATCTACATACATGCAAATTCCTGTCATGTGTCTCAAAATCGAGTGGCTACTCCACATACACTTCCTCTTCCACTACACCATTCAAGAAAGAGGTCTTGACATCCATTTGGTGTATCTTCCATTTCACCATTGCAGCCAGAGCAAGTACTGATATGATGGAAGTGTATCTGGCTACAGGTGCAAAATTTTCTTCATAATCTATTCCTTCTTTCTGGGAGAAACCACGAGCAACAAATCTTGATTTATATTTTTCTATGTTACCGTCTGCAGCATGCTTACCCTTGTAGATCCATTTGGAAGTTACAACAGAATTCCTTTCTGGTCTTGGGACAACATCCCAAACATCATTCTTCATGATCGATTGATACTCTTTGATCATAGCATCCTTCCATTCTTTCTGTTCCGCTACTTCTTCATAATTGGAAGGTTCTTTATTGATAAAATCACATAATAATGCTACATACCCGGAGCAGGATCTGGTCCTCTTTATTTCTCTGTGATTCTCTTCTAAAGCTCCATATCTTTCCGCACCTTGGATAACTTCTCGTACCCAAGAAGGTTTCCTCTTGCAAGGATTATTCTCCTGTGGTGGATCTACAAGTTCTTGAGGTTCTTCAAATTCTCGATCTTCTTCTTGAGTTTCTTCGTTCATGGTTGTATCATGAATTCTAGGTGCTTCTGCTACTTCAGGTTCTTCAACAGGTCTCTTTCTGGATTTGTTGTAAGCTGAGTCTTCATCAAATGTCACATCCCTAATGATGTCGATCCTCTCGAATTCTGGGAAGTATATTCCATAAGCCTTCGAGCTTTCAGAGTATCCCACAAATATACCCTTCTTTCCTGAAGGATCTAATTTTGTCCTCTTCTCTTTGGAATGTGTATGTACACTAGATAACCAAATATTCTGAGGTGGTTGACTTCTGGTTTCTTACTGGAAAAGACTTCTTCAGGTGTCTTGTTCTCGAGTACTCTATGTGGAGTATGCTTCTATACATACACCGCTGTTCTAGTAGCTTCTGCCCATAAATGCATGGGAAGATCTTGATCATGAAGCATAGCTCTTGCAGCTTCCATGATAGTTTTGTTTTTCCTTTCTGCAATCCCATTTTGTGTTGGATTATATGGAGTGGACAACTTCCTCTTAATACCTGAGTCTTTGCATAACTCTTTGAATTCATTTGATGTGAATTCTCCGCCATTATCTGATCAAAAGGTCTTGATCTTATTTTTAGTGTGATTCTTGATCAAGGCTTTGAATTCCTTGAACTTGCTGAAAACTTCATCTTTGTTCTTCATGAAGTAAATCCATGTCTTCCTAGAAAAGTCATCAATGAAAGAAACATAGTATACATACCCACTTAGTGAACTTGATGACATTGGTCTGCATACATCGTAGTGGATGATTTCCAAGATTCCTTTTACCTTGTTCTTGCTACTTGGAAATTTCTTCTTTGTATTCTTTCCTTTCACACATCCTTTGCAGACTCCATCATGTTTTGCTTGAATTTCTGGAAGACCTTCAACAACTTTGCTTGCAAGTGGTAGTGCTCTGTAATGCACATGTGAAAGCCTTCTATGCCAAAGTTTACTTGGCTCTACTATGTCATGGATCAAGGCTTGTTCTAGATGGCCCTTCAATTTGTATAGACCTCCCTCTTGTTCCCCAATCACTACTGCATCATCGAAGGTCTTTCCTTTTGGCCACATGAGAACTTGGCCATCTACAAATGCAAACCTCATGCCTTTTGCATCTAATGTAGATATGGAGAGGAGGTTCTTCTTGAGTCCCGGTACAAAAAATACATTCTTCATCTTCATGGACTTTCCAAAGTCTAGCTTATAGGAGGATTCCCCACTACCTTTTATTGGATACAGGTAGTCATCTCCGAGCTTCACCTTGTGAGGTAATTCATGTTCTGACAGTCTCACAAAAGACTCTTTGAATCCTGTCATATGTTTGGAAGCCTCACTGTCTATAAGCCAATCATTGCTTCCATGTGTGATGTTTCCCATGAGAGCGGAAATCAAAACATATTCTTCATCACTTGAAGAATAATCACTTTCTTGCTTATTTATTTTTGAGGAAGGTTCATCATCTTTTGCAGCATGAGCATGATGTATTCTCTTGTTGTTTTTCTTCTTGTGAGAGTTTCTTTTGTTTCTAGGACAATCTTTGGAAAAGTGCCCTATTTCATCAGAAGTATAACATCTGAGTTGATATTTCTTGTAGGAAGAGTGCTTACCTTTAGAATGATGATGATGATGGTCCCTTCTAGGTTTCTTGGAATGAACTGTGAGAGCTTGATCTTCACTTCCCATCTCTTCTTCTTGAGCTGCTATCCGAGCTTCTTCTTGTGAGCATTCTTCTCAAAGTCTGCTGAACTTGACTAACTTATTTCTGGAACAGATCCCTTGAATGAAAGAGTCTCATGTCCTAGGCAGACCATTCAAGGTGGTCATTAAAATATTCGCATTTTCCACTTCTTCATCTACTACCAGCTATTCCTTGATCTGAGAGACTCTTGTGAAGTAAGACTGGATGGTCTCTGCATTCTAAATCTTCACATTCTTCAACTGGTTCCTCAAAGTCATTTTCCTATTTATGTTCTTTCCTTCAAACAGTTTGGTTAGGGCATCAAAAATAGATTTTGGTGTCTTTAGGGAGGACACCTGTGGTATTAGGTGATCCTTTATTGAATCAGCAATAATCCTCTTTGCCATAACCAAATTCTTCTTTTGTAATGCCTTAGCCTCATCTCCCTCTGGAACTGGAACCTCCTCATTGATGTAGGAGTCCAACTCATTTTCTTCCAGGACCAGGGAGATCCTATACTTCCAGGCTCGAAAGTTATCAGCTCCCTCAAGATTTTCATCAAGCTTGGTATGATGAAACATCTTATCTGAGAACCTCAAATGGAAATACAAAATATTTAGATCTTACCAGGTCAAGATGTCAGATTTGGATTTGGAGCTGAAATTCTGCAGTGCTGGTTCAAGAGCATATTAGGGTTTGGATTTTCTGGAGTTCTATCCAACCAAATGCTTTGATATTGATCTCTAAACTTTGATTTTGAGGAGGATATCAATCCAGGCCCGGGCTCACTAAAAAATTCCACTTCTACGGAAAGCCCTAATTTTCGGCAGCAGTGTCGGGTCCAAAACTGAAAAAGCTCGGAATTGGATTCTTCTTCGACAGAAAGATGCGCCCTAGGGAGGAGAGTTAGTCCAACCTTATTTTGCTGAAAATCTGTGGAGAGAGATCCACAAAGTAGGAATCCCAAGTTCCTGTAGCTGCACAGTGTCTTGTTCTCAGGTTAGCTCTGATACCATGTTAGATTTTTAACATTAAGCTAGCATTATATTAGAATCTTTTAACTGAGAGAATAACAAGCACAACAATCAAACATAAGAGACAATGAACACAGTGTTTTTCCTCAGGGAAACCATAAATGGAGAAAACCCTACAACTCCCTTAGAGATAGAATCAGCACCAAAAGTAAAACCCCAAAATAGTAAGATGATCTCCTGACATCAGTAGCCTCTTTCTTCCTAGCCCCAGTGTCTTCTTCTACAACTAAGTGTGAGTGAGTGTGTGATAAATAGAGAGTCTCACTCTCTATTTATACTAATTCCATTAGAGGAAATTTCACCTCAAAATGGGCCTCCTAAAAAAATTAATAAATTAATAAAATAATAGTTAAAATAATAAAATAATATTTATTAATTTTGGAGGAAGAAAAGAAAAAACTATTTTTTTGTTTGTATTTTCGACATATCTCCCTGTGTTTTTGCTCAAATTTAGATCGGGAGAGCTCGTTGGATGTGGAATTAAATTCCGCATCCAACGAGTACCCACTCAACATACTTTTGATGGACCCTGCTACCCCAAAAACAAGAAATACCTGAAAAAATGTAATGATGATGTCATCACCACATTTGTTTCCAGGTATTTCCTGTTTTTGTGGTAGCGGGGTCTATCAAAAGTATGCCGAGTGGGTACTCGTTGGATGCAGAATTTAATTCCACATCCAACGAGCTCTCCTGATCGAAATTTGAGTAAAAAAACAGGGAGATATGTCGAAAATACAAACAAAAAAGTAGTTTTTTAATGATACATTTCCCCAAATTTATATTAAAAAAGTGTTTAAGACCTATACGGGTGAATCCGCGGACCTGGGTAACACTTTTTGGCAAGCGTATTTCGGCAAAAACAGAAAAACGTACCTCGGTCGAGGGCTTGTTAAACCCTCGACCGAGGTCTTAATATCTCGACCGAGGTTTTATCAAGTCCTCGACCGAGGTTTTGTTCAGCCCTCGACTAAGGTATTTAAATACCTCGGTCGAGGGTTTTTTTCGGTTGAGGTCTTTACAAACCCTCGGTCGAGGTTTCTTTAAGACCTCGACCGAGGTATTTAAATACCTCGGTCAAGGGCTTAAGAAAATAGACTTAGCCCACATTCAAACAAATGGAAATTTTTATGTGCCTTGTAGAGGTGTACACCCTGCCATTCCTAGCACATAACTGAGCGGAGTTGATACCAATAAATTCACCAATGAATCTTCTATCCATTGAGGTATCATACACGCATTTTGGCATTCATATGAAATTTATTTTTTAATTACTTCTAAAACTTATACTTAGAAAACCACACTACAACTTCGAAGCAGCTCAAAGAAAAATCCGCAGAGTTAAAAATACACAGCCAAAAAATTCTTAAAAATGTACACATCACATATCAACATGTCCTCTTCAAAAGGGTATCTTTGGTTTTTCAATTTTAGAAAAAATAGAAAAAAATGCTTTACGTGGACAAATATGTGTTTAAAACGATGCTGAAATCGAATGTGGTCACTTTCGAAAAATAATAAATAATTGTATAATGCGAAAAAAATTAACAAAAAAATATGCACATCACACTGCATTTTATGTAGATCATGCTCATATATATATATATATTTTAAATTATTAATTCAAGATTGAATTACTTTACGTGGAAACGAGCCACTTATTAGCTTCTTCAAATTTTTAAGGTCACACAGTTCATTAAATGCAAAAATTCACACATTAAATGACATCGGAATATTTTAAAACAAATATCACTATGAAGCCAACATAATATTCTACAATTTGTTTTTTTACTGCAAGTCAAAATTCACATTGCATATATGCGTTTTGAGGGCTTCTATCTAGCACATGAGTAAAAAATCAGGTTTTCATTGCCAAATTTGGCCAAAACGTGTTACCCATCTTCATGGAATCACCCATACGGTATTTAAAATTTAAAGCAATTTCATTGGCTAAGACACGATGACATGGAATTTGAGTTAAAGTTAAAAGGCCCATTTTGAGTTGAAATTTCCTCTAATGCCTACTTGACAATAACCTACTAGGTCCGACTTCTCTAGGAGAGTCTAATAACCCTAGTGCCTCAGAACTGCAAGGACTTTAACCCTTGACCAATAGGAGGGTTACCCATAATGACTTGACATGACTTGTTTACATTATAGAAACTCCCAATCGGAACATCAGGGAATGACATGACTCAATTACATTACAGACACATCCTAGAATAAACATCGGGTTACAATACATAAGATACATAAGTGAATACATTTTGAAGTTACAATTACATCAACAGATAGAAGAATAAACCAGAGAGCATGAGAGCAAGAAGATTGATTCAAATAGACATATCTTAAGAATAATATGCAAGCTACACACTGCAAGGGGCTACCTATATTTCTCATGCCAGATGAAGAGCACCTTGGTGGTTTTTCCCAGATGGGTTTCCACGTTATTTCCTGTGTCGAATGAATGAAGCTGTGGATATTGGGTGTTATGTGAACATTTGCTTACTTTATATTGTTACAGTTATTCTTGAATATATTTCACAGTATTATTGATTAGATAAGGAAATAATTAATGTTAATGCATCATCGACATGTTATGTATGGTTTTTTGATTAAGATGCTAATTCACAATATAAGTCACACACTATCAGTCACCTATAAGGAATCAATTGCGTCACACCGTTGCGCTAGTTGTTAAGTAGTTGAGGACAAGGTTGTGTCGTGCATGGGTTGTGACACATAGTTGCATGTATGTCACATAGTAATAGACTCCATCCTCCTATCTCCATCGAGCACCTTGGATGCATGCCAAGGACCATATTTCCTCACCAACTGTGAAAACATGGTTCTGGAAGTTACACATTAAGATATCTCGGGAAAGACTGCGCCTGCCTTGCAAGTGTTGCTGACTGAGCTTTCTCTGTCAGGCCGATGTATTTTGGTGTCTTGTTGGTATTGTGTTGTTGTTGAACCTTGGGTCGTGTAAGTAAGGATATAGAGGTCAACAAATGGTTTCGTTTTCGGGACCTGTAATCATTTGAGTCAAGGGAAATGTCATGGCACCCGAAAAACAAGGAAATAGAGGACTGGATGGAGTCTAAGACGCTGGCCTTTGCACAAGAAGAGAGTGCATGAGCACAGTTGAGCACAGAAAAATGGGTGTATGAGTACATATATTCTGATATCCATGAGATCTTATTTGCAGAGTTTCCAATTGTGCTGCATGAGTGGTTGTCAAGGTTGGTAACTAGGCAAAGAAATTTCCAAAGAAGAGAAGCGGTTGAGTGGAGCAATTAGTTGGTTCGTGAGATAACCAATGTAAGTAACACCATCTCTAGAGATGTTTACTTTTGGGTTGAAAGTATTTTGTAAGGGTATATTACTAAGTTTGCAGTAGACACTATAACCTCATATAGTGAGGCTGAAAGAAATTTTTTCCAAGGACCGCAAAGAAGATGTTTGCTATTTATCAACAAATGGATAAAGATGCTTGTTTATGAGAAGGGCATCTTGCAGTTGAGTAGTTAAGCCGCATGTCCGAGGAGAGGGGATATGTTGTGAGAAATTTGCAGAGAAAATGGGAAATGGTGAACTGAGATGTTCTGAGGAAGTACATAACATGAACTAGAAGTTGAAGTCCTAAGGAGTGTAAGGAGATTCAGATCGGGGAAAAGAAGAAAGACAGAGGAGAGCCGATGAACTCCTAGTTTGTTTGAAGAAAGCGAGCATGAACTTCAGTTGCAGCTGGAAAAAGGGTCTTGCGACGAAGAGGAGAACTATATCCTTATTTCATAAGCGACGGGGGAGCCTAAAGAGCCCATGGAGACACCGAGATCAGGGCGAGACTACATCACACCAGGAGTATTGCCAGAGGTAATATATAGAGCCTCATCTCCTTAAAGAGTTGTCAATATTGATAGCACTGGAGGGTGTAATCTATAGTAGAGATATATCCACATAGTTAAGAGTAATTGCATGAATCCTGAAACCATTCCAAACCAGTTAAATAGTCAGTGCGATTAGAGGGAAACATGAACATAGTAGTACATTCATTAGAAGAAAATTATCCAAACTTGCTGGTTAAATTCCTTTGGTTAGACTTTGGTCAGATAAGCTTATATGTGGTCTCTAGCATGTCAAGTTGGTCACCTTGGTATTCAAAATATAGGGTGGTGATGTTGCTACTAAACCATATTAAATTATTCTAAATGGAGCTATCTCTTGTGTTATAGATCTTTATTGGAATTAAATATTCATTCTGCAACCGCTTTTGCTTGTGTGAGGTCTGATATCTACCAAATCCAGTCAATATTAGCATACACTCAGCTGTAATGGACTATAATTAATTTGGTCTGTGACTTTGACAAATAGTTGTAGTGTATACAATTGAATGTAGCAGTAGTTGTTCAATCATTATGATGATTGTCCTTAGATGGTTTAGAAGGAAGTTCATATAGAATATGTAACATTTACAATCCACAACATTTAAGCTTGCAAAATAAAATGCTACAATAATAATTTAAAGCATAAATCAGACTTTTAATGCCAAATTTCCATATCTGGATTTTACTCAAAATTAAGGTGAATGCATGCCTGGAAAATTCGATGCACTAACAACAATGGAAAAATCTGTCCTCCACAACTTCAAATTTCTCCTTGGTATTGCACAAACTGGGCATACTTCAATGAACAAATTAAACTGTTGTATATGCCTTTCAGTAGATAATATTAAGTGGATTTGGTAGATATCAGATCTCACACAAGAAAAAGCGGTAGCAAAATGAAGATTTAATTCCAACAAAGATATATAACACAAGAGATAGCTCCATTTAGAATAATTTAAGATGGTTTAGTAGCAACATCACCACCCTATATTTTGAAGTCCAAGGTGACCAACTTGACATGCTAGAGACCACATATAATATTATCTAACCAAAGTATAAGCAAAGGAATTTAACCAACAAGTTTGGATAATTTTCTTCTAATGAATGTACTTCTATGTTCATGTTTCCCTCTAATTGAACTCACTGTTTAAGTGGTCTGGAAGGGTTTCAGGATTCATGCAATTACTCTTAACTATGTGGACATATCTCTTCTGTAATGAGATTTAAAATTTATAGTTAAATGAAATTCATCTAGCCTTATCTACATCAATTGGGGAATTTGACAGTTTGAGGACTATCGTAATGTTCATCAAATTCAAAACAACTCTGGTCACAGCTCTCAGGAATAAATTATTTGCTACTCAGTAAGACAATAACCTGGGTCTTGAACATATAATTTTACCTTGGTTTATGCACCCAATTAACATGATAGAAATATGATTCAGATTTAAACCAATGGACTCTATGAACTTTGAAAAAATGTAAAATCCCACTTTTCTTTTTGAAGTGGAACCCTATAAATCTATTCCTAAATTTTCAACACTAGAAGGCTGCTGATGAGCTTCTGATTTTGAATACTCTTTTGTATAGTTTCCTCCACCAGATTTAACGGCTAAGTCTAAATATAAAGAAGCAGAAGCAAGAGGAGCCAATACAGATCCTATCTGATGACGATCAATTGGATTTTAATTGACAGAGTTTGAATGTCTCTAATTCAAGTGTGTCCCAAGGATTGATCAAATTTGTAGGTTGGTCCAAACTTGCAGATATCATAATGAGTAAAGAAGGTGAATCTTAGGTCATCTGGTTAAGAACATGATCCATGCCAAGATTGGGAATGACATTAAGCAAAAGATGAGAATATTACAATGTTATGGGAAACGAATGAAACATAGAAGGCTGGAATTGTACCAATATAAAAAACAAAGCACTTCTGGTGAGGTATATTCTAGAATTAAGCAAGCACATCAGTTTTTCATTCCAACCTTGATCCAGGTTGATGATATAAAACTTACATAGCAAGATAAGAAGTAAAACTTTCAGTTTAACCTCCAAAATATTCCTCAAAGAGGTATCTTCATTTCAGGAATTCAGGTCCTCATACTTCTCAAGGAGTCATTGATCCTTAAGACCTGAAATTAACCTATTCTGACCTAAAGTACCTCCAGAAAGCATTTATTCCTTCTGATAATAAGTTATGCTTTCTAATCAAAGGAAATATGGATCATTGAGAAATGCATATTTAAGGTGAAATGTTATAACTTATTTTCATGCTTTGGTCTGATATTAATGTGGAAGAGGAAAAACATTCAAAAACAAAAAATCATATGCATTATAAATAAGAATTGCTTCCAAGCTATAGATAAAATTGCACTCCGCGCTTTATAGATTGTAGGAGATCGAGCTAAGGACAAACACAAAGAAGGATTGTATGTCATGAGTTTTGTATCAAAGTGTACCTAGAATCCTTATGCACACCACGGTTTGTACTCAGCCATACATTGCCAATGAAGTGGGAGTTGTGATTCATTTCATAGAAAATCATTGATAGTAGCATTATTGGGTAGAAACTGACAATCTCTATCATTATGTTAATGTAAAAATAATCATTGTATGACCTTATTGTAAGCATTGAATTAAGATTTTTGTCGGTTCAGTCACATTAATGTTAGTGTTGTAATATGTGACTAATATAACAATAAATGATGAGGTTAGAGCTTAGTGGTTAAACCACCATGACATTGTAAGGGAGCTATAAATATGTAATGTGAGGTTTCATGATATACATGAGAAAAGTTTTGTATTATTGACACAACAAGATTAATAAAAATATGTTTCATACTCTCTGCATTATGAATGTCTAGTTGGGAGTGTGAAAACTTGAAAAATTAACACAGTATCAGATCAAGATGGTGGGACTGTAAAAAAATCCATAAACAATTGAGGAGATTGGGGGAACTCATGACTACCTAACGAGATAGAAAAATACAGGCAAGTCATAATTATATTTTAGATGTTTTTTGTTAAGTTTAAACTTCATAAGCCGTAAATTTACTATTTGATTCAAAAAGAGGACTATGAATAAGGTTAATTTACAATATTTTAAAAACAAAAACAAAGAAAACCAAATATGCTCAACTGTGTATTTCAGCACAAGCACGGTGAATATTGAATCTCATTGATCAAGTTTCAAAGTAGGAGCATGGTGTTTAAACATCATCATAAACAAAAGTTGAAGGAAATCCACAAGAATTCCACATCTATTGAATACCACATAAAAGATGTATCCCTATACCCAACATAGTAGAATAGCGTTTCAAAAATTGTACAAAGCACTTATATGCCAAAGAATGGCAGACCCATTAACTTTTAATGCTGAGAAGTGAACCTATTTCGAGCAATTGCACATTTGAAAATATAAAAATAACTCAACAAATATCAAACAAACATCTGAATGTTTGAAGGAACATCCACAAGATAGAGTAGAAAGAAAACACCCACAAAGATGTTGTCAAAGAATACAACAGTCAATGTTCAGAAGCATAAGGCATAGACTCAGTAGATATAACCAGGGCAATGAAATTATGAAACTTTTTCTAAGGAAAAAATAACCAGGGCAATGAAATTATGAAATTTTTTCTAAGGAAAAAATAACCAAGGAAATGAAATTATGAAATTTTTTTGAAGGAAAAAATAACCAGGGCAATGAAATTATGAAATGTTTTCTAAGGAAAAAATAACCAGGGCAATGAAATTATGAAATTTTTTCGAAGGAAAAAATAACCATGGCAATGAAGTTATGAAATTTTTTCTAAGGGAAAAATAACTAGGGAATGCATTGCAACAATTAAATTTGAATGAGTATAAGGAAAAGGCAACAGTAAGAGCCAAAGTAGATATCGCTGTAACAAATATGTCATGAAGATTCATCGAACATTCAACCTAAGGTAGAGAAGCACTTATAATGTCCCAGAAATAATTTCTGAGAGAACTTCATGCAAAATCATCCAAAATGTACAATAAATGGTCACTCAAATTGTAAAAGTAGTCAAGTTCTTATGAAGCTGGCTGAAAAGAAAAAACCAAAAGAATCAAAGAGTCAAAATTCAAGGGCAGTTGATGGAAGTTGAATAAATTTATGGTCTAACCAAATTTTCCACATGTAAACAGTAAGACCCTTAACAAACATTTGAAATTCATGACTTAGGGCATGGAGAAATAAAAAAATTGTTGGAAATTTAGATGCTGGAAATGACCAAATGCAAATGGAGATTTGAGATCATGTGTATCATTGAAGACCTTGGATATATGGATATATGTAATTTGGTCACTAGCATTGAAAATGTTTGTCTGGCCAAGTACCTTGGTGTTGGGCCTAGAACCAACTCAATAGTTGTAAATAAATAAAGTAGACAATATCTTTCTACCCTCATAAAAGGAAACAAAAAGAAGTAATTTCCCCCTGAATTTGCAGATAGAAACCACCAACCTTGAATATGTGAAAAAATACCTAAGAAATTGACAACTTTGATGCAACTAAATGGAATATGCAACACATATCTAGGTTGCTCTCCTAAAGAACCAACAAGCACAACAGTTGGTTACCCAGATGGCTTCATGGATGGGATTTAACCCATATCCAATCTTTGGATCAAGTTTTTGATGAAGGGCATTTGAGGGGATGTTCAATGATGGTTGGTTAAAAGTTCATAATCCATGTATTTTTAACACATAACATTTTCATTTTTCCTTCAAATAAAACACTGTTGGCTGAAAATACTGACCCATGGCCAACAACTGAAAAACAACCCACACACTCGACTTACTGCAATCTTGTATGTGTTTGGTGTGACTGTATCTCACATGATAAAGGCCCTCCTGCCTGTGAGATGTGATCTCAAGGTAGAGAGTCTCTTGAGGTGTAGGTGGTAAGTTTTACTTAATCAAACCTTCATACAAATCAAAGGATTTAATCTAAATGACTAACTAGTACTAACAAATACCTTAAGCTAATAACAGAAAAATAATAGCAGCTCCTAATCCTATTCTGAAATGACCTAGATGCAAGTTATCTATCCCAAACTGGGAGCTTGAATTAATACTATGATAACAGGTTTTATTATAGAAAATGATCTATAATCCTGCAATGTTAGAAAAGCCCACAATTAGCAGAAATAAATCTAAATCAACTTACAATAAAATAACACCTTATCATAAGTTAATTTGAACATGAAATAAAACTTGTAATCAAAATAGATTTAACACAGTATTGAAACATGATAAGTATACTCAGGTACTAAAGTAGAGGTGAAACAAAGTCGGCTCACACATTTAGTACTTCATATCACAATCTCATAATCAACTGAAAAAAATCATGAAGCAACTCATTTAATTTTCCATATGACCACGAATCATTCACATTTCAACACTATGCCCTTCATTCAGAATCCAAGAAAAATGCTTTCACATATACTATAACAATATATATATATATATATATATATATGAAAAGAAAATTCAACATATGAGAAACAACATAAAGACAACATGAAATGACCGACAGACTTAGCTAATGTCTTCAGAATCTCTGTAAAATCCAGTAGTCCTCAGAAATAGTTCAAAAGGAACACAAACATAACAGAATAATATTAAGTACTGTAATGTATTTGTTCTCCACAAGTTTTAGGACTCGAACCCTTTGCTTCAGTTTAGAGGTTGCTTATAAAGGGAACTAAAAACTACAATTGATTAACTAAAATTCCCATTCCTTAGGAAATATACGGATTTTATCCAAATATGATCCAACCACGACCAGAATCATAGGCATGCTATTACAGAACCATCTGGAGAGAAAAATACGCCAAAAAGATTAACTCACTGGAGAAAATCCAGCGTTATACTTTCCAAATCGTGATAACACCATATTTGATAATCCAGGCTAATAAAGTCTTAGAAACAGAAATGTAGCAATAACAGAGCATCAATAAGTTGTAATCCCGAAACATCCTTCATTGAGTAAACACGCATAGTCAAAAGAGCACAAATGTAGGCTAGCATCCAACTTTATCCCAATATCTTTATTAACACCTGTGAATGTTCAACAGAAATCTGTTTAGCAGTATACAATAATGATCATATAAACATTAACGAGATGTCTGCAGAATTTTAATTCTGCAAATATCTCTATTTAATAATTAAACCATGCACTAAAAGCCAAAAACTGACAAAGCCAAAATATCACTAACCTATGAAGGCCTATTCAAAATCCTTTGTATGCATAATTGAAGATACAAAAGACAAAATTTAGAATTCATTGGAGAAAGAAAATATCAAGTTTTTAAAGCCGATTCGACTAATAATCGAATTGGTACACTTCTCCTAGCTTCATCCAGTTTAGCTTTGAACCTGACAGCTCTGATCCTGTTAATCCTATTCTGTTTCTTCAACTTTTGATTCTTCAACAAAATATTTTTAATCAGTTCTTTGTATTTCAACTTCTTTCCTCTCAGCACATCCCACTTCTCAATCCAGGAGATCAATTCAATTTTTAAACCTGTGGTTTCCTCCATGGCAATTGGTTGTACAACCTATGCTTCCTTTAAATATGTTTGCAGGGAGGAAATCACTTAGGCATGAGGATTTGGATCAATTTGATCTTTTGAATCTCTATTCATGTTTATTCGGGATTCTTCAGCTAGGTAAGGTTTTCTATCAATTTCTTGATCACACTCGTGGTTCACTTGCTGACTGTCAACAACCTCGTTTGCAAAAACAGACACATACTTAAGATCTTGAACACATGAGCCTATGGGAACTGGATTTGAGTGAATTTCTGAGGAGTAACTTACCTCAACAACCGAGATATCCCCAATACTCAAATGTATCATGGCAAGCAAAATGACTGTCATACTGCGTGCGGTCCTACGTATAGCCCGATTGCTCATTGCTCGGCTAGTCTGATCTTCAGCCTCTGTCTGCTTTATGTCAACCTGTGAATGAGGATAATTCCTATTTTAACAGGTTATGGGGATTGGGGGATTCCTTATTTGATCTCAAGAATTATTAGCAGGAATGTCAGCATTCATTTCAACCTTAACTTTTTTATCATCGAAACTTAGGGTTTGTCCAGGTTGAAACATTTCATCACTCAAATCATCACGAGAACCAGAGTCCTCAAGTTCAGGCTCGGATTCCTCATTTTTTACACGCCTATGTCTAACCCTAGGCCTCTATTTGGGCCATTCCTCGTTAGCACCAAACCCATTTCGTACAAGGAAGGAATCCCAGGTTTCACCTAGTTCTTCTAGTCGATAGGACTCAAGGATTTTAATTAACCCATGATGGAATAAACTCCTGTTTTTATCCCCAACATTATTCTGATAGGTGGATGCCATTTTGTGCAAACTATTCAAAAATAAATAGGGCATATTCATAGGGTACCCTTTGAATATCATCAACAACCGAAGGTGATACAATTGCATCTGAGACAGCCTACCTTTGCAAGTAACATACCTGATGATTAGCTCCAACAGAGCCCGCCATTTCTTCATTAACAGTCTGGATGGGAAGCCATATTTAAACTTAGTTTTGCGATGAGATGGGGTAAGAAACCCTTTCCAATCATTATTTTTAATATGTTTTCCTTTGTACCACCGCTCGCCAATTTGTGACAACCCAATAGCTTGAGAAATAAATTCCTCAGTCAGGCTAAGCTCGACATCTCCAACATGTGCATTAACCCCATCGAATGACTCTACAAATGCTTTGGATATTGCTATATTGAAACCAGAAAACTTTTGCAAGAATCCCAGCCAACAAAACCTTAATATTACCTCTCGACATTTAGGGACCGCATGCATATACTCATCACCTATAAGCTCGAACCTAGACACCGGAGCCATGGAAACAGAAAAAAAAACCTCTAGGATTTTAAAAAAAAGATTAAAAGATACAGTCAATTTATCGAGAGTCTAAGCATTACCATCAATACTCCAAAATGCCCTATTCTATCAAAACCCTGCAAATCTCCCTGTAAGTTCATCATAGCACGAATTGGCAGATAGAAGAGATTTCGAAAATAACTTACCAAAAAATGATGAGCTGTAGGGAAGTCAAGCAAGCGAGTTATTAAGATTGATGTTTGTATGATGAAATATTAACAGATGGCAACCTTGAAGCGACACGAGTACCAAAACCCTAGCTTCACCATGACTTCAGTGTTGATTGCTATTTCATAATGTCGTGATGATGTAGACTAGCCCATCGTTTTTAACACATGATCCAATGGTTCTAAAAAAACCCCCAATTCATCATTCATCAAATAAAATCATAATAACGTGATCACCTAAGGATATAATCAATAACTTAGGATCAAGGTCATTGTAAAGAAAAATGATCAGAAAATAGTTTATAATGTAACTAGACCAATGTCAAAACCTAAAAAGTGACTTTAGACTTTCATGGCAAGCTTCGATACTAACACATTTCAGAAATACAAATTTGAAATAAGGATAAGCGTATAGTATAGTATTGTTCATGAAGATCATATTAAATCCACTTTAAAGCTTATGTCAATCAAGATAAGATAAATAATTTAGAAGTGATGAAGCTTCATCGGATTTCCTATATGAACCAAACAGTAACAGTTATCACACCATGTAGTAATTAGTTTGAATTAATAATTTATAAATTCATTTGATTTTAATCATGCATGAGTGATAAGTGGAAAAATAGGAGCTACTAATCTTCTGTAATTATAGTTCTCCAGATGATCGACAGAAATGAGGAATTAAGATCATGAGAGTCGAATTTTGCCATAACTGATGCTAATCTTAGCGTATCGATCAATCAAGTAAGCTTCTATTGGGAGTTCCTTAAGAATCAAATATTCTTAGGGAACTCCTAGGATATCCATGATGAGTGTTGACCCTATCAAAAATAACAAATATTGTTCGAAAGATTATCAATTTTCAAATTATTTGTGTTTAAAAATGCTCCAAAGGGTGTTGCTTGCCAACAATTGGTGACATGCTGGGACCGAACCAGTTATCTCTATGAAAACAACTTTCACACTTCAGATAATCACAAATTATGCCTTAAAAATATCAAATCTCAGCCTAAATTATTCAAATTCAAACCAGTCTGAACATATGAGCGGACTTCAACATATTTCTTTAACAACCCTATGACTGTCAGCTGAGTGTTCTTGATCCTAATCAGAATCTATGACTGTCAGCTGAGTGTTCTTGATCCTAATCAGACTCAGGAAAGAGTAAGATGAATTAATTCCAATGAATATCTATAAGGTCAAAAATAGGTTAACCAATACCTGTATAGATATGGATTCTTTAGAACATCAGTTGGTGTTCCCCTCATTCAGGCAAAATAGCAGACAATACTCCTTCTTTTCTTTTCCTCCTTTTTTTTTTACAGAAATGGAACCTTGTTAGTATATGTACAAATCATATACACAGAGACAAACATAAAAATAATTAATCAAAAACACTATCTTAGCTTGGTGAACAAATAATGATAGCCTTATTCACCAATCCTACCAAAAACTGATCAGGCTAGCTTGTGATGAGACTTCCTGTCTCTCAGTTATTCAACTAAGAGTCGCTGTCATTGGCTTGGTGACCAAATTTTGACAACGTCATTCCAATAGGATTTATGATCATAAAAATACCGGCTCATGATGAGACCTCCTGTTTTTTGATAATCCTTTTCACATTTACCTTCTTTCAAGAGTATTTCCCTAGTCGAGTAACTAGATGTATTCACGAAAATGAGGGGAGAGAGACCACAGAATTCTCAAGATTGCTTAAGGATAAACAGGTATCTTCAACAAATTTTTGAGCTTAGTAGACATCCATTGGAATCAGTAAATAAATTTCCTGAAGTATTTGATATGTAAGAAGACACTCAAGGACAACAATCAAGGACTGCTGAAAGAAAAATTGTGGAGGATAAAACTACCACAAATATGGAAATAGATCACTTATGAGACTTCCAATACTCCTAGCCATCATCAATGATTACGATCTGATATGAATTTCAGTCATTTCTATTCAATACATTTCATCATCAGGTTATTTTTTAAGTCCGTGTAGAAGGCTTCATGTTGAATCTTGTGGTTGAATATAGGATATGCGTTGGAGAAAGCAACTATACATAGAGGAAAAACACAAACTTATGTACAGTAAATGATCTGAAGAGTTGAATTATTTTCATGATCTATCATCTGGAATTGTGAATAAGGAATTATGACGGTGATAGTAACAGAAATAATTAGTGGGCGTAAGAACAAAAATTCTATTCAGAAATCAAAATAAAATCAAATCTTATGTACAGAAATCTACATAGATGAGAATATACAATGGAAATGACTCGATGATGTGAGATTATTGAAAATACCTTTTAAGGGCATGCCCATTTACCGGGAGGGTATCAAGCTATCCTTGTAAGGTCTTTAAACGGAAAGTGTTAGGACCAAGTTTTTCTGCTATCACATATGGACCTAACCAGAGACGTTGGAATTTGGTATGTTCCTCTTTATCCTCATGTTCTTTGTCCCATCTCAAAACTAGATCATCTACTTGTAATTCTCTATTCAAGGACGATCCACGATTGAACCATGACTTAACAATTAGCTGGTGTTTGGGTAGGTTATGCTGTAGTCCAGGGACAACAAAGACACCGCATCGTAACCATGGTCTATCAACATTAGGGTTAGCTTGATCATGGTCACCCATGTCTGGAACAGATCCTGAGTCTGATGAAGACTCATTGTTATGGTCACGGGGACTATTTGGTGGTGATTCAGGAGGTGAAGGAGGTAGATCAGATCCACCTGCAGATAACAATCATCAAGAAGTGTTATGACCAACCACTCCTTTCAACATATCACTAAGGTGATAATCATGAGTCCCTACCAATGGTTCAAGAGGATCTTCTCCAATCTGATTAGTAGCTGACTCAGTCACTGCCAAGGTTTGGAAATGAGTTTTGCTCGGTAATCCGAAGTTAATCGGAGGGATCCCTGTTTGGAAAGAATAGGCTCTAGTTAAGATTCTACGTGATTCCTCTAAAGTTTGAATTACCTATTCTGGGGAAACTGGTGAGACATTTGGGTCTCTCTCAATAATGCTCCTAACTGTATCTAAAAATAGAGTATTTACAGTTTCAGGTCGTGATGCAGAAACCGGGGTAGACAATGTTCCAAAACTTGTGAGGGAGGAAGTAGGTTGATTACTAGCAAAAGCATTATGCGATCGATCAACCATTAAGCTTTAATCTTAGGCCCTCCTTCTAGCACCATCTTTTGGTTGAAAATACTGACTTATGGCCAACAACTGAAAAACAATCCACAGACTCGACTTATTGCAATCTTGTATGTGGTTGGTGTGACTGTCTCTCATAGGATAAAGGCCCTGCTACCTGTGAGATGTGCTCTCAAGGTAGAGAGTCTCTTGAGGTGTAGGTGGTAAGTTTTACTTAATCAAACCTTCATACAAATCAAAGGATTTAATCTAATCGACTAACTAGTACTAACAAATACCTTAAGCTAAGAACACAAAAATAATAGCAGCTCCTAATCCTATTCTGAAATGACCTAGATGCAAGTTATCTATCCCAAATTGGGAGCTTGAATCAATACTCTGATAACAAGTTTTATTATAAAAAATGATCTATAATCTTGCAATGTTAGAAAAGCCCACAATTAGCAGAAATAAATCTAAATCAGCTTACAATAAAAGAACACCTTATCATAAGTTAAATTGAACATGAAATAAAACTTGTAATAAAAATAGATTTAACACAGTATTGAAACATGACAAGTATAATCAGGTACTAACGTAGAGGTGAAACAAAGTTGGCTCACACATTTAGTACTTCATATCACAATCTCATAATCAATTGAAAAAAATCATGAAGCAGCTCATTTACTTTTCCATATGACCACGAATCATTCACATTTCAACACTATGCCCTTCATTCAGAATAAAAAAAAATGCTTTCACATATACTATAACGATATATATATATATATATGAAAAGAAAATTCAGCATAGGAGAAACAACATAAATACAGCATGAAATGACTGACAGACTTAGCTAATGTCTTCAGAATCTCTGTAAAATCCAGTAGTCCTCAGAAATAGTTCTAAAGGAACACAAGCATAACAGAATAATATTAAGTACTGTAATGTATTTGTTCTCCACAAGTTTTAGGACTCGAACCCTTTGCTTCAGTTTAGAGGTTGCTTATAAAGGGAACTAAAAACTACATTTGATTAACTAAAATTCCTATTCCTCAGGAAATATATGGATTTTATCCAAATATGATCCAACCATGACCAGAATCATAGGCATGCTATTACAGAACCATCTGGAGAGAAAAATACGCCAAAAATATTAACTTACTGGAGAAAATCCAGCGTTATACTTTCCAAATCGTGATAACACCATATTTGATAATCCAGGCTAATAAAGGCTTAAAAAAAGAAATGTAGCAATAAAAGAGCATCAATCAGTTGTAATCCTGAAACATCCTTCATTGAGTAACCACGCATAGTAAAAAGAGCACAAATGTAGGTCAACATCCAACTTTATCCCAACAGCTTCATTAACACCTGTGAATGTTCAACAGAAATCTATTTAGTAGTATACAATAATGATCATATAAACATTAACGAGATGTCTACAGAATTTTAATTCTACAAATATCTCTATTTAATAATTAAACCATGCAATAAAAGCCAAAAACTGACAAAGCCAAAATATCACTAACCTGTGAAGGCCTATTCAAAATCCTCTGTATGCATAATTGAAGATACAAAAGAAAAAATTTAGAAGTCATTGGAGAAACAAAATATGAAGTTTTTAAAGCCGATTCGACTAATAATCGAATTGGTACACTTCTCTTAGCTTCATCCAGTTTAGCTCTGAACCTGACAGCTCTGATCCTGTTAATCCTGTTATGTTTCTTCAACTTTTGATTCTTCAACAAAATATTTTTAATCAGTTCTTTGTATTTCAACTTCTTTCCTCTTAGCACATCCCACTTCTCAATCCAGGAGATCAATTCAGTTTTTAAACCTGTGATTTCCTCCATGGCAATTGTTTGTACAACCTATGTTTCCTTTAAATCTGTTTGCAGGGAGGAAATCACTTAGGCATGAGGATTTGGATCAATTTGATATTTTGACTCTCTGTTCATGTTTATTCGAGCTTCTTAATCTAGGTAAGGTTTTCTATCAATTTCTTGATCACACTCATGGTTCACTTGCTGACTATCAACAACCTCATTTGCAAAAACAAACACGTACTTAAGATCTTGAACAAATGAGTCTATGGGAATTGGATTTGGGAGAATTTTTGAGGAGTCACTTACCTCAACAACTGAGATATCCCCAATACTCATATTTCTCCTGGCAAGCAAAGCGGCTATCATACTACGTGTGGTCCTACGTATAGCTCGATTGCTCATCGCTCGGCTAGTATGATCTTTAGCCTCTGTCTGGTTTATGTCAACCTGTGAATGAGGAGAATTATTGTTTCAACAGGTTATGGGGATTGGGGGTTTCCTTATTCGATCTCGAGAATTATTAGCAAGAATTTCAGCATTCGTTTCAACCTTAAATTTTTTATCATCGAAACTTAGGGTTTGGCCAGGTTGAAACATTTCATCACTCAAATCATCCTGAGAACTAGAGTCCTCAAGTTCAAGATCGGATTCCTCATTGTTTACACGCCTACGCCTAACCCTAGGCCTCTGTTTGGGCCATTCCTTGTTAGCACCAAACCCATTTCATACAAGGGAGGAATCCTAGGTTTCACCTAGTTCTTCTAGTCAACATGACATAAGGATTTTAATTAACCCATGATGGAATAAAATCCTGTTTTTATCCCCAACATTAGTCTGATAGGTGGATGCCATTTTGTGCAAACTATTCAAAAATAAATAGGGCATATTCACAGGGTACCCTTTGAATATCATCAACAGCCAAAGGTGATAGAATTGTGTCTGAGACAACCTACCTTCGCAAGTAACATACCTGATGATTAGCTCCAACAGAGCCTTCCATTTCTTCATTAACAATCTGGATGGGAAGCCAGATTTAAACTTAGTTTGGTGATGAGCTCAAGTAATAAACCCTTTCCAATCATTATTTTTAATATGTTTGCCTTTGTACCACCGCTTGCCAGTTTGTGGCAACCCAATAGCTTGAGAAATAAATTCCTCAGTCAGGCTAAGCTTGACATCTCCAACATGTGCATTAACCCCATCGAATGACTCTACAAATGCATTGAATACTACTATATTCAAAATAGAAAACTTTTGCAAGAATCCTAGCCACCCAAACCTTAATATTACCTCTCGACACTCAGGGGCTCCATGCAGATACTCATCACCTATAAGCTCGAACCTGGACACCAGAGCCATGGCAGCAGAAAAACAAACCTATAGGATTTTCAAAAAAAGATTAAAAGATACAGTCGATTTATCAAGAGTCTAAGCATTACCATCAATACTCCCAAATTCCCTATTCTATCAAAACCCTACAAATCTCCCTGTAAGTTCATCATAACGCGAATTGGAAGATAAAAGAGATTTCGAAAATAACTTACCAAAAAATGATGAGCTGCAGGGAAGTCAAGCAAGCGAGTTATTAAGAGTGATGTTTGTATGATGAAAGATTAACAGATGGAAACCTTCAAGCGAAACGAGTACCAAAACCCTAGCTTCACCATGACTTCAGCGGTGATTTCTATTTCATAATGTCATGATGATGCAGACTAGCCCATCATTTTTAACACATGATCCAATGGTTCTAAAAAAAAACCCCAATCTGTCATTCATCAAATAAAATCATATTAATGTGATCACCTAAGGATATAATCAATAACTTAGGATCAAGGTCATTGTAAAGAAAAATGATCAGAAAATAGTTTATAATGTAACCAGACTAATGTCAAAACCTAAAAAGTGACTTTAGACTTTCATGGCAAGCTTCGATACTAACACATTTCAGAAATACAAATTTGAAATAAGGATAAGCGTATAGTATAGTAGGGTTCATGAAGATCATATTAAATCCACTTTAAATCTTATGTCAAGCAAGATAAGATAAATAATTCAGAAGTGATGAAGCTTCACTAGATTTCCTATATGAACCAAACAGTGATAGTTATCACACCATGTAGTAATTAGTTTGAATTAATAATTTATAAATTCATTTGATTTTAATCATGCATGAGTGATAAGTGGAAAAATAGGAGCTACTAATCTTCTGTAATTATAGTTCTCCAGATGATCGATAGAAATGAGGAATTAAGATCATGAGAGTCAAATTTTGCCATAACTGATGCTAATCTCAGCGTATCGATCAATCAAGTAAGCTTCTATTGGGAGTGCCTTAAGAATCAAAGATTCTTAGGGCACTCCTAGGATATCCATGATGAGTGTTGATCCAGAAAAAAATAACAAATATTGTTCGAAAGATTATCAATTTTCAAATTATTTGTGTTTAAAAATGCTCTGAAGGGTGTTGCTTGCCAACAAACATGTATTCTATCAAGCACTACATTAGTAAAAATGAAAGGTATATCTCTAACTAAAGTAGTCTTGATGTTTTTCATATAAAAATTGAATTCCATGGTCAATTTGTAAACACATAGAATTCCCTTTTGAGTCTATCAAATTCCCAAAACAACATGGAACATTCAAAAAATATTGAAAGAAATTTCTCAAACTTGAAATAGATAAGTGCTAAATGTCACCATACACAAATTTGACATATGCATATATGATCGAGCTGACTTCAACAGTTAACTCAAAGGAAAACATATTAATCCAACTTCAATATAAATAGTAATATTAAGGATAAATTAATGGGGGTATTAATTCAATGCCAAATTTGATCAATTTATCCTTAGTTCTATGTAGGATCAAATAGCCATTAAGTTCAATAATTTAAGATTCAGAAGTTAGCATCAAGAATAAGTTAGAAATAGGAGAGAAGGACCCCTGAATTCCAACATCCATTATATTGGTTTAGGGTGTGGACCTAGATGCTAAGAACTATCTTATTGCTTGTTTCTAACTAGCAAGAGATGAAATTGAACCTACCCACCCTTGCTACAAAAGTAAAAACCTTGATTGAAAAAATTTAACTGTCTCCAAATAATTCCCTCTTCAACAAAGACAACAAAGACACTCATGACAGCTTGTAAGCTGTAAGTCAAGATGGTTTCTACAAGCTAAAAGAAGACATACATCAAAATGGTAGTTGTTTTAGCTGTGACAATTTGGACAAAAGAGACTATATATTCAAGTATTTGAAGATATTCTATAAAAAAATGCATTGTAAGTTGTAACTAATATATTCCACGACACTTATCAATCCTCATCATATACTATAACTGGTATAAAGCACTAATCAATAGATATAGAGTCTGGAAATGGAACATGTATAGCAAATTACTTCACATGGACTCAGAGTCAAAACTCTAAGAAAAATAAGTCATTCCAAAGCAAGTTGCAAACAAATCTCAGCCTTCATTCAATTTAGTTCCTTATTGCCAGAGGTTATATATATGAGCATTGAAATTTTAATTTACCTGGGATGCTATTTATGGAAGTCCCCTATTTACCTGGGACCACCAAAGATCACCAAATATTTTACTTTACTAGACCACCAAAGACTGTAATTTACCAAGGAATCTATTACCGTAGGTTATATATATGAGCATAGTTCTTATTTATGGAAGTCTCCTATGTTGAAACAATGACACATGGAAGTATGTCACATTCAAAATGCAAGTTGTAGGTTTGGGTTTATTCAAATAGAAGTAATTTTTAATGCATTTCTAGGCACCTATCATTCCTTGTACAAACTCCAATATCAAATCTGGGTGGCATTTTGAGTCATAGGCACAGCAAAAAAAAATTCTAGCACTTTTTGAGCATTTATTGGCAATTTTGGGCATGTTGGATCCTATTAAAAATCATTAAGGTGGAATCTAGGTATGTCTAAGGGTCAAAACAATGATAGACAACATCAAAAACAAGCTTTGACAAGTTCTGGGTGGTTTTTGAAGCATGTACAACAGTCTTAAGGAGGTTATGGGAATGCATTTGACTGGAATAAGTAATAAACAACCAGTTTTGAGTCAATGTTCAACCCTAAAGGAATCACTAGTGGGATACACCCTTCTTGCAGTCCTCACCTCATGTCTAGAACAGATCGTTGGATTTTGGACTAGTATTTCCATTCCCTCGCTAGCCTTGGGACGTCCAAATTTATTATGAAATGATAACACTCTTTTATATGCCATTGATGAGAGATATTATATGCTTGGAGGTGACTTTATGGAAGCAATCACTCTTGGAGTTCAAATGGAGTGTTTTGTGTACATGGATTGTAGAAGTTATTTGCATTTTGAGCGGTTTGATTGCCATGTGGACACTCTCACATTGTAACATTTCCCTAATGAAATTTCTTCATAACTCTCAAGATCGATTGTTGGAGTTAAGAGGAAGTTTAGGGGATCATCAAGCCCTCATTTTTTGGTCTTTGCATCATTTTAGAAGGAAATTTCCCTTTGAAGCTAAGTTTGGTTGCATTATGGGCACGTGTTGGTGGAGTAGCCATCTTTTTGATAGATTAAAAGCACATTTTAGCTAGGGCACATACCTTGAGGTAGCCTTTTCAGTTTCTAAGCGGACATCCCTTGTTACTTGGAGGTTACTTCATGAGTTAGTGTCCACCTTGAGCTTTCTAGATGGGGTCATTCCCTTGGTGAACATTAAGAGAGAAATTAAGAAGATGAGAATCTTGTGTTGAAAGCATTGAAAATTTGTGCTTAGCTTTGGAAGTTACTATTCAACTGCTAATTATTGGAGATATATTTGGTAAATGCGTTCCATATCAAGCAACATATTTGGTTTGTTAATTAGAGAGACGTGAAGGTCATCACAAGCAACCATTATAGGGACAATGCTTAAATTTGTTATTTGGAATTGACTTTGATCAAAGGAACAATGCTTAATTTTTTTTTCGCTATATTTCTTCTAGCTAACATTATAGCCTATAGATTATATCTCTATGTAAATCCAAAGCCCAATATTGAAAACACTTGTTGAAAAATGACATTTGACATCTTTGCAATTGAACAGGGAAATCTATATTTAACTTAAGTAACACCTCGTTTAGCTCCCAATCATGTACTGGTCTAGATGCACACCATAGGTTAAACATGAAAACTACTACAATTAGAAAGCAACATAATTTATTTCAGAATAGAGGTTGCAAGACAATATCTTACCATAGTAAGCACCAAACATTGAAACATCTCATTTCTCCCAATAATATCATTGCGGACAGTATTGATAACCAATTGTAAGAAGTCATGATTCTTATTTAATAAGAATGAAGTCACAATGTATCCAAATTTTACAAATGCACATCCATTAAATTCATTCATAGCTTGCCATGTACAAAGATGCCAGTTAATCATATACAAATAAACATATTAGCAATATAAGTTATTATAGAACTTCAATAATTGCACTTATATTTTGAGGTTCATTTGAATATGGAAACTACAACATGCCCACTGACACCGAGAAGACAAACAAATTCATTACTGTGGAAATGTCACATTGTCATTTGCAATGCTGAAATGAGTAAGGAGAAAGAAAATTTATTCAGATGTTGGGGCAGAGCTCCCTTCTCCTTAGACTTCAACCTCTTAGCGTTAGGTTAGTTGCATGAGACTCAAATAGACCAACATACAGGTTAAAGGAGAGAATGCTGAACTGGAAAAGACCCTAAAAAATATCATCCCATACAAGTAAACATGCAATTCAACATAAACATGCAAGTCAATTAACCATTATGAGCCAAGTTTCATGAACCATGCAAGGCTAAACATTACATACAAGTAAACATGCAAGTAAAGTAAAGATGCAAGGATAAACATGCAAGGCTAAACATCACACACAAGTAAACATGCAAGGCTAAACATCCAAGTCAAGTAAACTTGCAAGGCTAAACATCACATACAAGTAAGCATGCAAGTCAACGTATCATAATAAGGCAACATGACGTCATACTAGGCTCATGCACATCAAGTTGTTGTCAAAGGTAGGTTACCCAACCTTCTCAACTGTATGTGGTCATATGTCTCATGTGTCTCATGCAATGAGAGGAAGCTCATAATCATAATTCTAGGATAAGGAAGGTCATGTGGTCATCTCATCTTCCTCAAGTTAACACAACAAGGGGTTTCCAGCCCATTGAGAATAACCATATTCCTTAGAAGATGTCACACATATTCAATAATAAGCTATGAAACAAAGTGAACAAACATTTTGCATAAAAATTTCAAAAAGCACTAACATAGTTATATTAATTGTTCTAATCGACACAATACTATCAAACATAGAGGTACATAAATAATTAAAGTACTGAAAACAAAAGCAGTAATAGCAATAAACCAATTATAAAGTATATTGTCATCTCATATTCCTCAGGTTAACTCAGGAAGGGGTGGCTAGTCCCTTGAGGATAACCATAGTCATCTAAATAGGTCACACATATTCAGACATATGATCTGAGAAATAACATACAAATGTGAAACCTCAATTCTAAAATATAACCATGCAACGACTAGTTCAATAAACTTGTTACAAAACTGAAAATAGTTCATGCCTTCACCTAGTCAAATAGAAATCTTAAATGTTTACAACTAAATTTTTTAATGTTTTTTGTTTTTTTCTCATAAATTGTAAGAGGGGGACTTCATCTTCGGTGTCTTTCCCCGCTGTAGTTGTTGTTCCCTCTTTTTCCATTGATTGTGTGGATATGCACCCCCGCACCATACTTCTGGTACGTCGATTAGGAGGGGGTGGAGGTGGATGGAAAGGGGAATTATCTACAAAAACCAAGACAATTATATAGATATAAGTGTGAACTTATTATTGATATATGTTTTGATTATTTTCAATTTGATTACAATGATATTTACCTACTAGCTGACTAGCCGAGTCAACTGGAGTGTTCATAGGCTTTGCCATTTTTTCCTCTCCCGACTGAGCATGAGAAGGTACATGCTTTGCCATTCATAGAAAAATATTAATTAGTAAATGTAATCAATTATGTATTTAAAATCATATTGAATACATATGTTTTATAGCATACATACCTAAATGGCTAGGCAGCTCACCACCATCGCGTGGTACCAGTTTGGCTACCCTCGCTGCTTTTGTAGGTCTCACTTTGAAAACAAAAAAAATACATTCATTTTTTGATGTAATCATTCATGGATAGATTATGCAAGTTCATTATAATGATTTCCTTATTGATTTTATTTACCTCTATGTGAATCAGTGGGGAAACTGGGGTTTGCCCCAAGCTTTTTTGATGTTCCAACACATGCTGAAAATCGTACTTGAAGCTGAGATTCAAGTATTAATTAGTGAATCCCTCTTGAAAATCATTTCCCTGCAATGCATAACACCATGTAAAGTGCTAGTGATAATTAATTGTTTGCTACAGTTAGAAAAATCAATTAATTGTTGGCTACAAATAATGATCAAATGATTCTTACAATTCATGCCCTTAGCTTCTTGATATCCACCTTGGCCTAGTTTGTGTTTTCCATGGTTTTCCAATATTTCCTTTGTTGCTTTAGATGTGTCAGAGAGCATATGAAATGTTGAAAATACATTAGATATTGCAACTTAAATATATTTAAAAGTTTAAAAAAATATATGATATGTGCCATACCTTCTTGAACCGATTGGCTTAGTCTTTACTTGTTTTCTCAATGCCTTCTCCTTTTCATCCTTGATGAGCTCCTTCCACTCCTTATCTAGAACCATTGGAGGATGCTCATACTTGTGGTTAATTTGCATATTTTCCCTATAATCTGCCCTGACATATTTCAAATTTGACCCAACTGCTGTAGTGACACCTTTTTTGTTGAAGGTTTCACCAAACAAGCTGACCATGTGGTTCATCAAATCATCTTTCAATTTGTCATTTTGGGCATTCCACTGTGTACGAATAGTGGGCCCAAAAATCTCCAACGTCTTTTCATGCAGGTTCTTATAAAAGACGTTATTTCCTGCAAAAAACATATGATCATTAATTAAAACTAGTTTGAGTTATGTGGCTTTGAATTACATGAATAAAAAAAACTCAGCGTCCACTAAGAAGCTAACAGGAAATGATCCCTTGCTAACCACACACATTAATACATGATAGCAACTATCACAATCGATGCCACCATCCTCTCTATCATTATGTGGAATAGCGGTGTTTGAAGGGCCATCTTCACCTCCAACATCTGTTGAGGGCGTGGAGTCTAAAGTGTATTGTTGTGTAGGAGAGGAAAATATCCTCGTTGGTATGGTAAATTTACAAACTATTTAAGCATCTCTACTAACTATACCACCCTCTGTAGCTTGTTCTTGTTCCCCTTTTCTTGGCTCCAAAAACCTCTAAAGAATAAAACTTCAATTTATTAGAACATATCAAAAAAAGAGAACTAAAATAACATAAATGAATATATGTAGTTCATAAAAAATTTCAAAGATGCCCCTTACCCCGTATTTTTTTATCTTTCTCCTCAATTTGTCAATTTGTGCTTGTATTTCTTCAGTCATTGGATTGATTAAAATCAGATCAAGAAGGTCTTCATTGCACTTATTCAAAGCTATTTTCACAGTAACCATTGGGTCGGTTGAGTAACGTATCACTACTTCATTGACCACATCATCACCTTGATGTGGTGTGCTCTATGAACACCAATAGCAAAATCACATAAAAAATATATAATGCATATAATAACAAAAAAAGTACTATAATCGTGTTTAGGTACTATTACGCTATCATTTACCTCATGTGACAGCATTGGTGCCTTCCCATGGTCACCCCGCCACAATACAATAAGAAACACATATCCATATCGATAACTAAAAATTGAACCATGTATAATAAACTTGATTAATATAAAAAAAAATTATTTTTACTATGAGAGTCAACTTTACCTATCCAGAAGCTCTAGGTGTGCTCATAGTGTCGACCCCCTACCGCAATACAATAAAAATGATATCATATTGAAATATTGAGCTCAATAGAAAAAAATTGTCAAATGTTAATAAATGTAATATAATCATGAATTGTAGTTACTATTACATAGATTCTATTAGGTACTATTAAACTAACATATACCTCATCCATCACCATTGGTGACTTTCCACGACTAGCTTGTGGCATATGGCCACGATCACCCTTCCACAATATAATAATTAAGACATATTAAAAATGAAAATTACATATCTAACAATGTCTCTTAAATGTGATTAATGAAAATCATAACATATAATTAACCATTTGTATATTATAAAAAGCATGACATAAATAAACTTGATGCAAGAGAAAAATAACAATTCATCGATCAAAGGTTGAGTTAAATGGTGTATAAGAAACTTACCCCCATAATAGAAACCCCCACATCTGTTCGATTCAAATGTAATAGATTAATAACTCTTCACCTGCAGCTATTGAATTTGTTGCACATACAAATACACGATTTCCTTCACACCCCTCAAATATGAAAGTGGGTAGCTTATGTGTTGACCCTGACCATGTGCTATTTATAAATCCTGCGATATTTCCTGAAGATTTTGGCCTTCCATCAATATACACAGTTTCTCCTTTGTTTAGACTGTTGTCCAATAGTTGACAATAATTTGCTTCCATTCCGTATGTATACATACTTTGCGTATATCGGAACAACAACAACAAGTCATTGTATTTGTAGCATGGACCGACATACTCCATCAATTCAGTTTCAGTGACATATGACACCTTTATGCCATCCATGGAAAATAGCCCCAGTCCATGTAAAGAGGATGGAGCAATTCAATAAGTCCTCCCATTAAGGAAGACATTCGTGTCCACTTGGGGTAGGTCCTTGGGCATCCATCATTTGACAAGATGTCTATACCTTAGGGGCAACTCAATATCACCTATGCACTCGTTATCATAACCATATGGTCCTCCTTCAGAAAAAAAAAGTTCCATGTGTCTATGAAATTTTCTCCTCACCTTTTTACCTCAAGTTGATCTCAATCTATTAGATCTTGTATTAGACATCTCGATTTCAACCTCTTCTAGTATATATTCCTCACTTGAGGAAGATAGATCCGACAAGTACCTATTTGGTGGAACCTACAATCATTAAAATTGGGTATTATTTATTGCACACAAACATTATTTTGGTGGTACTAATACAGATAAATTCTCATGCTTGGTACTAGTTGGTGTTGGTAGGGTGGAATTTCCTTGTGCAAACAATAGGGGTTACCCCTGGTGAAAAGTATTAATTAGACATGACACGGTTTGGAATAGGGAACCCATCCGAATCTTGTACCGATAGCCATTATGGTTTTGAGGTTTTATCAGATGTATTCGGATCCATCGTTTAGGGTTTTTTAAATGCAACTAATCTAATATGCATAATGATGCATGGGATAACTAACAAAATAAAAAATGTAAAATAGCACCAAATATTCCAATGTCTTTATCTTCAATAAATAGTTATTGCATGAATAGTTATTGCATAAATACTTATTTATAGCCAATAGTTATTGCATAAATACTTATTTTTATATCTTGAATAGTTAAGTATTTTGAGTTTTGTGTAGGCACTTATAAGTTTGGTGGGTTAACTCGAGTGGTAAAGTATTTTTCGTTTTAAGTAGGAGATCTCATGGTCGTGGTCTATTATAATAAAGTTTGGTCGATTATCTTGAGTTTCATGGTAGTTAAGTATTTTGAGTTTTATGTAGGAGTTGTCATGATCAATCCCTCAAACTAATTGTCTATGTTGCATGACTCAATCAATTTTTACTGGGTTAGGTGTAATTTTTAGCATTTACGGTGTTGTATTAGGTTATGTAGGAGATCTTGTTGTATATTATAGTGGATCTAGGCCCCATCCATTAGTATGAGGCTCTTAGGAATTGGTCTCCTTTAAAGTGACGATAACCAGAGTTAGGAATTGTTTGTCATTGTGTGGTGTGACTAAGGGATAACTTTGACCACTCTCACACCTATCAAACTCCCCAATGGTGGGGCTACTATAGCAGGGATTTCTCCTTGCTACAGGGGCAGGAATGGCTCCCTTCTGTCTATAGAACAGAAGGGTAGGTTCCTGCTTGGAAAAATACTGAAAGGAAAAATAAGCTAAGAGTAGAAAGGAGATAGAAGCAGATGGAGCAATGGTGAACCCCTCTACACATGAGTGGTTAGGGTTCTGCCTCCATTAACCTGCAAACAAATCCTAAGCTATGGTAAAACCTAAAAAACAATGTTCAGCTAAAAACCTGCAAATGGAAACAATGGTTAGAAAGAAAAATAAAATAAATAAACAAAACATGCAATACAAATTATACCTTCTCTAGTGGAAATGGGCCACCATGCCCAAGCTTGTGGAAGCACCTCTCTTGGATGGGGGAGCAATGGCTCAATGGAAATGGAGGAGAGGGAGTGTGGGTGGCTTGAGAGGCAAAGGTCTCAAGGCATCCATGGGCAGCATAACAATATGCAAGGGAGAAGTGTTTTGAGAGTGACCCCCCACCCTCCTTTTATAGCTTTTTCAAGGGGTTTTAGGGTTTTAAGCCCTTGGTCAGGGCTTTAGCCCCTTTTTTGGGCTTTTAGCCTATTTTTCCCTAAATTTAGCTCCTTTTAGGTTTTTAGCCCCTTTTTGGGGGTTTTATCTCCTAGGAGACTATTTTGGGCTCCTTTCTCGGGTTTTTAAGCCCTTTTCTTCATCCTTTAGCTATTTTGAGGGTGTGGGGGTCTAATGGAGTGATATGAGGGTCGTGAGATGGTGTCCTTGGGTGCTGTAGGCCATTGAGAACTGAGTGGGGGATTTTTGGGTTAACACCTACTATGATGGAAACTAACATAGCCAAGTCATCCTAGCAAAACATGTGGTCCAACTAGCTAGAATAGTGAGGTGGAACTCTACTCATGGTGGTTGAGGCCGCATGTCAATACTAAAGCCATATTTGTTAATGTTTCATCGCAAATGACACCTTTCGTGTATGCACTATGATGTACATTAAGATGGTAGAAGACATTAGTGCACCATCGTACCAAGAAGCATTATGAGGAGAGGCATGTGAATTTAAGAAATCGACATTTCTCTTGTTCCATAGACAAAGGAGTATCTCAATTGTAATAAGCATTCATGTTGATGAAATTCAATAACACAAGACAAATAGTCACCCACCGATTAATCTGACCATGAATAGGATGCATAGAGATATTAGCTTAAATATTTAGCAAATACCTAAGTAGCCTTGACAAGAGGCCATTATCACAACATGTGTTAATGAGTTTTGGCTTTTTCACAATGTGGATATTGTGATTTTGACACACCTAGGTAAATTAGTTTCTTTTTTAATCGAAGACCTTCCATAGTAGAATAATAGGCAAAAACAAGTTTTTTAGGTTTCAAGACATGTTTTTAAGGTTGTATATTAAATAAATTTTTGAATAATACATCAATAGTATTTGTCATTTGGGAAATTACATAAATTGAATGGTTATTTTCTCATCCAATAGAATAATTAACCGTGTACTTAAAAGTGTCGTTGCATTGTTACATTTCATTTACATAAAAATTTAGAAAAAAGATCAATGGTACAATGTTGTTAAACAACTTCAGTGTTTTGGCTAAGGATTCATATCTATATGTAAAATGTTATGTTTTCTAATGTTGCCTATGAATTGATCCTAACATATCGTCATAGTATTACTATGCTATTTGTTGGGTTAGAATATCCTGATAAAATTTATACACTTAACCACCACCAAGAACCATGCGAAAGTGCTAAACCAAGGAAATTATTTCCAATGAGATTTTTAATTAATGCTTTTGAAAGAATTTCAAAAGTTGATGTTTTTGGTATTTTTTGTATATGTTGTTGCAAGAAAATAAAATTTGTTTATTAACATAAACTAAAACGTGTTGATATTTTTATACTAATTTTCTACATGCATCCTCTTTTTTGTGTTATTTTTCAGCCCCATAATTAAAACAAGCTAAGCCTACACACCTAGCATATGACCATACTATTAAGAGGCTGGTTTATAAAATTTCTTCAAGGGACTCCCTTATAAAGGATTAATGATGACACTCGCTAAATTTAAAAATTTCATATATTACACAAACATATATTCATCTTAACCCTAACTTTCTAAAGCACCAAGATGGACTAAAAATAATCCAAATTAATTTGTCACTTCAATGATATCTCTTTTTTATTATTATGGTGAGTTTTTATTTATTTATTCACTTTTATATCATGAATATTGACATTTATTTCATTTTAGTATATTAGTGTTATGTCACACGTCATTCATAATCATAAGTTACATTTTGGGTAAGGTTGAATATTCTCCTATATTTTTTGAGTGTTTTCCTATTCCAAGACTCCCTCCATGCTTATGCTCTAGCACAATTATCACGTTCACCTTGAAGTCAATGCTATTGTGATTTCTCATTTCATTTCTTCTCTACTTTCCCAATTCAATAAAAGGTACGCCTATTCCACACACATCTCGTTATTTTGTAATATTTTTCATTCAAAGTTTACTTGTTTATTACTCAAGCAATAAATTTTTCAATCCATTCCCTACCTTTCAAATGGGTAAAACAAGGGCACCCTATCTTTATTTTTAGAAACTTTGTTCATTATTAATTCCTATCGAGTACACAAGACACAACCAATATTTTTTTTTCACAAATGAAAAAGCTATACTATATATGTCAATAAATTACAAAAACAATACAAGTTTTTTCTGAGGATAGGAGATAGATCAAATACAACAAAGATCACCATAGACTAAATGGAAGCTAGTAGTCCAAAGAAAAAAAAGAATATGTTTTGTTTATGCTAGTAGTCTTCTAAATGTAGCTTTTGGAAGGATTGTTTTACAAAGATGATATGTTCTATTTATAGGTTACATTTACACAGCTGACAACAATATAGTCAAACACAAGCACACATGATATGTCATATAGCTTCTAATTTTTATTCAGGTTGGAGGTCTATTTTTTTGCATATTTCTTACTGAGATGCAGCATCCTTTTATGATACTTTTATATTTCTGCTGGTGTTCAATGAGATGTCATTTCGTGTTCATAACATTAATTTATTTTTCTGAACATACAGGTTTAGAGGGAGTGTATAAGAAAAAAATTCCTAATCTCATAGAGAAAGTAGAAAGTGGTATAAGTCAGTCCATATTTTCCAAAACTGCATTGGATATGCGTCAAGAGCGACATAAGTCACTTGAGACACTTTGGAGGAGTGTACTTCACTGTGCATATGATCTCCGCAAAGATGATGCATAGCGTTCGGTCAAGAAGAAAGCTTTCACAGACCTCCTAAAGCTATTAAAGTCCATTGGTCTATCACATCACAAATCAACTGTGCCAAAGGTGTTTTTTGTTGTCAATATTTTTATGTTAATAAGTTATTATGTTTTCGATGAAATATGCAAATTTTTTTCTCATGGTTAGATGTCTTCTTTATAGGAAGAGAGTGATGCAAGCAACTGGTTTCTACATCCTTGCTTCAATGTGACTCATTTGCTTAAGCAAGAACCTCAATTTACAACCTCTAAAATGGAATCTAGTAAAGATATGAATCAATTTGGAGCATTGGAATTTAAGGAGAACAATGCAGACTGGAGATTGGAAAATGAATACTATTTCAAAAATATGGCATTGATGCAATGCCTAAGATGACTCTGCCTCAATTTCCACAAAGATCTAAGTTTAAGGGAGGTAATGTCCATCCTATATTATCCATTGATCCCTAACTCTATCAATTTAAAAGTGAATCAACCAAGGATAAAGAAGAGGAATTTAGAGTAGAATATAATCAACAGTTTAAAGTTAAGGGCTTGTAATTTGGGTTGGAGTTTCAGCAACCCCTGCCCAACAACATATATGTTTAATATCGGAAGGTAAA